>KZ506066.1:320436-417805 GCA_002844005.1 Limosa lapponica baueri
CAGTGTACAGCTAATACTGACCCGGTATTTCTACCCATGTGGTGTAGCCCTCAGAGATGCGTCTGTTCTCAATCGCGTGTTCTGAAACTTGAGTATTTATATCACAAATAATACTTCAAATTACTTTCTTGATTCTATTGTTTAGCTTGAGCTAATAGTTTCACATTTAGTAATAAGTTTCCAAAGCCTGTCTTAGAGTCGTAGGTTGGAAACAAGGACCTATCCTACTGCTCATTCTTTGTGAAAAGTTAAATTGCAGGCCCGTTTCTTCAGATATCTTACTGAAGCACATGTTTCTGGCTAGCAAGTTACTACAGCTATGCCTAGCAAAAGCGTACAGGTACATCTTATCATGTATCTGCGGGAACCATTACTCCTTTCCACGGAAACCCATGTGTTCCTGCTGACTCACAGGGTAAAGAGATGTCCTGTAATTTTGGTGGAAGGGCTGCAAGACTGGGTCTGAATCAGAGGGAGCATGCTATGCCATTTGTTATCATTCAGCAAGGGCTTTTCCTCTTCAGGTCTACCTTGCTGTGGGCCAAATGGGTTGGGAAGACTTGTAGCAGTGACACCAGTCCCCTCTCTTGCCTGTTACTTTAGGATTTGGAGGATGGCGAAGGACTGTTTGATTTCTGGAAGAAGACTCCTAGATCTTTTCAGGGCTGACTATAGTCCTCTCGATGGCAACACATTCTGGGAAGCTGGGATGCTTCTTGTTTCTTAAAGCACTGCAAACAAAAGGTGTCTCTGCCTGTGGCTGTGCTCCAGCCAGGGTTCCTCTCCATCTCCCTGTGGCACTGTGTTGTCCCCAGCATGGCTGATGGGGACCAGGTGTGCCTGCAGCCTATTTGCCAGGGTGCTGAGCACTGGCCCTTTCAGCACATGCAGAAAACACTCAAAACTTCTGCAAAGAAGATTATGACAGGTTGCCTAACGTCATGGGGAAGGTCAGGCAAAAAAAGGAGAAATAAATCTAGATCTTGATGTGCTATACTGGTTCCCCATCTGCCAGACCACCTTCCTCCTCTCTCTCCTCTGCTTCTTCCTCTGCATTTCAAAACATCCTCCCTTGAAGCTGGCAGAGAGTGTTTCCTTCTGCACGGGGCTTCTGAAACTGTGGGATGCGGGTCAGTATGTGATGTCTGTCCACTGCTGGGTGACGCTTTCTGTCAGCTCCCTCTCCTCTCCCTATGTTGGTCAGACGGATGAGCAGCCTCCCAGTTTTGCTCCCTGTCCCTTTTATGGTGAAACTGACACCAGCTGAATTCTGTCTGTTTCTCTACTGGCTTGAGCTTTGTTTTATTAAATTCCCCTAATGTCAGCACATGGGAGAAGTCACAGCTGGATCTTTTCAGGAGGTCTTGGAAAGCAAGATATGAAACCCCACGCTGCCTCCCCACAGTGCATGTCGGGAAAAACTCCTGGTGGGCTAAAGGAAAACATGAGCTCAGGGAGGGAGCGTCAGCTTCTTCCCTGAAGGCTGATGGAGGATTAGGAGTGCGTACATGACCCACAGAAAAAGATGCTGGTTGCCCATGTCTCTCCTGCCTGTGACGCAAACCCAGTGGGGCTAAGTCTGCACGGGGTGAAATTAAGCCGAGTGATATGTGCTTGGGATGCCTCCCCAACAGCAACAGAGCCGCTGGAGGCTGGCACTGTGGTTTCAAATTTAAATATTCTCTGCAGTGATGTGGTTGATCAGAAAAGAGAAATGGGATGGCTTGTGGCTGGTGGGAAGCCGTGTCTGCTCAAGAGCCTCCCAAGAAGCTGGCAGTGGTTGCCAATGCCAGGTCAGCTCTCCTGGAGCTACTGCTCACAGCCAGTGGGGTTGCGCAGTGCCCAGACGGAGCAATGCTACACCACGCCTGGGGCCTCTAGACATTGTTGTCCTACAGATAAATAACAGGGTCTGAGCTGCTGACATTGCTTGTAATGTTGTGAGTCAGGTTTTCCAAAGAGCATGGTGCCTGATGTGCTGAGCTGTAGGAAAAATTGGCCCCATGTTTAGGTGTCTGCTGGAGCGCTAAGCTCCCAAGAAATTTTGGTGCAGGAGCTGCATTTCCTTGGGTATCATGGCTCGCGTCTTCTGCTCAGGCTTGAGCCTAACCTCGCTGGCCCTGTACTGTATCCCTTGGTATGATGCCCCAGCTCTGGCTGGGATTGTACGGTCCCAGCACATCATCTTTGATGACCTCCAGACGGCCGCGTTCCTGGAGAGGCGAAGTGCTGTCCCTTGGCCCTTGCTGGCCTTTGCAGCTGTCTGGAGCTCTTCCGAGAGGAGACAAAGCTGTTCCTGCACCTGGGAAGAGCCAGGCATGGCCAGTGGCATATCTGAAATTAATAGAAAAAGGTGTGTCTGTACACAATGTGCTGTTCAGCTGTCGAGCAAAAAAATCCAGTGGAGGCTTTAAGTGCAGAGAAACTACTTCTGGCTCAGGACATCCCTGAGCTGTAAATTGTTGGAGATTGAGAATGGATTCAGTGGAGACATTGCCGTATGTTTTGCCCTGTTCTTGCGCTCTTCCCAAACTGGTGTCTGGCCAGTTTCAGAGAGCGGCAATGAAGCGGAATGGACTTCAGTGCCCTGCCATGCATCTTCTCCGTGGCCGTGCAATGACGTGTGGCTCTCCTGGGGACCAATGTGGCACCTCTGGGGAAGTTCCTGCCTGTGCAAGTAGGTGAGATCAGGCAGAATTGGCTCTCTTGCATACCGAGTGATTTCTGCTTAGGACTATGTGCTTATTTTTAAAAAGGGAAATACAGCTGTATGCTTTCTTTACTGCATCAATATCAAGAAAAACCACAGAGATGAAGCTCTCACAGGACAACCCCCAAATTTTCTCAAACGGATTCCAGCTGTGCTTCTGTTTTTGCATAACATTGAGGTGTAACATTTTCACTGCTTTTCTGTTTTTCTTTTTTTTTTTGGGGTGGGGGTGGGGAGGCTTGTTTGCTTTTGCCTTAGGCCGCAGACAAGGCGCAGCAGCAGAGGCAAATTTCAGAGCAAGTACTGTAAGTCCAGTGGGATGTCTGCAGCGTTCCCTGTGCCTACAATCAGCAAGGAAGCGAGCATGACTCCGCTTCATGCATGCAGCCATGCGGTGGGGATCAACTACGCTTTGGGTCATGCCTTTGGTCTACTGTATCTTCATTTTCCCTGTATCATTTTTTGTTTTCCATTTTCCCCTTTTTCTGCTATGACTTTTAGACATCGGTGGTGGATGGATAATACAAGGATTCCTTCTCTGTTTTTTCTTCTTCTTTTCTTTTAAAAATGTTTTAAAGATTTTCTCCCCTCTCTACCTCTTCTTTCACTTAACACTGCTAAGATGATCTACGGTGAAGCTGAGATCTGGATGGTGGCTTTTATGATGATGGCGCCGAGAAACTCTGTGAAACCAGCAGAGATGTTGCCAGAACCGGCCGCTCGCTACCCTGTGGTAACATGTTTAATGGTCATCCAGTTTCTGAAGCTGTAATTCAGTTATGATTGTTGCTATTAAACCCTCCTCATGGCACTCCCTCTGCCTCCTTGATGCAGCAGTAACCCTAACACAGACCACACATGTCCACAGGGAGACAAACACTTGCAGCCGTGCCTGTGCTGCCTTGCAAACTACCCATGGAGCGGTGCTTGGCTTTTTAGGCAGCTTGTTATTTCTCTTCTCTAAGGAGAAGGCTGAAGTCCACGTGGAAGCTATTTAAATGAAATTCCTGTTTGTCTGGCTGCCACAGCAGCTGGTCCTTTGAAGCTGATGCTTCTTTTGGGAAGAAAAAAGCAAAAAAAAAAAAAAAAGCTGACCGTAAAAGGGTCACTAACCCTACAAGGCACTGAGCTGTTTGGAATGCCAGCAGTGAGGGATGGAGAGCTGCCTGTGCCCGCCTTCTGCATGCTCCGTAGCCCCTGGCTGGGCACTCAAATCCTGCTTATGGAAGGCGGGAGAATTTGGATCATTTGGAGTTACTTTCTGAAACTGCTCCCCAAAGGTCCAAGCCGTCTGCAAAGTAAGACTTCAAACTACCCCCCGCAACCTTTTCTGCCAAGAGAGAAAATTAAACTCTTTAGTTTTGTTTAGATGGAGTAAATTGCTGTGGTTTTGGTTTGCATCTTAAGATTGTGTATTTACTACAGCGTATTTCTATGAAATTAAATGCAAACACATTGAAACACCATCATTTCGAAAGAGGAAGACCCCTCAACAGTTTGGTGGGCTGCAACTGGGGTATGGGAACTTTTGCCCCTCACCCATTTTTACCCTGACCCAGGATATTGGCAAAATTGAGGGTAAGCTGTCAGATAGCAAAGCAGCCCCATTACAGTTTCCCAAACAAACCTAGTAGTTATCTTTGCAATGCAGGAGTGTGGGATGGAGTATTTGTCTTCACATCTAATAGGTGAGGCACAGAGACTGTTTGGCCCAGCCTGTCAGCCTACTTAAGCACTTAACCCCCACTGATTTCGATGAAAATGGTATGACTAAGAGTCCTTTGAATGCCAGGGCCTGATCTTAGCTAACAGGATGCAGAAAGATTTTGAGGATGCATGGAACTGATCATCCTTTCTGATGAAGAACTGCAGCCAAGGCATGGCTACGGTACACAACACCACTTGTGATGGACTCTCAAACAGAAGATGTGGCTAAGGCAAGGGTCTGTGCTGTGAGGACAGGCCAAACCAATGGGAAGTTGTTTAAACTGCAAAAAGTTGCTGAAAGGGTTAGGAGGGTAAATGGCTAATAGATTAAATAAGCTTAACATACTGCATGAGAAGAAACCTGCGAGAGCGCAAAATGATGATGCAAGATGAAACTCAGATGCTAAAATACTGATTTATCCTATTCTGCAAACATGAATATAAAATGTGTGGATGCTGGAAATGCTGCTGGCTAATCTGCAGTGATGCTGCATGAGAATGTCGGTGGGGAGCACCACAGCTCCCCAGCGTATATTCCTGGGAGGATAACATAACATGCAAGTAGCGCCCCAAGTTCATGTGAATTCAAGTGAATGCTGAAGCTATGGGAAACCATTTGATTTTCTGTGGCAAGATGAACTGTTGAGCAGACGTGAAACTAAATATCCTGTTGATGGGGGGAAAAAACTTCAGTGCTTCTGCCAAATTTATGTTTTCCTCTGTTATTCTTTTTTGAAAAAAGGCATAAAGAAGGGATGGAAAGTTTAATTTGCAGATTAGAAGTTCAATTTTTGCATGGTTAGGAGGCAAAAGGCTTTCAAAGAAAGATATTTGCAAGTTTCACAGTTTTTCCTTACGTTATTCATAACATTTTGTACCCACATTATGTCAGTCATGATGTGATATTATTGTTTTTAAGACACTCAGTTGCTCAACCAGGAGGCTAAATCTCAAGTAATCAATGAGTGCCTACTCAGGAAATCGCCTCCTCTGCATCCTGTAAATGTAAATGTTGTTAACGTAAAGAATGTAATCGAATGAGATGTGTAGACTATTAATGGAAAAAAAGTTAATTTCTCAATTAAATTTATTCTAATGTTTGCATCTTTTCAGGTGAGCTACTAAACTGACTTGTCACTCGAAGTGTTTATTTTTGTCATTAAAAAAATGCAATAAGAATAAATATAGAGCATATGAACTTAAAAGAACTCTTTTAAAAAATAGATCAAAGCCAGAATTTAAAATATTTGATGTTGAGACTGGTTTATGGATGTTAACCAGACAGCATAAACCCAGTAGATTATTATTTTCTTTTGTTTTCCTGCCTCATGTGTGGCTGGAGTACTGTGGGAAGGGGATTACTTACAAGGTGACAAGGTACACCCATGAAAATGAGAGTTTTGGAGGATTTGTGCTTCTTGGGGTATGCATTATGTGACGCAGTGGTAAGGATGTTCAGCCTACGGGCAGAAGGGTATGTGGCACTGTTATGGCTGGACTTTCCTCCAGGCCCATTTCAGGAGGCCTGTAGATCAGTACCCCCATTCAGGGCCTGATGCTCAGAAAGAGATGCTATCTTGTAGCCCCTAAACGTGACCTGTGTCCTCTTAGTTCCTAATATGCGGTGTTCAGCACTTGAAAATCTGGTTTTGGAGATTTTTTTAAAAAATCTTCCCCCCACCCCATGGTTCCTGTTCTCATAGCTTCTTAATCATTCTCCTCTGCCTTGGCTTCCTGAAAGGAGCCCATCTGCTCTCTTGCACTGGTTTCAGTCTGCGCTGAAACCGCAAAACTCAGATTAGGCTCTTCAAAAGCTTTACCAGGCTTCAGGAACTCCTGAAGCAAATCTGGGCCCGTTTTCATGCAAATCCAAATACCTTTTATGGTTTCGTTTCAACTTGACATTTTGATTTTGAGATTTTGAGTTGCTCAGACCCTACGGGTTTATGTGAAACCCAAAGGGCGTGAACTTACATGAACTGAAATGGAAAAATATTCAGATGAACCCACTGAAGACTGAAACTATGTTCCCACAACCGTACTTAATGAACCACTGTTTTTCTCTTAATTGCAGAAGTGGCAGCTACTGTACCACAGCTAGGAGCTGCAGCAAGGCAGTTTCCAGTTTATGTATACTGGCTATATTAAATAGGGACCCTGGTAAATCATGGATGGTTTATAGTCTTCCAACTGGGAAGTCAGTAAATACAGCACCTTCTCCATCTCAGTGTGACCTGAGCAATGAGAAAAATCAATGGTTTCCCCTCCCAGGATATGATGGTGCGGGGGTGATGCAGGGTTTATCGTCACAGTGGGTCACTTGCTGTCGCTTCCAGGAAAACTGCGCATGTCCTCTACCTTGGTATGGCTGAGAGCAGCACCGAGTCAGCCCAACTCCAGTCATGGTGTGGAAGTCCTGGCACTGCTCTGGCTGAATGCCTCCAGTGCCACTTCTGGTTTTTTCCAGCATGTCTGGCCATAGGTGGCTCAGTAGAGGCCACCAACTCTCTGCTGAAACCCCTGTGTGGCCAGGTCATCACCTCCAACCCCAACAGCCCTAGGACGCGTGTTGCTGATGGCACCAAGGCACTCATGGGTTGGTGCCATCCATCTCCTCTGCCCTCGCCTCACCACCTTGCCAAGGGCCAGGAGCCCATGGGGCTTGCCCGATGGGGATGGGAACAGAAGGAGAAAGGAGGAGGTACTCCTCGATTCAGGTACAGGCAGAGCAGCTGACAAAAGAGGGAGCAGCGCATGCTCCAGGCAAGCTTTAGCAAAAAATCAGGAACCTGACGCTCATGGTAGTAGCCCATTTGACCCAAAATTGGCTACTCTATGCAAAGAGCAGGACCCACAGCAAAGCTTCCTTCTCAGCTATGATGATAGGCTGCACAGTCTTTCCAAATCTGTTTGGATCTTTCCAAGAGGACAAGTTTGTGTTGCTTTCCAACCCGGTTGGCTGAGCATGGTGCTGGGAACTGCATGAGATGCAGATGGTGGAAGGAAATGCAGCTTGCAGGTCTCTGGTGCCCTGTGCTGTCACAGTGTCTCCTTGGACATCAGAAACAGCGTCAGGATCTGTGATACACATTGTACACCCCATGTTACCAGTCCCACTACTCAAAAAGTGCAAGGTCATAGTACCACAAAATGTTTTAGAAATTACAAATATTTTTATGGAATTCTCGTTCCTGAGTCTTTCTCTGCAACTCTGAATGATAACAACTTTTTTTCACCCCCTCTTAATTCAACTTGTCTGCCTGATACATCCATTGAGGTTTGGGAACTGGGTCTCCAAGGAAGCCCCCATACAAGGGGAGCTGGCAGCACCTGGCACCCCAAATCTCTGCTCTGTCCTTTTGCTAGACCTGCTGTGGGACAGGAAAGTCCTCCCTGGATGCTGCAGTGCACAGCGCTCCTTTCCCTTCCACGCCAAAAGGCAGAGGGCTTTTTAAGGGTTTCTTAACACTTGTGTTGTTGTGATGAACCTCTTTTTCTCATGGCCTCCATGGTCCAAAATGCTTTCCCTGCCAGATGGGACAAAGGAGAAGCAGGAGCAGGGGCAGAGCTGTAGGGAAGTGTAAGCCGAGTCCTGATGGCTGTCCTCACTTCTGGGCTTAGTCCTGCCTGGGGACTCTGCTCTGCCTCTGTCCCTCAGGTTTAAAGCCCAAGAGGACACAGTAGGCCCCATTAAATGAAACAACTGGTAGTGGTGGGCTCTTATTTCTTTTTTTATCAAAAAAACCCCCAAACCTTATTGGCACAGCTGTTCTCAAGCCCCAACAGGGAAACCCCAGAGCCAGTGACACCTCCACGTACAGGCAGACGGTGGTATATGACCTTTTGGCACCATGTCCCCCTTGAGACGTTACTGACTAAACAGCATGGAAAAACCTCTGTGGAGGCATGGCTGTGAACGACTGTGCTCAATATCTGCTTTTTGCTTTTTTTTTTAGAAAGCACGTGTGTGGAAGTGAATGTCTGCCATTTCAAAGGCTGGCTCTGATTTTGTATGTCTGCGTCTATGGGAGAAGTAAGACAATCCACACCTAGGAAAATGAAGCCTTTTGAAATGAAGCTTTCAAACCCATCAGTTAAGACTTTTTATGTTAATTAAAAGATTAATATAATTGATTTAAAGAGCATGCACATCGCGGCAGCCTATTAGGGATGTGCTATCTGCAGTTTACATATGGTTTACTCACTGAAATACCATACACATAGTGAGGGAAGAAGGTGAGGTTAGTCATGGGAGGAGTGGAGCAAGTTGTCCTCGTTTAGTTATCTTATAGTAAAAAACACAGCTACCTTATCTCCATTAGGATTTTACTATGGGCTTGTTAAAGCTTGGTAACTAGCTTGTTTTTGTGTTCTCTTTCAAACTTCCTCCACCAACAACTTCTGCACTAGAGGCTTTGTTTCTGAGAGTTACCTGACTTCCACAATCACATTTTCTCCACACTAGGTTATTGCTGGGACTTGCTGCTTCAGAGTCACGACAGCTGGTAACGGACAGAAGGACTAAGTGACTTTCCCAGGGTGACAGGGGAAACCAAGCTGGAAATTGAACCCAGGCAGTCTAAGCTAAGTTTCTTACTTAGAAGACGAGTTTTTTTCAATCTCTCCACATCACTCTCTTAGGCTGTTTTCTCTGGGCCAGGCAGTTTGTTAATCCACCATTCCTTTCCTCGGGCTGTCATCACTCTAACACCAACGTTTACAGAGTTCCCCAGCAAACACACATTTTTTTAATAGACAGGGGTTAAAAAGATCAATCTTCCATGGTGTGCAGACAAAACTACTGACCAGCGTCTCTCCAGCAGTTTCTTAGCTTTACTTTGAACAGACCCCTTTCTTTCTAAGAGATTTACAGACTCCTCATGGATGGATAAGACAGGGAGAGCTGTGCTTGTTTTACTTTCTGGCAGACATATAAGAAAGAGAGAGCTTCCTTAGGAATATTTGCTGGTCTTTTACTCCTATTTCTATGTTCAAGTTCTATGCTGAAAATGTTTTTCATCAAGAATTATTTGTCTGTGAGAAAGCATACAGAGAATTTATTGGATGATCATGGGCTTTTTTATTGTTCAAAACTTCCTCTAGAGAAGAGGGCCGTTAACCTTGACTACTTCTTTAAAAAATATCGACTTGTTCATCAAAGTTGCACTGCCTTCTGGAAGCTCGGTGAAGAATCAAAACACTTCTGAACAGTTAGGACCAAAGCATGGCAAGTAGCAGAAACTATGAGGATTTTAGATGTGCCTGATTGATTGTCATTACTAATGCCACAGTCATTGCCTTTTTCCATGGCCAGGCTGGCAACACCTTGGAAGTCACTGAGGTGATTTCTGGAGGAGGAGTGTCTGTTGAGGATCAGCCCATCTGTTGGGTTCAATTTAAATAGGTCAGCAGAACAGATAATTTGATTTTTCTTTTTCTTTAATCAGAATTTACTGTGTTTTCTACAGGCTCCTCAGGTTGAACGTGCTATGGTTTACAAGTGGGAAAAGTGGTGCTTGGCAGTTTTGGGCGAGTCTCACACTTTTCTTTGGGTGGCTGAGCCTTACGAGGTTAAAACTTCTTAAATTGAAGTCACTAGTAATGTTTCCTGACTTCTCTTGCCATCAAAATCACAGGGGTGCTTTTCTGTGTAGTTATTTAAAAAGCGACTAAAAAAGTTATTTAAAGTGTTATGTATCTAAAAATCCATCTAATCATTTTGCATTGGCATGAATAGTTGCAAAAAGTGGAAAACAGTGCAACATTGGCCCATTTGAATTGTTCTGCCTTTTTTATGAAGCCTTTTATTAACATTTGGCTGGAGCTTTGTATATGCTTGGTAATGACAGATAATTTGTTTAATGAGAAGTCTGCTGGACATCAGAGTGACAAGTCAGGATGGGTTCTGCTGCCAAATGAACCGAGTGACTGCCAGGAGGGTGGCCAGAGGGGATGGCTGCCTAGGGCTGTTTTAGGAGGACGTGTAATGAGCTGGGGAATATGGCTTCTGTGTTTCTTTCTGGGAATTTAGAAATAATGGTGAATAAGTGTTGAAAAACAAAGTCCATGTACTCTTCTTAAAACAGAATACACAATTTATACTCTTGGGTCATCAAAACTTTGTTTTGAGAGGCAAGATGTTATCCTTTGGAGGCTTTGGTCATCTCAAAACAATGCTATACCTCTGAGTGATGTTTTATCCATAGAAGAGGCCAACTGGTGTACTTCTCAGCAGTGATCAGAAAGCTTAAAGGGTGTTTAGATTTGAAATCAGACCTCGCCTGCACACAGTGGACTGGTTTCTGTTTGACGTTTCATTGTGTAGGGGTAACAGATGGAAATCTAAAGCCTTCGAAAATGGAAAATGAAAAATTTCAGACAGCAGTGGAAAGCCTGTATCAGCTGAAACAGAGAAGAACGTTCAGCTTCACATCGAGTTGACAAAAACTGCTTACTTGAGACACCCACTGAGTCTCATTTCTCGCCCCACCTGAGTACTTCAGTTTTCACTAACTGGCTGTTTGCAAAGGAATGGAACTCCCTTAGCTTTACGTGGTAAATACCCAGGCCTCTTTATCTGCCAGGGGCTGTCCTGTGTCACCAGGGAGCCCAGTCTTTTATTTCAATGCAAGTGTTAGCACAGGTTTGAAAAACCATAGGGATGGTATGGACTTACATAGCCATTAATTTTTCAGAAAAGTCTTGGGTTTTTTTTGGGTTTTTTTTAGGTCCGACACTGATGTGATTTCTTTTGCCTGATTTACAAAAGCACCTCTGGCTCAAGTTTCCAGCCACTATTTTTCCAGGGGATGAATGTGGAGGAGTCAAATCACACAGTTCTTGCTTTAAGATTGATGGTTGTGCTGCAGTTGCTGAGCATGACGTGGGATGGTCATTAGTCTGAGGTAGGCTCCGACACTCAGTTGTATCCCCTCCACGATCTACGACACCCATGGACCCCTCAGAATGCTGGTGGCAGCAATGGCCGGTTCAAAATTAATGTTCCTCAAAGAATACTGATCTGAAAGCAGCTCCATTCCCTGCAAGGTAGAAGGACCACCCAAGGCTTCAAACACTGCCCATGGATTCGATGTGCTCAAGAGCACGTTCAGGTCCTTCCACTGGCTTGGTTATAATTTTGGCCCTCCCTGTTAGGTACCTCTGCTCCCAGGTGTGGAGGAAGAAGCTCAGCCATCACTGTGTTGTAGCCCTTAAACCCTTAGTAACAAAAAAAGCTCCTGCAGAATAAATCTTTTCCTGCTTTTCATTATAACCCAATCCAACTCCATAGTAACTGCATCCCACTGCCAAAGTCACTCAGACCCATAAAAATTACTGGGAAATGGCTTAATCTGTTACTATAAGCACCTCCTAGGAGGTCTTAACCAGGAATTAGGAATTTTTTGCAGACAGTTCAAAGCAGCATTGTAATGGGTACACCAGTCACTGAGCCTCATCCAGAACCTTTTCCAAAGTAATTTCCCTCTGTGCAGGACTGTTTGCAGGAGCGCTCGCCCTGGTCTGTCCTTCCCTGGGCTGGCTCTTTATGTCTGATGAGCGTGAAGAGCAGCAGATTGGAGGTGATTGTTTAACAAGTGCTAGGCACTTGCCGGGTTTTACTCTGCTGCTTCTTGGTAACTAGTTTTCCTCCTTTCCCACATCCCTCTGCCTTTTCTTCTTGCACAAACAAGTGGGGACCACATGACATAGATAGAGCTGGGGGCGGCTTCATTCTCAAAAGCACTCTGGCACCTCTCTCACCTGAGCATTTGGTCAGCTGGGTTAGGAAACTGAGCCCCCTGCCCGTGAAGCAAACCTAGCTTCTGTTGCAGTAGAAACCCAGGCAGTGAGTGCTATCGGCAGTTCCTGCTGCTGACCTGCTCTGTCATACGGGCACGTACCTACCGAGCGCTTGCAACCGGGTCATGACGCAATTCTCCGTAACCCACTTCCAGAGCAGCTGAAACCTGGTTTCCTACAGCTCTGTGTCTTGTGGTTTGCTGTGCTGGGGCACAGGATGGAGCAGACACTGACTGACGTGGCTCCTGTGCTAGAAAGAACCATCCTGGCAATCTGCTGCCTGGCAAGGGATGGCTCCATGTTGCTTCCTCCAGCCAGGGGAACCTGGGGGACTCTGCCCTCCCTCCTGTCACCAGTTGCTGCCTTGAGAAACTTCTTGGAAATGGCTGTCTTTGAAAGCTTGGTGGTGGTGAAATTGGGCCGAGTTTGGTGATGGGGCAGTAGGAGGATGGATGGGAATAGACATGTGAAGGGACCCAGAGGCAGCTCATGGTTGCATAAACCTAATATCCTTAGCAAACTGAACGAAAAATGCAATAGAAATGTTTTCTGGGGTTTTGTTTTTTTTTGTTTTCCACTGTGTGGGCCATCTCCATTTATAACAGCATACAATTTTGTCCCTGCCAGAACAATCTGAATTTGTAAGCTGCTAACCTGGAATTTCTCAGTGATGACAGTCTGTCCAGGGGGCCACCTTCAGCAAGCAGGTGGCTACCACCTGGGTTTCAGAGAGGGGAGCCATGGCAGCCTTGCAAGCCAGGGCCAGCTCCCTTCTGCTGCAGAAAGTCCTCATGTCAATGTCCTACAGCAAGGCCACCTGTGTGCCAGGCAGACAGAGAGAGACAGAGCCTCTGGTGACCAGCTGGATGCAGATACTGGGCTCAGGCAAAACCAAACTTTGCTCCACTGCTCCACAAAGAACGCAGAAGCTGTTAGATAGGCAAGTCTTGAGAGCTTTCTTGCTGCCCAGCCCTCAGCATGCTTCTTTGACCACATCACTTCGCGTAAATAAGAAGTGGTGATCTTTAGCCCTTGAAAGTATTTCAATAGCAAAGCACTTGCTATTGAAACAATGGCAAGATGGGACTGAAAAGTTAGTGGGGAGTCAGCCACGGCATCCCCATGCACTGGTGTCCTGCTGGAATGCCAGTGGTGTCATTGGGAAGGGGCAGGGGTGAGAAGAAGCCAGGCTTACAGGGAGAGGTTGTTGCTCCAGGCAGGTCGGGTTTTGCTCACCTGCATGTTCAGCAAGCTGTCTTTCATTCAGACGAATGCCTGGATCTATGCATGGCTGCAAGCATTTATTTCTGTGGTCAGCATGTGCTATTATTTACTGAAAATTATTCATATTTTTCCTTTCAGAATGCCTCAGTCAGAGATTGTGAAAGCAGAAATAATGCTGGCATGAAAAAAATATTTTAATGAAATATAAACAGTTGAACAAAACTGTTTGCAAACAACTGTAGGATTAAAAGCTGTTTTGATACCCCTGTGGTGGAAGAAACTGAATGACAAACACATTCTTGGAAATCAGGGCTGTCTCACAAATGAACTGCAGACAGCTAACTCTTTGCAAAATAGTTCCTTTCATTCTTTTCAATAATTAATTTCAAAAGTCTCTAGTGCCCTGCTTCATACGACAGCTGTGAGCTGAGATCCATTAGCACTTTTAAAGAATTTTTTAAAGGCTTGGGAGCCTATGATTTTAATTTAGCAAAAGAACCAAATGTGTATTTCATGTGGCTTGGTCACTTAGCATGGGTGCCTGGGGCCTGTGTAACGGTGCTTTTACCACCACGAGAGCTCCTACACCAGCTGTTGTTTAACTGTATCAGTAGAGCTACAGTCCTCAGCCAGCAGTTACCTACACCATAGGCTCTGCAGCATCATATGAATTTTGCTGCTGGAGGCAGGGAAATAGTACAGCACAATGCTTTCAGCAAGGAAACAGGTGTTTGTGTCTTCATTTCCTTGTTTCCAGGAAAATATCCAAAGAGCTATTCTCATTTCTCTGTCTTAGGAGACAGAAAGTTCAAGTAGAATGAAATAATGCTTTCTGACGGAAAAAATACCTTCCTTTATGGCCCAAGTTCACTCATCCTCTTGAGCCTGTTGTTGAGGGTGACAGTTTACACACTTTGATTCAAAGCTCTTGCTGAAAGCCTTTGCTGACTGACTGTGGCTGCATACAGCATGATGTTAACAAGTTTTCTTGGCTGTGGAGGCTGCTGGGAGGCTTGCTCGCCACCGTATTTCAGCTACCAAAACACCAGCAGTGTCCAGAGCACTGTCACCAGCTGCGCCTCACCAGTGGTGGGCATGACATGCATAAATTTTGTATATTGGGAGCTGTAAGTTGTTTCACAACACCTCATCTGATTGCCAACCTTCCTTCCTCCTTTTCCCTCTGGAAGGCAGTTGTCCAGGCTGTTGGGCTGTATAACAAAGGTCACTTTGTCCAGCTCTCTCTGCCTTAATTAATGGATTTAGGACTGGCGTGGGGTGGAACAGAGTAGGCCGGAACAAGGTTAGTAGCTCGCTCTAAATGCAGTTGTTTTTTCTTGTAAATCAGGAAAAGGTTGAGGGAGCTGGGATTGCTGGTGCTGCCTATCAGATATGGTTCCTTTGATGTACACGGAGCAGTGCTAATCTAGTTGAGGATCAGACATGGGGGTCTTTCTTCAGTGGAACAATAATCCCATTAATTCACGCTGCTGATACCTATGTTGTGGGCTAATCTCACCTCCTGTGAGGCACCCAGTGCTATGAATATTTCATTGTGGTTCTTTTCCCCCACCTTGTTACCTTTTAACGGGGGATAATGGCATTGGTTAGATACTTTTGTTCAAGATTGCCTGTGTGCACCATTAAGCTTGTATAGTGGTTGATTTGGGGTTTTTAGCTTTGCGTAATCCACATCTATTTTATTTTCCTCCTATGAAAGCTCAATTGGCTATCGCACAGCAAGAAAAAATACTTGGATATTGTTACTTAGGAAAATGAATGACATTGCAAAACTCCTGCAGTTATGACTGGAATGAAATATTTTCAGTTTTCACACTTCTGTTTCCCTTTAGAAAAACCCCAGCAACTTCCATTCACATCACCATGAGTTGTATCAAGGAGAACTGGTGAGCGTGCTCCTCAGCATAAAATCCACTAATGCTAACCATGTTTTTCCACAGAGAGGAATAAAATCAGGTTTTGGGGAAAGCAATTGGAAAAGCCTCCCAGACTCTCTTTTTCCTTTCTCCTGCTGAGAATCCAGGCCATAAACCAAAAGTACTGTTTGTTCTCAGGCTAAATAAAAGTCCCCAGAGGGCAACTGATTTTGGACCTTATAACTGTACACTCATCTTTATCACATCCTGGTGGAAAGTATGGATATAAAAGAAATTAATAACTGAAACTGGAGAAAGTTTATTGGGCAAGAGCTGCTTTATCAAAAGATTTTACAGCCTGGGAGCCACGATGGGAAGCACAGCCTAGACAGCACCTCCCTCTGTCTGTCTGCTTGTCTGAAGGGTGTTTGGGACCCACGCTGGTTGGATCCCAGCACTGCTCTTTGTGTCCGAGCCCCTTCAGCATGCGTTGCCGCGGGTGGCTGATGCAGCCCCGGAGAACTCATCCCTTTTTGGGGAAGAGCCCCGGCAGCATTTCTATGTGGGGCTGAGGGCGGGAGGCGCACTTCTCCAGCATGGATGTTGCAAGACCTCCAGCATTTCAGGGAGGAGCAGACGTGCTGGAAAGGCTGAGCCATGCCCTGTGCTTTCCTCCTTCGTCGCTGAGAAGAGATGAAGTGCAAAATAACCAAGGCGCTGCAGGCTGAATCACAATGGCTTGCAAGGAAACAAGGGGAGAGCTAGTTGCTATCTTAAACATGTATTTATTTAATGTATCCCAACACATGCTGAATTTATCCTTTTTCCTGGGGAAACCCGTAGGAAGGCATGAGAGGAGGTGGCATGGAGTCATGTTTCCTCCAGGTCTGGTGCCTGTCTGTCTGGCAGGGAGGCATGGCATGGCTGGAGGGCTCACCGCCTGCTCCCCAACCTCCGTGGCATCCGCCTGGGGAGTAAGGGGAAGAGGGATCGATTTAGCTATGCCCATGTCCTTTCTGGGAGGGAAAACTGGAGTGGGAAGCGGGGAGTGAAAGAAGTGTGGGGCCTGGTGGGTCTGGCAGAGGGAGGGTGTGCTTCTGGAGCACTGGATCTCACAGCATTGCTGCCGGCAGCTAATGCTGGCATCGCCTCCAGTGTCCGACCTTTTGGGCCTTTCAATCTCCTTTTGACCCTGCTTTGCAATTAGTGCTCGGCAATGAGAATGACCTAGGTTCCTTTTGTGGTAGCTGCTTTTGTGAAGGGATGAGATGAAGGAAGAGGCTTAGGTCCATCGATCAATGAGAGGATGCCATAACAACTGCCTATGCCACTGAGCTGGAAAAAAAAGACAATGATAAACTTGATTACCAGGTGAGGGTTTTTTTCTGAATGGAGACAGGAAAGTATTGGTGCGTTTCTACAGGCATTCTTCAATGTAATATTTTATATAGCTTTGGTTACCCATGCTCCAGAAGGATGAATTAATTAAATGGGAACAGGTGCTACTCGTGTGAGATCAACATGTCTTCCTTTTGAAGAACCATGAAAAGAAGTTGGCTTCTGGAACTGGAGACATTACTGATGGTTCTTTATAGTCATATTTTTGCGAACAGGAAGAGGGCAAAAATTGCAGAGCAAGAATAAGTAATGACACTACTGGCACAAACCCAATTGGCTTGAAATTGGTCATGAGGGAGTTTAGGCTTGAAATTAGTAAAACCATTCAAAGACTGAAGTTCTGGATCAATGTCTCAAGCACTGTAACGAGGGAAAGGACCTAAATCCTTTTTAAAATGGAATGCACTAAGTCATTGAAATGATTGTGCAGCAGAGGAAGAAAAGTCTTAGTAAGAAACAAGATGTGTCTTCAGATAACTGTGAACTAGCATGTCCAAAGGGATTGGAAAGGAGACAAGATCACTGTTCATGTTGCCCTGTATTAAACATCCCTGGAGGTGTTCAAGGCCAGGTTGGATGGGGCTTTGAGCAACCTGGTCTAGCAGGAGGTGTCCCTGCCCATGGCAGGGGGATTGGAACAAGATGACATTTAAGGTCTTCCAACCCAAACCACTCTATGATTCTATGATAAACCTGTGCTCAGGTGTTTCTGCAGTAGGGATTGCAGGAGCCAGGGAGGAAAGCCTTTCCACTCCCTGTGACAGTACCCTGGATGTTGGCCACAGACAGATAGTAGCGGGCTGTACAGTGAAGTGAAAAACTGGTCCTGTTCAGCTCTCTGGTGGAGGGATGGTGCACCCTGTTTGTGTCCTTGGGTTTAGTCTCTGGATTTAGAGCCAAACAGGAAATTTCCTACGAGCCAGGTGAGCAGTGCTTCCTTCCTGCCGTCAGCCTATGGGGGTAGGGCATGGTCTGCTATCAATGGCTGTATGGGAGCTCTTAGTGGTAGCCACCTTCTACCATCAGTAGAGAGAAAGATGCATTTTTGGGGAGTGACTCATCTGACCTATTTTACACATTTCCTTTGGGATGAGACAAAGAGTGCCCCAAAACTACATTTCCCTGTTTGTTGCCCATATTGGGAGTTGAGATGGGTAGTTACATGCCAGAAGAATCCTTTTGTCCTGAGGACAGGGTACGGCAAGGAGAAGAAAGGATTTTTTTTTTCTCAGAATAGCTGCTCTGATGAGTTTTCCCAGGGAAACAAGCATTTGTTTAAGATGGGAGGAATTAAGTTCTTGGAATCACCACTTTCCTTGGCTACTCAAAACTTTCATCAGCTCTCACCTCATCAGTCCCTGACTTTGATGGACGTCAGGGAGGGCTTTACCACTAACCTTTATGGAAGGAGAACTGAGTTAACATGAAAGTAGTTTGCTGTGTGTATGTGTGTCTGCATGTGGTTAGCATTGCAAAACAAGACAACAAGGCTTGCAGCTTCCCTCAGATACACATTTACATCATGATGTGCTGCCCAATTACTACAGGGTCCCTTTACGGCACTTTCCTTTTCAGATTGTGGTGGATCTTACACATGTGAATGTTTATTTGTGTGTACGTGACATGAATGTGTAAGCCTTTACTGTGGTATGGGAAGAGGAAATGTACTTTGTTTGCCCATTTAAAGAGAGGAGTGTTGTTTAGTTGGTTTTTTTTTTTCTCATAGGAAGTAATCTTGCTTTGCAAGTATATTACTTGTAAGTATGTGTGCTGGAAATGCTTATACTTCACTTCAAAAAAGTAAGCTACTTAGAATATAATATCAGTTATACAACACCCGCATGACTGCATTGTCACTTGAACTGATGTGGAAATTATTTTAAAAAACATCTTTGTCTTCTGCAGCAATAATTTCTTTCTGAGGTACCTGAGAGATGCAAAACTATGTTCTGGCATCAGTGAGGTTGAAAGCAACTGGAGTGGAAACAAGGAGATTATTTATATCTCAATTACAGCACTGAGATAGAATTATGAATTAAAGCAATCTGGAAGCCTCCCGAGGTTCTTTCATTGCCTCTTTGTGTTAGTCTCCTATGTCTTCTGGAATAGCAGTAAGCTGTGATATTAGGAAGCTGGTGGAAAGTGGCCTTAGTCAACCCTAACCAATATGTTAGATGTGAACTTGTGAGTCAGAGGCACAGGCTTGCACATCACGCACTTCTGTTGGGATGCAAGTCAGAGAACGAAGAATAATCTCCTGAGTGACACCATGTGTGGGCAATTGTGGGGGGTTGTGCTTCTGCCCAGCTGTAAAAGTGTTCTGTTCTACCAGAAAACATTTCCTTATTTTAGTACAGCTGTTTTGTTTTGTGTAATACAGCCTGCCAAGCCTGCATTTTTAAACAATCTACATCTGTGAATCAACTCCATCCTAAATTGTTGAGATGCCAGATATTTCCCCAGAGAAATTGCTCCCTTAGCTTTGCTGACTGACAGCTCCATCCACAGCGTCTGAATGTATTTGAACCGGATCATGGGGGGCTCAGTTTGGGGAAGGATGGGTGGAGGGGGAGAAAAGCAAAGTTTCCACCCCAGCTCAAGTGATATGTCAAAACAAAAACTCAGCCTTAATTAATAGCCACAGTTACGGCTGTTGTTGTTAGCAGAAGTATATTCAGCCCTTACAATTTGAAATTAGGATCAAATCCATTCCTTCAGCTTATTTTTGTGTGGAAGTAAGATGGAAAACTGTGCATGTCTCTAAGAAGCAGCTGTTGCACGCTCTTTGGGACAGCATGGCCCAGCCATCCCACCTGGAGCACACATCAGCAGTTCTCAAGCTGTGTGGCCTTTCACCTGTCAGGGAGATGTATTCTCCTGTGCCAGCTTTGCTTTCAGCAACCCTGGGCACTGGGTTTTCCCCTAAAAAAGTTCTCCACTCGGCTGAGGGAGATCTGGGTTCCTGTTCAACTCTTCAGCAACACAGTGGCAGAAATGGGGGAACCCAGGCTTAAAACAGAGCTTCTGGAGAGTTATGCAGCTGGGAAAAACAAATCCTGAATGCCTACTGAGATAGAATGCTGCTGCTCTTCAGAGGCATGATTTTCCTGGTGGTCCTCATCTGCTCACACCATCCAGACCTGTGTCAAGGTCCTTCTGCCTGGGGTGAGCCTCGCATGTCAAGAAACTGCTTGCCTTCAAAAACCTCCTCCCTATTCTTTGAATTAGGATTCAGGATGAGAAAACATATCCTCCAGAGAGATCTTTACTGAGAATTTGTTCTTTTTGTTATCTCAGTCTATTTGGCCTCTCTCGTAGTTGGCTCAGCTAAGGCAGCCTGCCCTCCACCACTGGCATCCTCAGGATAAAACACTGTTATCAGGATTATGTTGCTTTAAGTTTTACACTCCGATCTGGAAGCTAAATTGCAAAGCAAACATTGCAGTGAAGGTTGTAATAACATGGTGGAGGTTTCAGTTTGACACAGACCTATCTCTGCTGTTTGTCACATGATCATCTAATCTTCCAACTTCCACCTATAATCGCATCAAATTGATTTCACTGTTTTGATTGCTTTTGAAACAATACAGCCGTTGTGTAAGAACCTGGGTGTGTGTGAACTGACACTTCTTGAGCTCTTGAAGCAGGGAGCAGAAAAAGAGAAGGCTTTTAGAAGCAACCTTGGTGAAGCCTTCTGTGGTTCAACCAGCAGAGCTGTGTGTGCAGAACAATGAGATACATTGTGAGCACTGGAAGCGCAGTAAAATACTGTTTAGCAAAGTACTGTCACTGTCACTTCATGCCCTATTAACTCATGTCCCACTGGTTCAAGAGGGTATGAAAGCAGAAGGGCTGCTTCTACCCAGGATGTTTTTGGGCTGCCAGTCACCCTGTGTGGGGAGGGTGGGTAGAGGAGACCTGACTTCTGCCGTGTCCCACTCACAGGCTGCCCCCAAGGCTTGGGCGATGGGCTGCTGCAGGAGATGGGACCCCAGTGCGTCCTCCCATGCCCTCATAAGCCCTGCACAGGCTGCATTTACACTGAATCAGCCGGCATGCCCCTGTGCCCACGCAGTGCTGGGTTGCCCCTGTGCTGGCACCTCTCAGCCCTGCAGCCACGGAGCTGGAGGGTGAGCAAGCAACCACCCTCTGCTGCCGCCAAGGAGACTCCAGCACTCTGCTGGTGGGGCTGATCTGACCAGGTTGCGACCTGTTGCCTCTCAATTTCAGTTAATTACAATGCCTGTAAAACTTGCAGCCTCTCTCTTTGCTTCTCGCTGTTAACAGGTGAAGCAAGTTTCTATTTATAACTGTTTTCATGGACTTCCTTGCCGAGGGCTTTCTATGTTTGTTGCAAACACAGACCAGACCGTGGGGGTAAAAGTTACACTTGTTTTGCTGTGTTTTTAGCCTTGGCTTCTCACCGTTCTTCCTATTGAGCCATTGCACAATGCAATTTTTGGACTAAAGCACACATGGGGTGAGGGATTAATCAGCCCAGCCTCTTGCCTCTGGTACCTTACATGCCAAATAAATACACATATAGGCTAATCTAGTTCAGTCAGAAAGATCCGCTTTAAAAACAAATCCAAGTGTAACAGAAGTTCATCTGGCCCATTTTGGCAGCAGCGGGTTAGGCGCCAGCTCCGTGGGCTGTCGTGTCGGCAAGGTGGAAGGGACAGGGTCTGCTCCCGGCTCAGCCGTGGCTGGAGCAGCGCGTCTCCTGCTCTTTCTGTTAGCCCTGACAGCTGGCCTGCAGCGAACCTCGCTGTGTGACATATGCTGATGTAAGAGATGGGAAGAGGTTGGATCAAAGCTGTGTTGGAATGGTCTTGTAGGCTCTGATGATATCTAGTCGCCTGACAACCCACTTTTACACTCCTCGGGTGCGCTTTGGAGGGAAAAGGTAGAGTTCTGCTTTGTTGGAGGCATGTTCAGTGGTGAAGCCACCAGCTGTGGGAAAGGTGGTGAGAAGAGAGAATGTGCTTCATTAGGGAAAACCTGCCTGATGATGGGCCATAGGCTCCTTGAAGCACCCCGCTCCAGGTTACTGTGCCATTGCGGGGGAGATTAGGTCCAGTGTTTCTGAACTCCCATGTGCCCCATCTCCTCAGCATGGCACCTCTGCCAGTGCTCCCACGTTGCTGTTGCATGAGCCTTCCCCTCAAAACTTGCCACATTTGGGGCTAACATCACTGAAAGCTCCTGTGAGAGGGTGAATAATGGCCACGTGCTGGCAATCAACAGCCCTGGTGCAATTTGGAAACCGTGCTGCCTGAGACACGTGTTATAACTCCAGGCTCTTGCCCCCAGGTCTTTCAGCTTGCAGGTAAATTATTTTCCTAATGGAGCTGCAGGTCTTTACCTGAACAACTGATGGTGACTGAAATACCTAAACTTTAGCAGTCTGGGGTGGTGGGTATTTTCCAGATGACCATATCACTTTTCTTCTGCCTCAGCCTGGCCTCAGCTGGTCAGGCATCCCAATGGGGTGGGATTGCTGTGGGCAGGTTCTCGCACAGGCCCCCAGAGATCGGTGTTGTTGGCCCTGGAAGTTTCAGTGCCTCTGCAAAACTGGGTCAGCTCCCAAGTCTGTGCCCAAGCTTCGGCTCTGGAAACAGCACTGTATGCTTGGACTTAGACAGGCAGGCTCCCTACAGACTCCTGGTTCTGGATAGGTGCTGATGATCACGACAGAGCTCAAATTCTCTACTGACTCCTAAATGGAACCTCCTACTTTAGTTTGGGGGTTAGAGGTGCTGTTGCAATGGACAGGCTAATTTTGGTTGGGTTGTTTGTTTTATACTCGCTTTTGCAAAGCTGTAGTTTCCCCTTTGCAATAGTTGGGTGGATAGCATTTATGGTTTCGACCAACAAAAAAAAAACTTTACTGCACTCAAGCACAAATAACGAAGAGCTTACTCAGGGCGTGATCAGACCTGTGACTGTGAATAATGTAAGTTAGAATGTTATATATATAGGTTAGAGTGATAAACAATGCAAACCAAAGACAACCAAAGTATCTGATGAACTAAATAAACAGAAGGTCTCAGCCAGAATCCAGATAGCATCGCTGAGTCCCAGACAGTGCCTTTAGTCCTGGACCCTTTTCTCTTTTCTCCTTTTGCTGCCAATGTGGTGTGTCCTAATTCTGGGGGGAGAGGGAAGGAAGGAAGACCTGTGCCCCCTCCCTTCAGAGCCTTTTTACTGCTCTGAGCCAGAGGAGGACGACTGCTTCCATCTCCTGCTGCCCGCGGGGAATGGCTGCAGGAGAAGGGTGGTGACGGTGCAGGCAGGCCAGGGTGAGGAGGCAGGGCGGCTGCGGAGCCATGTCACCTGGTGCCCAGGCTGGCTCTCAGAGGGCTGGAGGCAAGGGGAGAGCTAAAACCTGCTGCTTTCCCCCTTACTGAGTCCCTGCTGGGTTTTGTGGAGAGCATGGTGTGGCAGGGAGGCTGGGGTGTCTCCTGTGTGACTGTCCCCTTGCAAGCATGGATGTGCGCTGGCACCACGTGGAACAGTGCACATCTCTAGCATGGTCCTGTTCGTATCAGCATGTCACAAACTCAGCCAGCCTCAGACCTGCTTGGCTGCCCCATCCACAGCCACTGCTGGCGTCTGGATCTCAGTGTCCCTCACTGGTTGCTTTCTCCCTTAAACTTGTCTCCTCCGTCCTGTGGTAGGTGCATACTCATCTTGCACATCTGTTTCTCCTGGTCACTTCGGGATTTTGTGCAATTTAGCCCATCTGCAAGGGGTTTTAAAAGGCTGTGTGTGTGCAAGGACCTTCTGCTGTCCTTCAGCTACAGCCTCCCCGCGCACCAACCATGTGCTGGGTGCAGCTGCTGTCTTTAAAAAATAAACTGGCCACCTGCAGGCAAACAGTCATGTCGGGGTATAGAAGACATTGGTGAGATCCTCACACATGGCAGGATTCTCTGTTTTGTCTTTTTGTACAGATATTTCCTTGTTTGTGCATATTTGGGTAACTGTCCTGTGCCAGTGGTGGTGCCTTGCAGCATGTTTATGAACACCTCCCATTCACATGAGTGGCATTCAATCAGGAAACAGAAGCAATACCGGGCAATTTAGATAATCAGGTCACAATGTGAATTGTCTGCCTGCCATTAACAAAATTTATAAACAGCCTGTAAATATTTTTCACAGGGATTATTATTGCTTTGTATTTCTGAGTAAAGATTATGCAGCAAGAAATTCGTCGATAAGACCGGGATAAGAAAAACGGAGTAACATGTAAAATTTTCTCATAACAGGTGATAAAAACGTGTCTCAGTCTACCATGTGGTGATAAGTGAGGGGACAGACAATAGACACAAGAAGGTGAACTGTGGCATGACCATAATATTTGGCAAATCCAGGACAAAACTCAGGATAATGCACACTGTCCACATCTGAGCAGGGAGGCCGTGGAACAGGAAGAGGGGAATAAGGGCAATAATGATCATTAAAACTTAACCCAAGGTTCATGTGGCTTTAGATGAAAGCGCTGGTGTCAACAGCATGCAAGATGGTCTACGCAGATTTTTATTTTTACTTTCACAAAGTTCAGGTAAGCTTTCAACTTTGAAGAAGGTGGTAAGTTGTCAGTGTACTGCTCCACCCGCGGTAAGGACCACAGTTCAGTGAGCCTTACCATGAAATAAACAGAGGCTCAAAGTTTGCCTGTGTGACTGATTGATCTCAAAAAAAAGAAAAAAACCCTAAAATTAAGCATCATTTTAGTGCAGATGCCTTCAGAAATAAAGAGGAATGGGATTCAGGGTATTGGACCGAGAAGACTGTTCATGTTTTCTGTTAATTTGCCAGCTTTAGCACAATATAGCATTTTATATTTGAGTTTCTATTGGTGTGTATTGCTACCAAGAATGGAAAGTAATGTACTCTCATTCATTACAAAAGCCATCCAGACCACAATGAAGTCATTTTGGTAACATGACACAGATGCCTATAAACAAGCTGTTGTTCTGCTGGTCCCTGTAACTATCTCCTGACACTGATTTAGAACTTATTGAAATGTCAGAAACTACTTATTAACCTGCTGTGAATGTATAGGTTAGAATCACGAGTACAGTATTTGGCTTAGAATATTGATTCTTTGAATTTACCAAAACAGTGCGAAGTTACAGCAAGGACAATGTCCTTCACTGTGCGTTTCCCAGCCTCTCAGCATGTAGATTTTATCCATGATGTGAAGGAAACACAGTGTCTCACACAGCAACTGCAAGCGGTGTTTATTAGTTTTGGGGTGAGAGGGTGGGGGTGGAAAAAAGTGTCTGAGTCATAAAATCCCAAGCTTTCTCAAAATTTGGGTGTGTTCAGAAGCAGAGTTTTCATCCCTGTGACTGTACAAGAGACCACTAAAATGCTTTCTTTGCTTACTCTGTAGAGAAGCTTGAAAAACATCAATATTTTGAAGCCAGTTTCTCACAGGGCAAGATGATAAAATCTTTTTTTCATAAGCTGTTGCTTACTAGCACGATCCCTCTCCCTGGGCATTGTGCCTTTTATTACTAAGACACACGGAGAAAATAATTGTCCCACACCTCTCATGCTCTTAGCCTGGGATTGCCCGTGTGGAATTTGTCAGGCTGGGTAATTAAACCTGCTGCTCACCGTTGCAGTTGGCTTGCAGCTGGTGTTGCATGAAACCCAGTCGGTGCTCTCCCTGAGCGAGCCATCTCTGGCTGGGAGTGGTCTTGGACACCCCTGAGGAGGCTCATCCAAAATCCAGCTCTGACTGACACAGCAGTGCCGACCTGGCGGTAGTCCCTGTGGATGGAGACGGCACCAGCGGTGTTGAGGACCAGGGCCACAGCCCGCACGCGCTCCTGGTCCTTGGTTGCACAAGAAGGACAACTTCTCTGCGTCAGGCCGGGTGCCGGGGGGATTTGGGCTCAGCGGGCGGGAGGTGCGGGTGCCCACAGCTGCTGGCGGGGCTGGATGCTTGACGCCGCTTCCCGTCTGCGCTTGGCCAAGGAAAAGGCTCGCCAAATACGTCATTATTCTGGAGGAGACCGAGCAAGAGGCTTGGAAAACACCTTCCCATTTTGGCATGGCTTTGTCCCGGCGCTGAGACTTCCCAGCGTTGTGGGGGAATGAAATGAAAACAAACTCTGAACCTTGGTCACTGCCATCCAAAATAAACAGGGATGCAGGGGTGGCAATCCCGCTTGGGTTTTTTGCTGCATTCTCCAGTCATGGCTGGGAGAAATGAATTAACCCTGCTCCTGCTGAGCTGCCCTGCCAACCCTGCCGGGCAGGAGACCGGTGCTTTGCTGCCGGCGTCCCTGCCAGCCGGGGAAGGGAGATGTTCCCCAGGGCTGGGCTCCTGGCTCGCTGTGGGAGGTCATGCCAGCCGGTGCTGCGGCCGACTGCACCCTGCAGGGCTGAGCTCTGCTACAAGTGCTTAAAGCCCAGGAAAAGCAGGCTAAATCTCGCTCTGATCCTACCAAGGGTGAGTGGGGTCCTCCTCTCCCTCTACTTTGTGCTACCCCTGCATGCCCCGTCTCTCATTCACCCCTCTCCTGGGACCCCGACATAGTGCTGTATGGGACATAAGGACAGTGCTATGAGTTTTACGGTAAGATGGTTGTAACAGGGCACAGCAGTCTTATCAGGTAGAGGTGTGTTACCTCCACAGTGTGTCTTTGCTACATTCGCCCCAAGGAACGATGGCTGTCTTTGCTCTGAGTGAATTGGGTGTCAGATCCAACTGCCACCCTAAAATACTTCTCATCTGTGGTCCCCTTCTGCAACAAGAACAGAGCATATTGCTGTTTTGTGGTAAATTTGTGTGTTTGCCATGGGTTTCCTCACATCTGGCACCGCACTGGGGGGAGGAGTTGCAGCTGCTCTGCCAGAGCCTCTGGGTGTCTTGAAATCCCAGAGGTGCCCACCTTGGCCACATAGAGTGGCTTGAACTGAGACATCTGATGCTCTCTCACAGCTGAGATCTCCCAGGCAGAAATACAACTGTTCGGGTTTTGCATCTCCAACTTTTTTTTTTTTTTTTGGAGGGGGGGGGGTGGGTTGTTTTTTTTTTCTTTTTTGGCAAAGGCAGGTTACTATTCTAAACATAATGGGTTTAGGGTTTGTATTACCTTGTTCTGCTTTATATGAGTTATTCCATTTCCTCTGGTCCAGATAACCAAAAGCTATTGATGGCAGCAGCTCTGTGCATTGACGTGAAAGATAGAGCCCAGAGGTGCTTGGGAGCCTAGAAGATTATATACAAACACAAGCAATCGCCACCACCCCAAATAATAAAATTTAAGTTTAGGAAGATGTCTACTTAAGTTGTGGTTCACTGGTAAGTGATTAACATTGTGATGCAAATGAGTGTGCAACTGGGTATAATGAAATACTTGAAGGAAATCTTAGAGTATGAGACAGCTGCAGGCAGCCTGGAGAGCAAAATCCCATGGAAAGAGCTCCCTTTCCTCTGGATTTTCACAGAAGACTAGACAAACAACTAGAGAAAGTACTGACAGTGCCAATTTGGCATTGCGTGTTGGTTGACTGATTCTCCTTGAAAGTTTATTTTTAAAAAATAAAGTAAATAATGTAAATGAATAAATATCTGGGAGCCATACAACAACTGTTATATGGGCAGTGCTCTCCTTCTCTGAGCTGGCATCTAGGAGAGTGGACAAGATGACCCAAGAGGGAGTTTCCATTTCTGTGTTTTTAATGATTGTGTCAGTGTTTGAGCTGAACTGAAGAAATTCATACTGAAAGCAAAATCAAAGTGTTCTTGGCTTTTTGTCAACCACCGCTGTGCGTGTCTGCTTCCCTGTTCCCAGACGTTTCGTGAGATTCAGGGTTTCACTGGCCAGGCTGTGTGAGGGGAAGCGTGCCGGGAGCTTGGTGGTGAGGAGCTGACGTGGGGACAGGGGTGTGCAGCGGAGAACCTGCTTGTGTGGCACACAGGGCACGCCACGCAGCTGTCTGGCAGAGGCCAGGGAGCCTTTGGCTTTCACACAACCAGTGACTGATGCTGCGGAGAGGAAAGAGGCAGTGCGGGCAGGCATCCTGCTCCTGCTGACTGCGTGGCTGAGGTTTAGAAAAGTGAATGGACCTTATGTGATGAGGAGTACTGGAAAATGCTTGCACACAATGTTTTGTTCCAGTTAATATCAGAGCTTTTTAGTATCGATGCAAGCATGAGCACTTAGTAGCACCAAACCTAAGATTAAAGAGTGGATTTAGTTGCCCTGTGCTAGGGCTTGTGCTTCTGTGCATGTACTGATTAATATCAGTTTTCATGCCGGCTGACTCACAGCTCCTGAACAACCAGTATATTGTGGGCTTGGTTATTTTTTCTAGTATTCCTCTACCCACGCCTAGGATGTCCAAGCAGTAGTGTGGGAGCACATCTGGCCTCTCAGTATTATGCTTCTTGGGGCAGTTTTCTTGCAACTGGGCAATTCTTATGGGCTTGAAAAACAAACTCCATATTTGTAATGATTTTAGGCCTCAGTGTTTGGCAGGGCTATATGGCATTTCTCATTCACGTCCTTGTTTAGCTCTGGGCTTTGTCAGTCATGAATGTGTATCCCACAATGCTATCATAATCCAGTAATTCTAACACCAAGCCCTCCCCCCTCAAATTAGCAGTTGAGCTTCTGAAACTTTGACACTGATTTGAACATATATGTTTTTACACACTCAGGTTTCACTCGTCTTTGATTTTGATTCTTACAAGATACCTTCTTTGAAGCACTCCTGAGCTCCGGGAACTTAATTTCGTTTTAATGAGAGTCCAGATTGTCTTAATTGCATGATACTTGGCAGTGGTAAGAAAAACAGTAAAAATCATGAGACCTTTGATACTTGCCAGAGGTGTACCAGAACCTGTGGTTAATTTTTTACGTCTTATTCTGCAGCCCAGTTTTCAGGTGTGGCTGACTATTAATTCTTTCAAGTTAGTGGACATGAGTTTTAGTCATGAGTAGCTTTGTTTTCTACATCTGATATGACACACCGTGCCTGAAAGCTCTGTTTATTTTTTAAGGAAGATAAGAAAAACTGCTTTGTCATAGGTGATTGTCTCAGTATTTATCATTATGATGCTAAACCCCATCAGTTCATTTAATGTTTGTGCATGAGCACGTGCATTTGTGGGTACACATCGCTGCTAGCAGATTTCTCTTTCCCAAGCCACATTAATTACTC
Source organism: Limosa lapponica baueri (assembly GCA_002844005.1). Lineage (NCBI taxonomy): Eukaryota > Metazoa > Chordata > Aves > Charadriiformes > Scolopacidae > Limosa > Limosa lapponica. Next base: position 349,345 of record KZ506066.1, read on the forward strand.
TGACCATTAATTCAAAGCCTCAGAGATGGGAGAAGGCAGAAATGATAGTTAATCATGGACTGGAGAGCTTGTGCTGTTTGGATTATAACACCGTATGTCAAGAAACAGGCTAATTCTTGGTTATACTCCCTTGGAGCTGAATTCTGTGTCCGCTGGAGTCAATGGGCTTGGTTTTGTTGACTCCAGCAAAACAGGATACAGCTTGTGGAGGCTGATACACCTCCAGCTCAGACAAAATGGCACAAGATTTTTCTGGAGAGCTGAGCATTTCCAGGCTCTCTTTTCCATTATTCCACTGTTATTTCCATTTGCTACTAAGTCACCGGTAAACTTCACTGCTTCTTTAAATGAAGTGGGGTGAATGATGCCAAGTGGACCAGCTGGGCTTCAGTTGGGGTGGGGGGAGGGCAGCAGTGGGGTTGAGGAGGCTGGAAGAGGCTGTGGGTATTTGCATGACTGTGCTACAGAAGGGAGAATCACCTGTGAAGAAGAGTTAACTGGACCCTGAGGTGCCTCTTTTGGGGTATAAAAGGCATGGAGATGCTTTACCTTGTCTTTGCTTTCTTGTCTTGAGGGGCAGAACAGATGTGATGGGGACCTGCCCCCTATGGCTGTGGCCAAGGCAGTGCTTGTATGTTGTTTCTCTCGTTGGCTCTGAGAGCGGATGGTGACAAAAGCAACAAAATCCAAAGGTATGGTTATTCCTCACGTATGCAAGTGTCCTCCAGGAAGCAAGTGCCTTTTCTTCTGCTGATGTTGTGCTTGCTGATGCATGCAATAATTCAATGAGGTTTTGTTTAATTTTTCCTGAGTTTTTGTGAATCCTTTGAGTCAACTTAACTGCAGTTTCTTTAGTGGCCTTGTTTTTTCAAAGCCACCTGTGAAGAGGTAAATGAATTTATATTGGTGTGGCTTCTAAAGGAATATTTGCTAATTAATTTGAGCTACCTCTACTGTTTGCCTGTACCCTTGAAACTGATAGTAGCTATGAACAGAGATAACTGCTGTCACTGGGCAATTATGGTTTTATTTCCTTCTGACAAAAAGTCCTGATTTAAGAGGTGTTTGGAGCCTGGGCCTTGTTTTTGTTGTAAAAAAGGGGTACTCTTAATATGACTTAGTTAGCACTTGGTAGGAACCTAGGGAAGACAAAGCATTTTTGCAGATATGATTCAAGACAGTGAGTTGAGCTAGTCAGTCTGTTAACTTATGGACAGGAGCTTGAATGAGACTGACCCCCAAAATCACTTTGATTGGCAGGCTTGTTAGGTCTGCAGATCTGCAAATAAATCTTTCACGTTTAGCCACTGAATATCTGTGTGAGATAAACCTGTTTGAGTGCTGCTTGGCTACAGTTAGGAGGAAGTTCTGTGCCTCTTGTGAGCAGAAGAGGATTGATTTCGCTTTCTACTACCCTGTCTCTCCTTAAACACATGTAACCCTGGTATGCAAGACTTGCTGTAGCTTAAGAGAACAATTCTTGGTGCCTGTGCTTACAAAGGTGACTGTTCTTTCCCCTCTCCCAGGTGCTCCTTCTCCCTTCTCCAGTGTAAACTCTCCTGTTGCTGTTTGCTTGCCTGAGGCTTTCTACATTATCCTATGAATATGATCTCAGCCTAAAATCCAAACCAAGATATAAACACAACAGCAAGCAGCAGAACTGTTGGGGGTTTTTTGCCTGTGTTGTCTCTTTCTGCAGAAATCACCCTTGTGTTTAGCATCTTGTTTAAATTGCTGAGGTGTTCCCATGTCTTTGAAGGGTTACTCTGCACTTGCCTGTGGTATGCTGCTCCTAATCACCTCCATTTATTGCTGACACATACTTGGCTCACTTTACCTGTCTGTGAGACAGGAGATGGGGGCAGGAGGAAGCAGCATCTTGCTTTCTTAACCTGGTAGTGCAGAGCCTCGGCCACCTCAGGCAGTGACCTGCCAGGGTGGAATAACCTTGTAAAAGAGGGGAAGGCGAGGGTTACTAACCATAACTCTCTTGTTAAAGCCCCTCTTGGGAGTAACAGCACACTGGCAGAAGGGTCTGGCTATGCATGTATGCTGCTGCCCAGCAGCAGGGGCAGGATGCTTTAATGCAAGGTGTGTTGGTGCCCCATGCCAACGCTGGAAGGGAGGTTTCCCCTGTGCCAGGATCCTGACAGTGGTACTAGTGTGAGCGCAGTGGCTGTGCTTCTCTGGAAGTCCCTCGGTCCCCTCTGGTTCCTGTCCTCCCTCCCTCCTCTCCTCTTCATGGAGCCCAACCTAGAAGCTGGTTGCACCACCCCTGACCGATACTCGCAGAAGAGTCGCCATGGTGCATACAGTAGCTGTTTGGGAGTGAGGGCAAGCCTGGGGCAATGAGCACACTTGTTGTTGCAACACCTTCTGTGCAGCCGTGGCGGTTTCAGTTCTTGCACTCCTCCTCTCCTTGCTGACGAATGCTGTAGGAATGTGCCAAGCCAAAGTCTCTGGGTTTCTGTTTAAATTTTCCCTTTTCTTGCTTTGTTGAATAAAAGAAACTAAGAAGAGATGTGAAATATTCCAGCTTCCAAAATAAGGTGATGATATGCTGCGGCAGCATTTTCAAAGATGACCCATGGACTTTTAGGTTTTCCTGAGAGTCCAGTTAGAGGGAGCTCCTTCTTGGAGAGCATGTACTTTGCTCCTTCAACTTGTGTCCCTCTAAGATACAGTCAGGAAAGGAGTGAAATCACTAGCTGCTCCCAAAAGCTTGGGTTAAGAATTTAAGATGTGCTGTCCAAGAGGATAGAAAAATTATAAAGACAACTGTATTATGGCTCATGATGAGATCTGCTAGGCAGAACAGAAATAAAACCAACATATGTCAGTGGAAGCTCTCTTGAAAAAACAGGTGCAATTTGCATGCTGTGCTCATCCTTCTGGTGATATCTTCCAAAATTATTCCAGTGTTAGCCTGATGTGTTATTAGGCTTTCAAAGTGATAATGTGAAATGCTATTGTGGGTTTTCTTTCTGCCCTACAACTGGCTGATCAGTGATTTAAAGTTAAGAGAAGGCTGGGATTTCAAAACCTGAAAGGTATTTTTTGTGCTTGGGAAGGTCCTCAGCCATCCCTTATAGCTTAAATACTTGTGTACTAGAAGTTGGCTGTAATGTTTTCTTGCCTCAGTCAACACTGTCATTGAAGTAATGATGTTAAATTAGTCATGACACTGTAACTTGCAGCAGTTTTTGTTCCCAAATGGGATGCTGTGTCAGCACAACATGTAGTGTTGTAGATTGCAGGGTTGGAGTCTTCTCACTCATTTTCTTTTTACTTTGTTAAAATAAATAGCACAAGTTGAGATGCTTTCTAAAACTAACAAAAATAGAGAAAGCAAACACGATTATTTTTTAGGGTTCCATCTCGAGGGGGTGAAGGTCAAAAACCTGCAATTGAGCAAAGTTATTAATTAACAACTAGTTACCGGATTCTTCCCAATTTATGACTTCATGTATCATAACACTTTCGGTAAAACATCGTTGCCGGTTATAAACATGCCCACTGATTAATCATACAGTATGTACAGCCAAAAAAAAAAAAGCTGATAACTCGGTAGCTACAAATTAGTAGAGCCTGTTCCTGACTGGAGCAGGTCAGAAAAGTTATTCAGCAAAACAGTTTGTTGAAGGAAAAACTTCTCAGTTGTTTTAATAAAATATTGAGGAAGCCTCCTCTGTGCTGGAGAGGAGGCAGCTCTGCTGGAGTGTGCTCCCCATGCTGGGAGCAGGGGCTGAGGGCTGACAGGCAGCCCTGCAGTTGGGTCTGAAATCCCTAGGGACACTTCTTGCCCCTCCCTGAAATGCGGTGCCCTCTATGACTGACCTCCAGGTTGGGGTCAGAGCTGTGGTGTTGTAGCTGTGCTGAGCTAACTATGAAATACTCTGGAGGACCCAGGGGCTGCTGGACAAGGTCAGCATCTTCATGGGAAACCCCCAGGAGACTTGCAATGATGGCCACTGTGCTGTTTTTGAAACAGTGCTGTGCAGTTTGAACAGATTAAACCTGAAAATCGCTTGGAGAGCATCTGCTTCCCTACTAGCCTTCAAACTTTAATGTTTAACCACACTTTATAATCAGGACATTATGGATGTTTGCATTTCTTCTAGCAGGAAGGGGAATGGAGAAGAAGAGAGGCAGGTATGAAAAGTGAGAGTGGAATTGGGAAGGTGAAGATCAATGAGCTGGACAAGGCCTTTTCACTCCCCAGCAGCTGAAGAACTATTTTTGTATACGGAGGAACCCACAGACCACCTTATTCTGATTTAACCATATTTCAATAATAAATGCAATTTCAGTATGAGAGGCTGAAACATCACTAGAAATCAGTGCTAATTAGGCAGTGCCCATTTTACTTATGGGAGGTTTGATCTCAGCCAGAATCCCCAAGGGATCAGGATCCTGCAGGAGGTCGACCTCCCTGATCCCCTCTCTTCCTCTCATCATCATGGCTATTTACAGTCACTAACTGATAGCTAACTAATAAACTCATAACTTGCCCGTAAGGCACTGTCTTCACCTTAGGGATTAGGACCTGAAGTGCAGCACAGACTAAATGGCTTGCCCAAGGTCATGCAGGAAATCAGTGTCTGAGCCAAGAACTTCAAAACCAGTATTTCTGAGTCATAGCTTTGACACCTCTGTACCAGCTTTGATTTGGTTAAGGCTGGGTCCCTGGACAGAAGGAAAGAGTTAAAAAACAAACCCCAACAATCCCAAACCGTAGTCTGACATTCTTTAGTGAGAAACATCGTGTCAAATCCAAGTGTTTCTCTTGTGTTCTGACCTTTCCTATCTCCCCAGCTGTCAATTACTCTAAAAAGCCTTTCCCCAGTGTGTTTACTTTGTCGTATTCCTCATGAATGGACCCTCAGGGTCACAAAGCCTTCATGCTTTCTGTCTTGTCGTTTTTTCTTTATTTTCTTTTTCCTTTTGGTGATTTTTTTTTTTTTTTCTTTTTGTGTTGTTGGAGGGCAGGCGAAGGGAGGAGCCTCAGAGGCAGCCAGCCAAGGGTGTGAGCAGTGCAGGGTTAAGTAATGGCTTTGCTGACATGGATTCCCGTAACTGCTGCCTAATCCTGCCCTGCCAGGAACAGCCCATCAGGCGGCAAGTTTTGAAAGTCAAAATAGTCCAGGCCGGTAATCTATTGAACTGTACAGGGCTGCAGCAGAAATCCTGTGCATATGCGTGTGTTTTCTGAGGGAACTTATTAATTAAATGTAATGGTATTTAATTATCTAAGTAATAAGTTGCTGGGAGCTACAGGAGCCTGATGAAGCCACACGCGAGAGGCTGAGGAGGCTGGTGTGCTCAGGGTGCAGGAGGGAGAGAGGACCTCACAGAGTGAGCTCTGGGGGGCAGCAAAGGGGCTGCTGTCAGGGCTGCCTGGACCTTGGGGGCAGGATGCTGGTGATACCTGATAAGTGCTGCCTCATTCCTGGCATATGTGGCTCAATAAAGGTCATGATTACCCCCCTGCCTTTTTTGTTTGCATCTCCTTTTATTTATCCCAGATCCAGCAGAGGTGGACTACAGGGGTGCAGTTATGGATTTCTTGTAATGGCCAAGCAAATCCTCCATATTGATTGTAGCTCTACAGCAATCTGAACAGGCTTTCTGATGTCCACAGGATCAGAAACTTTCTCTGATTTTCAGTTACAGCTTAAAAAGAAAAAAAAAAAGGATGTAGCATTAAATTTGTTTAATGTACCCCTGACCCTCCAGTTTATCTGGTTATCTGACCAATGAAGCAAACCTTGAGACCTGATCTCTCCACTAATTCTTTCCTGCCCACTTTGTGTTCATGACTGTATCCATGCCTCCTCCATATCACAATGATAGATAAGCAGTTCAAAGCCTGGTGCTCTGAAGGTGACTGTTCAAAGCAACAGCCTGATGGACATACTGACGTTTAGGTATATTTTGAAGTCTTCTGCTGAAAACACACGTGAAGCTCTCAAGAATGCCCCCTATGTCAGAGAAAGCATTGCTTTATCTCAAGTGTATTATTGCTGTGGGCTACTTCATCTTGTTAAAAGGAGCTCCTGCCCTGGAAATCAGTTAACAACAGGTATAGAGATATGAAACGTCAGCAGAGGGGTTGAGGGATGATATGCGAGGGAAGTGTAGGTTATTAGGTTATCCAGAATCACAACAGGGTAAAGGTCTGCCTGATGTGCGTCAGATTGTGTCTTCTGCAATGAGGCAATCAAACCCTAACTTCTATCAGCTCTTCAGAAGATAAAGAGTGTTTAACCTCTTGAGCAAAGCCTAAAGTTGTCTTGACTCTACTTCTGACTGGAATCCAAATACTATCTGGCTCCCATTTCTCATTCAGCAGACTATGACCTATTTATTCATGTTGTTTAACTCTCCTTTGACCTAAGATGCTATACAGGTATAGTACTACTGATTTTTTCCATGGTGTTGCTATGGGAACTGCAACCTGAATGTGCTCTTTCCTCAACAGCATATTTTTAAAAACAAAATGAATACCCATTTGTTCCCTCTTTAAGTATTACTTAAAAGATCTGGATGCCAAATTATCATTATGGAAAGGTTTTGGAGAAATGAGCTTATTTTTGAGTTATCAGATCTGTTGTGGTTTGTAGCATTTTTATTTGTGATAGTTGCAATATTGTTTTCCCTGACTGGAATTCTTTCAGAGGCTTTAACACTCAGCATGTACATGCGCATTTTTGCATGTTGCTCTCTGGCTTTAGGAAACTCGTGCTCCCAGCTTTTGGGCTGTAAAATGCAGCCACTTTCATAGGGCTTGTGAAGTGCTCTTGACCCATGCTTTGCTAGGGTATGGGCCTTTGCACAAAATCTGGACTGGGGCTGAGAGGAAGAGGGCATAGAGGTGGGTGGAGGTGCTCAGGGAGGCTTTCAGAGCTCCTTCCTCTGCTGGGGCAGACATGAACTGCTGTGTCACTAGTGAAGAGAGGGGTTCATCTGGGCCTTTGGTATTTTAGCTAGTCATGCTGTTGACACATGGGTAAAGGAGTTTTGCTTAACTGCCCTATTTGAGGTAACACTTCACCTTGTGGGAAATGTCTCTGAAATGACACCATGGTTTTAAACATCTGTTTTGCCTTTGGGCTGCACGCATACACACGTTGTCCATTTCTCCTTGGTGTGAAAGACTGCAAGCTTGCCAGAATCCAGCCTTCTTCAGATACCAAACACAGTTGCTATGTAGCACTTGCAGAGAGTATCACAAATCTTCATTTTTGCAGACTGCCAGCTCATACCAATGAACAGCAATCCATTCTTGCTGTTTTTTTGAGAAATGTTTTTTACTTCATCCATTTAAAAAGCTAAAAATCTTCTGCAATGAAGACTTTGAGATTTCTCAGAGCAGGTAATAGAAAGAGGAGGGGCAAAATAAATACTTGGCACAAAAGAGGAATGAGTTATACTCTTGGTTCAAACATTAGCTGGAGCTTGCTTTGACTTTAGTTATGTAGAAAGAGCTCCACTCACTGGCAGAGCAAATTTCTAGACTGTTATTTGTGATGACTTGGTCCTCGGCTAAAATGATGTCAACTGGAGCAGCTATTCCAAAAGATAATGTGACTGCCCTACTGGGAAATTCTGTGTTTCGTGAAGGATCACTTGTTTCCTTACTAAGAAGTAAACCCAAAAATATGGTTTACTAATTTCATGCATGGATGCTAGTGTATATATTGGGTTAGAGAAAAGTATTTTTATGGATGTGAGCAGAGTAGGTCTAGAAGGTCTTCAGAAGAGTTTCATATCTGGCTCACTACACATAGGTGGCTGATATGGCTGACACACATAGTGTGCTTTCTTCCCACTATGATTAAAAAAAATTTCCGGCTTTGACCAAGCAGTTACCAACATCTCTTTTCTTTTTTCTGACTAAGTCAGCACTTCTGCTTCCTCCTTTTCTGTCCACAAGGAGCAGGTCTCTCAGAAGAAGTTCTAGAATCATACAATGGTTTGGGTTGGAAGGGACCTTAAAGATCATCTAGTTCCAACCCCCTGCCATGGGCAGGGACACCTCCCACTAGACCAGGTTGCTCAAAGCCCCATCCAACCTGGCCTTGAACACCTCCAGGGATGGGGCATCCACAGCTTCTCTGGGCAACCTGTTCCAGTGCCTCACCACCCTCACAGCAAAGAATTTCTTCCTAATATGTAATCTAAATCTACCATCTTTCAGCTTAAAACTGTTATCACCCCTTGTCTTATCGCTACACTTCCTGACAGAGTTGATCCCCATCTTTCCTTTAGACCCCCTTTATGTACTGGAAGGTTATACTGGAAGACTATAAGGTCTCCCTGGAGCCTTCTCTTTTCCAGACTGAACAACCCCAACTCTCTAAGCCTGTCTTCACAGGGGAGGTCCTCCAGCCCTCTGATCATCCTTGTGTCCCTCCTTTGGACCTACTTGAGCAGGCCCATGTCTTTCTTATGCTGGGGGCCTCCCAGAACCAAAGGCAGGACTCCAGGTGGGGTCTCATGAAAGCAGAGTAGAGGGGCAGAATCACCTCCCTTGAGCTGCTGGCCACACTGCTTTTGATGCAGCTCAGGATGCGGTTGGCTTTACAGGCTGCAAGCGCATATTGCTCACCTATGTCCAGTTTTTCATCCACCTGGTGGTATGCTGCCTGCCTGTTGGCTGCTTAGTGGTGGGCTCTTGGGAGTTTGCTGTTTCAATAGGCACCCATCAACTTTTAACAAAAGCTTCATCAATGATGGTTTCGAGGCCCTCCTGACAGATAAATATTGTAGGTTTATCCACGACCACATCCTTCAGAGAGAGATTGTAGTTCATGAATTGATGTGTCATACATATAATGCAGGACAAGGCTTGCCTAGTTATAGGCACGATGGGGCCATGTGTGCAGAGATGTCTTGGCTGGCTTTGCATGAGTCAGTGCTGGCCCTGGAGGCACTGGCATTTTTGTCACTGCTGGGGTGTGGGTCTACACATGAGGCTGGATGGCTTTCAGATCCCAGTCAGGCATGAGCCATGTGGATGCCTGGGGCTGTCTTGGCTCAGTGGTCTCTTCATGCTGCTCCTAACCAACTAGTGACAGGGCTGTTTCTAGAAACAAGAAATGCTTTGTGCCCACATGAAATGGTTACAGCTTGATGTGTCATTCTTGCTACATCACCCAGGCTACTCTGCTACCATTGACTATGAGCTAAGTCCTTCTTGGTTGTCTCAGTCTCTGAGGCTGGCTAGCTTGCCAGCTGCCTGGCTAGTGGGCAGGAGGGTGTGTAAGCAAGTGGTGTGCATATATGATACTATGGCCTCAGGGTATATTGCTCCTTTTGAGGCACTTGGGACAGCAACTCTGGCTACGTGGGCATTGCAGCCAGCACAGCCAGGAAAATGGTGGAGATACATCTTGTAAATGATAGAAACAAATTCTGCTGGAGTCTGGAATAGCTGGGTCATGCTTCAGGGTTTTCAAGTCATGATTTGAAACTGATTGGATTTACTGCCAGTCACAAGAATTGATTCTGGCAGGAATAATCAATACTTCCTCTTAATTGTCTTGAACAGTGTCAATACATTCATGCCTGAACAGACACATTCCCTGTGTTAACACATTAATATGCAAAATACTTCAGTGCTGGATGAAGATGCTGAGGGACCTAAAAAGACACATCAATGTGTGCTTGCTCAACCATGTTTAGAATACTATCTGATTCTAGTTCTGGAGTGAAAGACACCTTTCTCAGTGGCAGATGACCTTGTTAGTCCAGGTGGCTCCAGGCAGAGCAGATGTGCTGTGTGCATGGTTGTGCTATTTAGCAGATAGTAGGGGGTGGGAGGACAAATTGTAGTGGTATGTCGTGGCCTGGATATGTCTGGGAGAGATGGAGCCCTTTTAAATGTGAAGCCCCATGTAACTGTACTCATATCTGTTTAAACTTGCTCTGTCCATGTGTTGTATGTATGTGAGTTGGTCATAGGGAGCTCACTTGAAAGTCAGAATTGGAAACTCTTCTGGACAAGTATCTCCATTAACGCCATGGTGAGCATACCTGAAGAGCTGTACTGGTTTGTCTGGACCCTGTCCTATCTCCAAGAGTGGCCATATAAAGGGGCATCCTGGTGGAAGAAAGAGTGAGGCAAGTTTGCGTGTTACTGTTCCCCAGTTTTCTTTAAGGGATTGTCCACAATAACCTGACTTCCTGCAAGTCATCCAGGAATTCCTGTTGTGCAGTTATTAAGGGTTTTTTACGATCTTATGGTCATGTGGGTTTACTGTCTTCTCTGCATTCACAGGGAACTCCCCATGAGTCAAGGCTTTAAACAGCAAATAAAGTCTATGAACATTGCTGTGTTTTCCACTTCCCCTCTCTCTCAACTTTGTGATCCCTAAACCTTAGACCTGGGCTGGCTATGAAAGAGGAGGATTAGCTCCTGGTTTTGATACAGGGTGGCCACTGGCTGCACAAGTGCCTCAATCAACCCCACCTTTGCTTTGCAGGTGGTGTACAGTGCCTCCCAGACGGGCTTTGAGCAGGATGAAGTGGAAACCTCTGCTCTTGACATCGCTGCTGCTCTGCACTATGGATCTGGGACCTCACTGTGCACAGTGATGTACAAACAAAACATGGTCTCAGCTCCTGGCACCCTGTAAGCTAAATGAATGCTGATATGAACTTGCACAAGAATCCGAACAGACATATCTACATTCTTCTGGCCTTACTAGCAAAGTTTTGTCAAGTTGTTTATGAAAGCAAAGTAGTTTCCAGAGACTCTGCAAAGCTGCTTTGGCAGATGATATTTTAACAGGCATCTTTGCCAGGAAACTGAAGCAATACCATGATATGGTAAGGGACACTTACCTCTTTAGCAGTGCCAGCATAGTCATGTTTTATGAACAAATAACCAGCTGACACATAGCTGTATGAAAACATACACATTTAATAAACTCTTGTGTGATGACAGATACTTGTTACAACCTTAAGCATAATAATATGTAGTTATCTGGACCAGAATAATTGTTAGAAAAACATTTCAATTCCATTTCAAGTGTTCTCCATTTCAATACTGTTGAAAGCCATAGTGTAGCCAAGATATGAATATTTGAAATAATTAAGTTTTATAGATGAGAAAAAAAAATCAGTTGTAAACTGAAACTTTTATTTTTCCCAGTGTCCCCTTGAAGTAAGAGTTGAACCCCCTAGTACTGAAGATCGGCATTTCTTCAACTTGCTGAGTTTTATCAAGTATCCAGAGAAGACTGGAAATTCTGCATTTAGCTCCTTTTTCAAGGAGCAGATTGGTGAATTAAAAAAAACAACCAGAGGTGCAGAGCTATATCTGCTTCAAACAGTTGAGGTTAGTAAGTATGATGAACCAAAAAATTACCTGAAATTTCTTGCACTACTTACTTTGCATTTCTGGGATTTCTAGAATACCCAAAGATTCACATCGTAAGGTGTAACTGAATTTCAGTTCCTACAAAGAATGAGTGTTATGACTTTGTGTTGTGACTTTTAATCAAATTTGCTTTTTTTCCCTGACAAAAGCATACAACTTTCCATAGACATTCACATTAAGATAGGCTCTCTACTCTCTTCTTCATTGCCTGAATAAAAGGCAGATGCTGACACCTGTGTATTTTGATCTATACACTGATGCAAAACCCCGTTCTTTCCCAACTTAACTGGCAACTTCCTCTATATGGTACTAGAGTGCTAGACAATGAGCTCCAAGTGATTGTAATACTCTTCAGACACTTCAATTATGTCCCTTTTCCAGGTTTCTTACGTGGAACAGGAATATCTAGCCTACTTGAACACCCATCCTCCTCCCTCTGACAAAATTTAAAAAGTTTTCCTAGGCGATGAAGTTGTTTCAAACACTGTAAATCTCAAACTAGGAATGTCTGGGAAAATCAAATAGCAGACATGCTGTATTTGAAGCAAACAAAGTTGTGATGGATTCTTGTATTGTGAACAAACTGGTCTTCCCATCATCTCCTAGAAGTGCCCTGATTTCACAGCATACACCTGTGGCTGGGGCAGAAGGTATTTAGTATGTTAAAGTTGAGTGTTAGTTGTGTTTTTAACTTAAAAAAAGGTATGAGGAAGAGCCAATGGGTGTACTCTGGTATGAAGGAATGATAAGCAGCAGCCAAGGAATGCAGAGAGGTCTTTTGGCTTTGCCTGGTTTTCTGGCATAATTGTATATCAGGACTCTCCGGGACATGTGGGATCTGCCTCCAGGGCAGATGCAACTTATCTATAGGAAAGCATGCTTGCCTGTTGCAGCACTGAAAATGAGGCATGCTAGCTTGTTTATTTTGAAAGATGGTGGGGCTGAAGGGAAATGATGAGGCTTCCCAAAACACTGGGCAAAGCTGAAGTCAACAGGCAGTCTGGTACTTTGACACTCAGGGTCTCCAAGGACTGTGATTCAGTCCCTGCTGCAAGCTGGTACCTGTGGGGTGATGGTCAGGACATGGATGTCACTCCTGCTCTCATCAGTCTGGTTGATAGAGGTAGGAGCAGCTGTGCTGCCATAACCCACCAATGCCAGTGGGATGGCTAGGGAAGGGCCCTGGTGATGAGTAGTACCCAGGCTTGGCCCTCTCCTGCTTCATGTAACTTAACCCAGCTCTGACAACTTGTATGCTCAACTTGTGGAATAGACTCTGCCCAAAGAGCTCTGACATGTGTAAAGGTCCTATCTGAATTCATATTGATGCTGTTGTCCTCATATGGGTTTATCCCACTGTGTAGAAAGAATAGTTAAAGTGAAGAAATTGAAAATAATGGAGTATTTGCGTTTTCAAAGGTGTAGCAAACATAGGTTGTGGTATTATGGCAATCAGTGTTGCAGCTAGCCATTACTGAGGGCAAAACTGAATGAGAACCAGCTGGGCTGAGGATCTGTCTCTTCCAAGGCAGTTGCCTTATGCACTTGCTTGAGAAGGTAACAGATTGGGAGTGCTGGAGACTGCTGTTGGCCAGCTCTCTCTAGCATCTTCCTCTTTCAAACAGCCTCTTCTGTTATGGCACCAGGGCACGTACTGAGGAAATGAAACAGAGGTAACTATATCTCATGTAGCTGTATGATTACCCTCCTGTTGCCGTGATAGGAATCTGAATGCACGTTTGAAATCTACACTGACACAATTCCCCAGAGTTTGGGACCACAGGGTTGTTGTGACAGACTGTGAGGCTTAAGATCAGCATGGCTGTGAGGAATTGAAAATATTTTACTTGGTATGAGGAGAGATGAATACCAGGATTGTGTGGCAGTCCAACTGAATAAGGACTCCAGTTGACCTCTAAAGATTTTCAGAGGGAAATATTTCTCCCTGAGCAAGATGGCTGCACTTGATATGCCAGATTTGGATGTTGTATATTTATCCTCAAAAAACATGTGACATTTGAAATGCTGCTGTTCTTTGATTACTAACTTGCTAGTGTTTCTTCCTGTAAGGAGGAGGTGTGGGTGTACTTCTGCTCTGTTTCAGTATGCCATGGTGAGAAATGAAGGCAAAGCAATGCCCTGTTTGGGGGTGAGGGAGCAGAGATGACTATGATTCTGTCTGGAGTTCAAGTGACAGCTCTGACCCTGGAGGGAGGTTTTATTTGGATAGGGCAAGCTGGTCTGCCAATCAATGGGTATCTCAAATGCACTTATACAAAAAATGTGAGATGGAAATCTTCCGCCTAGAAATTGTATGTATAAAAGTACGGGCACATGCACATACAAATAAAACGCTTTGGGGGAAGAAATCTTTTACTGCTGGGTATCACTGTGAAAGACAGGTAAGTGTTTGGTCTTTTTTTATAAAAGAAAAAGACCTTAAGTCCACTGATCGTAAGTGTAATGATGCTTCCTGAATTCTTCAGGTCATGGTCTCAGAGCAGGGAGACCAAATTGCTGGTGTTGAAAGACTGAGTTTTGCTAGAAGCTGAGGCTGCTATGGCCCAGCCAGTGGGCTAGTGAAGCAGAATGCTGGGCTGGTTGTTACACAGGCAGCCCACTGATTCCTGAAAAAAAACCATACTGTGTGTGCAATTGCATCTGCTGAGTTGTGAATTAAAAGCCTGCAGATCACATTTTTCACCTGGCCTTTCTAAAACCTTTGAGCATGGCTGGAGCTTTTCCTGATATTCCTCTGTCACTACTTCTCTCTTGCTCTTTCTGAAGGTTTTCAACTGTGAAGGGAAAAATGTGGAAATGTGTGTACATCTCTCAGATGAATGTAAGATCTCATGGAACAAGAATATATTTTGGATGTTCTTGCAAAGATAATTTTGAAGTGAGAAATCCAGTAGTGGGGAGGGACTCTGTATTTTGGGGGAATGAACATCTTTATTCTCTTCTTTCCTGCAATCCAGATCAAAATTTGTAATGGCCTGCAGTAACATACTGAATATTTAATCAGATTTTATGTTAAAAGCAAACTTGATCAGTGAGGTGGCAATCCCACCACTCTGGGATTTCCTTGTATGTAAAAGCAGAAAGTTTGAGTCAGTGCTTGTTATGTAAAGCAGAAAGGAGAAACAAGCTGTGGAGTGGGTGGGAGTTGCAATATGGCTAAGCATAAGCTTGCTGGGAGGGACTCGGTAGTACTTGAAATGTAAAAAGGTGGGCTTCATGGGGTGGACTAAGCAGGCTGTAAAAAAGCTGGATGGAAAGGTTGCAGCAAAATGAGAAGGAGGGTGGATGTGTGCACACTAAAGAAAATAAAAAAAACCAAACCCACAACTGATCAGAATGAAAAAGAAATTAATCCACACTTTGATTGGGCCTGGAATCTTCTCCCATTTCCCAGACAATGCTGGCATCATGTGGCCACTTGATTTAGCTTGCCTTGTACTACAATATTTCTGAAAAACTTTTGCTCTTTCTCAGCATCTTTCTGGTTGGAATCCTCAAAAAAGCTCACAAACACCACTAACTCAGGTGCTTCGCTTGCCTGGATGCCCTAGGACACTATCTCCATTTTATAGAAGACATAAGGATCTTAATCGGTGGTTTTGACCCAACGTCACTGATCATATTTCTCAAAAGATCAAACTACCTCTTCAAGCATGCAGAAGAGTTTTTTAGCTCTGCTTTGCTTTTGAATCTAAATGAGAGGAGGAAATTGCCACTGCATGGCAGACCGTGATGGGAGTTATTTTCCCACTGTGGGGATGCCCCTTTAAGGCGGGGGAGCAATGTTAGCAGGGAGGGAAAAGAAACTCTAAGGCAGCAATTCTTCATAGATAGGAAGAGCGTGGACTGCAAGAGGAGAGGCAGAGATCATTCTGGAAAGAGCTGGAGAGGGAAAGATCTTGCACTGGCAGGAGATATTCACCCAAGGAACAGGAGTGGGAACAAGGAGGAAAGGGAGCTGTAGCAGTGCTTTTCATGGGTACCCTGCAAAGGAGCAGTACCCTGTAGAAGATATTAGTAGAACAGACTTCAGTGACTGCTGGGCTATGGAGAAGAAAACTGCATATCCCATGCATATTTAGCTGATTAGTTTAATAAACCAGGCTATAGAAAATAAGGGTAAATTTAAAGCAATACTGCTGGTATTCTGGGAGAAGGGAAACCTGGGTAGAGATAGTATCTAATACTAGTTGAAGTGGGATCCTGTTACAGAGATTTAAAGAATTTTGCAGAAATGCCCCTGAAGCTCAAGTAAATAAAGCCTAGGTAGTGTAGCTTTAATCAATGATACTAATAGCTTATTAACCTCCATCCGAGACAACCTGCCAAAACCAGAATCTGTTCAGAGGAGTTCCTCTTTGAAGTTCTGTACATCCAGATAAAATGGAAAACTTGGCAAGAAGCATAAAACAGTCAAAAAAGAGTGTATTCCTCCCAGCTATGTTTCAGATTATGAAAGAGATGATACAGCATTCTTAAATATTAAGACAGAGCATGTGTATAATTGCACACTTGCACAAACGTAGAGAGGAGCTGTGCACACTTGCATACATTTATGCATGTACAAACACTTGTGTATATGCACAGATGCGTGCCTTTCTGCAAAGATTATGTTTTTAGAAAATATCTCATATAGGTGTAAAAGCGGTGAGAGTGTAAACTGTAAAATGAATGATAAAACTGTTAAACATGCTTCTGACCTTGTAAAGCCAAATAAGTTTCAGGTCTCTAGATATTTGATATCAGCAAGTGGGAAGTCAGTTATTAGGAAACACATGCGTCATTCTAAAGTATGCAGTACTAGCTGGATAAATGCAGGCATGTGCTTAAGTAAATATTGATAATTATGGATGTGATTTTATAGCTTTTATGAACTTTTTATTATGTATTTAGGTGGCAGGGAACCTTTAATCCCACTCAGTGTCTTATTCGGATTGGTAGCTCTTGATTAAAAAGTCTAGCTTGGATCATGTCAAAGTTTTGGCAGGGGATAAGGTACAAAATTCCTTAATAATAAAGAAATACTTGAGCACCTTTATTACACAGTAGAAAAAAAATATTTAAATGTTTTTTATATCTAGGTGAAAATCCAAAGTAGATCACTAAATTTCTTCTCCATTATCACTTCCAAGTGCAGTTTCCCAGGAAAGCTTTCTACCTCTAGAGCAGACCCAGCAAAATCAGACTGATTGAAGTTAGTACTGCAGACGTATGAATGCAGGCCCTTTGCTCTTCTATGGCAGAATCTTTCCGACAGCTTCTATCCAAAATGGACGTACTTTTCTTTGTCTATGTGTGATTAAATATAAAGATTAATATATGCCCATACCTACTGCATGAGGTCTGCTAGAACATTTGTTCCCAGACTGCTTTTTTTTTTTTTACACTGGTTCTTAGAGATACACTGATAAAAAAGAAGCAAGAGTACTGTATGCACTGTTTTATGTGTTCTTTCAGTGTAGTTTTAAACAGGAGACTGCCTGTTGTTGGGCTGGATACACATTGAACTTGCATCGCCATTACCTAGAGAGTTCCCTGTTGGAATAGGACTTGATGAAAGCTATTAAATAGACACTTCTATTCCTGAGTGCTTTGGAAGGGGATGAATGGGTGGAAAAGGAAAATGAGAGAGTAGATACTGTGACTGAGGAGAACAGATTCTTCTTCTTAACTGTGGAGCTAGGGAAAAAAATGAGCCTTTTGGTCGGTTACTCTTTCTCTAATTGTAGCTCTGCCTTCTTATTTCTCTTGGCTGAAAGAATGAGAAGTTTTCTTTAATACATGTTTTTAGAGACTTTTTCACAGATTTATGGGTGAAGGATGGGACCTGTCATTAGTGACGATCTTAATAGTTTTGGGCAATGATGGCAGATAATCTTCCCAATGCCTAAGTACCTTTACCAGAGCCACAGAGAACAAGCATTGGCAGATAGAAGTGAAGTGCATCTTTACAAGGCAAACAGGGCCTACATCTCTTGCTGCCACATGACAAAACTTACTTTGGGTGTGAAAGAAAAGTAATGACCTGGTTGGGGACTTTTAAACTGTGACTTCACCCTTTCACTCTGGTTTCTAAATGGAGTCAGTTATAGCAAGTAACAGCTAGTTAAAAAAAAAAAAAAAAAAAACAAAACAAAACAAAAAAAAGGACTGGCAAGACTTCATTGCTGCAGGAATCGATGGTGTGTTTACTTTTTGGGGAAGAATGGTGAAAGCGTTGTAACTTCAAGATCAAAGTGCCCTTTAAAGATACCTTTACAGCTATTAAAATTAAGCTGAATATCCCTAATTTACTGGGTTGTACCAGCTACAACCCAGTTCTGGAATAGGCAGGGAGGAATGTAGTGCTTAGTTAAGTGTGATGAGAATATAACAGCCCTGATCCAATAGTTAGGAGGATCAACAGGAAGAAGGAGGATTGCACTTGACTTAGGTGGCACTATGCTGGCAGAATGGTATCTTCTGGGAAGGAGACAGTATAGCAGGATATTACCTCAGCTCTTGAAGGTGGGGAAGGAAAGAAGCATTGAGGAAACTCTGTGATCTTCAGCAGCTATTTAGACAGGCTCTAGGTTTTATATCTTGTATGGAAGGTAGAGACTGGCAGAGCCATGGTGCCTGTCTGTTCATTGGATGGATCTGGAGCAGAAGAGTAAGCGGGTGTTGGGGTTTGGGCTGAATGCCTTCTGGTAGTCCTTCTGGCTGCTTTGCTACAGGCACAACTCTGGCCTTACCAGGTGGATCTTGTCTGTGGGACTGGAGACTGAAGGAAAAGTTTGCAGAGCCACTCAGTAGAATGTAAAATATGTACCTACCTGAGGGCAAGAGTGTGGGAACTATGCCTTAGTGGTAAGGCTTGAGAATAAGTGAAAACAGGTAATACCACAAAGGGTAACAGGTGTCTTATGGATCCTGGCAATGTCTGACTTAGTGCTGTTGGAAAGCAATTGGAGGAAGAGTTTAGTAGAAAAAACCCACTTCAAACTGGTTTGGTGGTGGAGGCACACAGGATTCTTTCTGCTTAAGACAGCCTTCCTGCACTTTTTCCAGCCACTAGCTGTGTTTCTGTTTCATTCCCACCTTGTAATATTTTTTTACTTTCCTTTTGTGTCCTTGCCATGTTAGATGAGAGACTGTTTTCATGGCAGGTGCTCTTTTGAGAAAGTCACTGTGAGCTTTGTAGGCGGTGTTCCTTGTTCCCATGACAATTGCTTTGCTGCAATCTGCCTTGTGAAACTGAATTTGAGTTTGCTGTTGTTGCTCCCTTCTCCCAAATATTTATCATAAGGTATATCAAGGCTGTCATGGGCTTTTTAAACTTATGAGGTGGAGTGGGTAATTGTGTTAAATGAAAGCATGAAACATGGAACTCTTTCAGCATCGCTAAAAGAAATCTGGAAATTTCACATCTCTAACATTTTCCTTGGTGTGCTTGAATTCTTTGTAATTTATGGATTAATCAATTCAACTATTCCAGCATTTTTAATGAGAAAACTACCCATAATCTATAGCAACAGCTTCAATATAGTATATTTTACCCTGGTAATAAAAACATGCTACAAGATTTTAATCTAATATTGTGGAATACTCTTGGGTATTTTTTTAAATTAACATAAGGGCTGACTGCTGGAAGATACTCCATGAAAACAAATTATATTATTAATCAAACCAAAGCACAGAATTCTCCACATAGTGGTTCTAAAATGCCCAAGATAGTCTTTAATTGAAATGTTACAGAAAATAACAGAATGAGAAACTGTGTACTTGGTGCTTAATTAACTTTACAATGTATGTTCAGCAGTTTATATTAAATGGTGGGACCAAAATGCAACTGTGTGATGTAAGATGTTGCCAACACATGAGTCCGTTTATCTATTGTCTAATAATAAATTTCAACTTAGATTAATAAGCACCTTCTTAATTAAACAGTGTCATTCCTTGTTGCATGCTGAAATGGCTGATGCTAAATGCCATTTCCATGCATTGACTTCCATTAATTCAGCACTCGCCTTTTCTTATGAGGATTATCTGTCACGCAAAGAACCCAGGTCTTAACAATGCTTTTCCTCTCAGCACCTGTCATATAGTTGGTCATTGTAGGTTTTTTTCCTTCTTTTATCTAAATCCAGGCTGTGTTTTAGTCTTCTGTGGCTGTGAAAACGATGCAAGAGATCTGAAGAAGTTTATATTTTGTACAGAAGAACTGGCTGGTGGTCCTTCACATGGTTTCTGTTTGCTCCCTGGGCCAGGCATAGAGATCCTTGGAGGGAGGCACCAGCAAGGACCTTGTGCACTTTGTATTTTTACTCTGGGGTTTGTTCAAAATAGCTAAGGAGGACATCTGGGCTCCAATGAAAGATCCAGCTAGTCTTGCAGCAGTGATGGATGATGGATGACTGGGGAGGAGTACAGTGACAGGACAAACATATGACAATGAATTCCTGTTCTACTCTGCCCAAGCCACATTGTTGTGACTTCATTCAAGTTATAGATCTTCATGCTACCAAAAGCTGCTTCCATAACTGGTCAGTGCTTGCCTGCCCCCCGTGCCCACTGTCCTCTTGGGTCAGCAGGTGTGCTCCCCTCTTCTACCAGCACAGCAACTCCAACCCTGGGGAGCCCCAGGTCTCCCTTGACACTGTTGTCTTTGGTCTTGTTCTCACCACCTTAGCACTGGCTGGTGAAGCCCCTGGCTATGGTTGGTGAGGTGTTGCTACAGGATCAGTCAAATATAAGTAGTTTCTTTGCACCTCACAAGAGACTCATCTCTCTTTCTTTCTTTTTTTATCTTTATAGCAGGTTGTATGGGATTGTAGTAGTATACTTTTCGCACCCCTCTAAATACCCAAAATACCCAAGCTATATGCTGGGCTTGAGTATACTCCCAAAAGAGCAGGGGAAGATGGTGAAAAATAATCTTGGTCCTATTAAGTACCTTTTGATGTCTGAAGCAAGTGTTTGGGGCCTGTTACTTTCTGCTTTATTGGAGAAGGGCTCCTCTTTGCAAGGAAAGAGTGGCTTACCTACAGAGTCTGGGTCAGGGCTCTCCCAGAGCCCCTGCTATGGGCAGCGAGTGGCTGGGGGAGGGGACAGGGTCCCTGTGGGGTTTGCTGAGCTGGGGGAAAGTATGGTGACATCAGGGTTGCAGGCTAGGCTAGGACCTGGGGTGGGATGATAGCATAGCAGTGAGGGCAAGCAAAGGTTTTCCTCTTTGCTCAACTGAGCTCTCAGCCACCTGACCCAGGTGAGTGTTGGTGATATCTTGTAATATCCAGAGCTGTCTGTGCTTTGTATCTTCTATTAATCAACAAATCCTGCCTCTAATGGGAAGAGTCTTATGTCTCAGTTGGTGCAAAGGTACCGAGTGAGATGAGTGTGGCCTCTAGTGGCCTGATAATATCAGATGCTGAGATTCAGGGTTTGCTGGGCTGCCATCTGTTGGGATACTCGATGCACCTTGTTAATTAAGACCTGCAAATCTGTGGAAGGAAAGAAAATGTCCTGGGAGCTGGGAATAACTAGGTTGCTTGCTATCAAGCACCTGCTCAGGTGAGAGCAAACAGCACTGTGAGCCTCTGTATTGCACTAGAAAAGCTGCCACTATAAAGCTTGTGCAAACTTTTTAAAATGGTGCCACAATTGGATCTCACTGCCAAAGCCTTGGTACTTCCACTGAACATACAGTAGAAGCTTTCAGTAAACTAAAAGCTCAACAAATACAAAGTAAGTATTAGATCACTGTAGCTTTAATTTATTAATGTTTCCCTCTCTAATTTGCAAAGCTCTGTGTAGGGTCTCTGGCCCCCTGTGCATGTCAGATGTTCTCCTATAATCTGAGTTATAGTTTCTCAGCAGCAGGCACCCAGGTTGGGTGTCAGAGGATGTAGTTTCAAAATCTCCAGCCCATCTCACTTGGGTTATAGCAGGATCTACCTCTCTCCACAAGAGAACTGCAGAAGCAAAACTGCTAATCCTGAGTGTGTTTGGAATGAAGGCAATCCCTAGCCCAACAGAGCCTGTGTACCCTGAAGGGCGTCCATCCCTGAAGTACAGACTTAAGTGACAAGCAATAACAGTGCTAACAATCAGCTTATCCATTTATCTGCCATCTTCCATTTTAATCCGAAGCAGTATAAACATCTTGGGAGTAAGATGGAGCAAGTTGCATTTTTGTGTTGCTTTTAGTTTCTGGGGGGATGTGTGTGTGGAATATTGCTTCTCATCTTCCATAGCATCCTTCCACAGATGTGTTTACATCTGTGCTTGCCCGCAACTCTAAAGTGCTTATATACGTTGATATCAGTGAAGAAAGTTATTACTAGTGCTCACTAAGTGAAAAACGTTCTTTACAGTAAGAAACTTTCATAATTCTGTACTTCTGATCTGTGGTGATGACTCACAAACATGAGTAAACTGTGAAATAGTGCGGGTGAAGAGTGTGCCTTCCGTGGCCATCCATCGTTCCCCTGACTTGGAGGTTATTTCCCTCTGAGGCATCTGGCCCTGCTTCAGTAGTGACTCAACTGTTTGTGCTGCTGAACACCACAAATGACAGCCTGGCATACTGAGGAAAGCTGAAACTGGCACTGATTATATATTAATATGCTGCAGCTAAGCAAGTATTTTGTGAGCATCGGAGTCACGCCTGCAGCTGGCCCAGAAAAGTCTGAGGTAATTGGGAATAAGGCCCACTGCAACTCCATGCTCTTCCTTTCTCCATCCAGAACCCTGTGTTGTTCCAGTTCCTCCGTAGCTAGGGAGAACCTTCCTTACCCTGGAAGAGAGAGAAACCTGGGATATAAAACAGAACTTAACTCCACTTCTGTCTCTGCCTAGTGTCTGCCATGGTGACTTAGCCTTGAGCATGAGTTTCTTCCTTGTAGTGGTTTCTCTCATGTGATCGTGCTCAACAATATATGCCTGCAAGACCATTGCAAGGATGAGTTAGGGTCCATTTGGGTTTTCTGAGGTATATAAAGCACACTCCATAACACTTGGTGTTTCTAAAAATTGCCTCTTGAGTATCTGTCTCCAAAGGCTTTTTCCCAGGTCAATTGACTTTTTTCTTCATAAAACCAATGCTTGATTATTTTTTTTTTAATCAGTTTTTGTCCTTGTCTAATATGGACATGGACGCTTTCTGGTGAGGTTAGTTACCCTTGGAGAGAGGTGATATGAGAATGCTCTGAGATGGTAGAAAAGATGAAAAATCATACCTGTTGCTCTTTTGTTCTTCCTTGCTGTTTAAGGGTGCAGGAGAGACTTTAACAGCTGCTTTCTCTTTAGACTGAAGCACCCTCATCCTTGCTTTTAAAGTTGTGCTGGGATGAGTGCTGAAAAAAAGGGAGAACTTTTTGGGGTTTTGCCTGCACAGTAGAAACTATTTTAATGTTAACATCTGCAGACTGTTATTTTTGTTTGTAATGAGACTGGGAAATAGTGATGTCTCGGCGTTTGCCAGCCATAGCTTTTCAAGGGTGGCTTGGGTGAAATTACTAAATTGTATTTTAGCCACAAAAATATTTCCCAGCTGATTCCTAGAGACCTTAAGATGTTGCCTGGAAAAAAGCAGGTTGCCTTCATATATAGGAAAAGCAACAGCTTTTGGGGGGAAAAAAAAAAAAAGTATTGAAACCGCAGACTGAAAAGTGATGGTAACTGGCAAACAGGGAAAACTGCCTCCCTGTCTGGGCTTCTTGATGGAGCTGCTTTTCCTGGTGAATAGACAATGTGCTCTTGCTGCCTTTTGTGTGCAGGTGGATGCTCAGGAGAGGCAGGATGGAGTCAGCTTTGCTGGTGTGTGTGCATGATAACGCCTATCAGTCTGGGGCTAGGAAAAGGATCTGTGCAAGGGAAAGGATAGTGAAATAGGATGTAAGATATGAAAGCAGACCATTGTCTGAGCAGCATTTTCTAGCATATTTGTTCTTCTTCACAGGCATAAACTCAATATCCAATTTATTTTACAGCAAGAAACTAGTACCTTTGAAGTCCTTTAACTGAACAAAGATTTGTTACGTTTGCCTTTTCTCTCCTAGCTCAGATCTTTTTTTGTTTGTTCTCATCTGCTATTCTGATTTCTGTATTAGTTGATGCTTCAGGGAAAGGCAACGAAACAAAATGAACACCTTAAAATGTAGTACATCTGTATAAAGTGTGGAGAGCCCTGCGTGAGAAACGCCTCTTTGTCTGCAAGGGTGATCTGCCTGTGCAGTGAAGCATGAAATTTGATTATTATCTTATTGCAACCTTTATTGTAGCTTGTGGAGCTGAAAACATTATTAATGTAAATAGAACAATTCAACCTTTCCCAGGTAACATAGTCCTCCTTTAATTTTCAGAGGCAGTGAGTCCCGCAGGTTGGTTCGGTGTGGTCCAAGCTGGTGATTGTTCTTTGCCCCACAACTTGCTTTCACTGTGGCGGTGGGATGAGGGGCTCACATAAAGCCTTTATTTTCTGACCCAATGCAATGTAAAACTGAATGCTTTGTAAGGACTCAGATTTGTGTTGTGTGCTGGTGTTTTTTAAAAAATGAAATCCCTTGTGTGTCAGGTCAGGAGCATCCCTGTTACCAAGGTGGGTCAGGAGCACGTGGTGTGACTCCCGGCATATTTTGGCATACGTCTCAAGTCCAAGCTAGCCTTTACCCTGGGCTGGCTGTGCTGGGAGCGAAGAGGAATGAGTAAAATCGGAGAGTTGCAGCCGAGCCAGGCCCTGCAGATGGCAGCAGAACAGCACCAAAGGCAGAGCCCGGTCCTCCCGGCGCAGCTCTGCCCCAGCTGGAAAGCTTCGGACATCTTCCACTGAACCCCTCCGCCAGGCTGAAGGGTGAGGGCAGTGAATTCAGATAATCAAACCGTGTGTGAAGGTCCCGTGTTGGAGTTCAGCGATTTGCACTCGGGCACAACAAAAAAATAATGCTTTGGAAGAAAGTGAACTGTAAAGAAGAAAACAAAAATATGCCTCAAACATAGAGTACATGCTAATAATGTATTATAAAGCGATGTCCTCTCAGTGTGTCCTGTTATTGCCCCACTGTGTAAATACTGGTGAAGGAACTCAAACTGGGGTGTTGTCTCCCATGAGGGGGCCTTGACTACGGTTATGATGATTGCTCTTGCTCTCAGCCTGAGCTGAGGGATGCTTTCTGCAAAGCGAAACAGGTTCAGTGATACAGACTGGGAAGAACATACTCCCAAGGTAGCTCTGACCTCACAGTTGGCATTGTCTGCCTTGAGACGAAAGTTCGGAAGCCCTCAGACAGGAAGAGGAGCGGAAGTAACGTCATGAGTGTGGTCCTTTGATGGTTGAGTAGCGGGGGCTGTTGCTGCTGGGGCTAAAGAATGAATTGCAAGAGCTGGAGGGCTCTCGGTGTACCTTGTCCTGATCACTGTCCTCCCACACACGCTATAAGGTGGGAGGCAGGCATCAGCGCTGAATTTCCATCACTTCCAGAGTGCTCGGTGTATTCTGGGAAAAGCTTTAGCCAGCTGCTGAAGCTAGTTATGTGCCTGTTTTGCACAGTTAGTTTATGTGCCAGGATCTAGCTCTGGGTGTCTGTTATGATTATTTATTATTGTGGGGGAATGTAATCATTATAGCAGGCTGAAGAGGCCATTTACTCTATGTAATAACTGCTGATTTTATTTGTTGGTATATTTTATTGTTAGTAAAAGCCCCCACAGCAATGGATGTGGTGTTCTGATATCAATCAAAATAAGACTGCTATGAGAAAAGGCTATCGCCCATGCAAAACAACTCTTCAGCAGCATTTTTATTATGTATTTTTAATACGCATGCAGGTGGTAGTACATAACCTCTGGAAGATGTGCAATTAAACAGTGTGCTTGCACTCTTTTCAGAAATCATGCCAGTATACCGATTTTATGTCTGCAGTCATGTTTCTGCTAGTGGTTTCTCACAATTGCCGTAAAAACTAAACAAAAGGCAGTGTTCTATATAATGTGGTTTATTAGGCATATTAAGCAGTGCTACACAGATCAATGAAGCCGTGTGTAGCCAAATACCTCTAAGTCATGGCTGTAGTATTTGCTGGCTTGAACATGAGCTCAAAATTGAGTTTGCTTTTAACAGAAGGGTCAGCAGGATGAGAGCTTTGCTTTATACTTACCAGCCCCCCTGTTGGCCTCTAGAGCACTAGATGGTCAGCTGTGGGGGTTGTTTCCCCCACCTATTTGCTTTACATAACAGAAAAACTTCATCTGGCTCCTAATATTTTGTGGTACTGTCAAGTCAAAATAGTAAAGTACTTCTAGCCAAATGGGGAAATGGTGAATCTCAGAAGTGACATTGTGTTATCAATTTCCTGACCCAAGTTGGTTTGATACTTAAGGCTGCCACAGTACTGGGGTGTAGGAGTAAAAGGAGTGGATCACAGTCGAAAACTTCAGCTGCTATATGAGAAATGTAGAGTTTAAACATGTAGGTTTGACTTGGGTAGAGACTGGAGAAAAAAAGACTCTGTTTCAGAAGAGTACCTGTTGGTTAAACGATATTGCAATATGTTGCCCACAGCCTTGTATGGCTGGTCTTGATTTGTTTTGCTTAAAATACTTATGCACTTGAGAGAATGAGTGTCTTCAGTGGTGACAGCACTTCTTAGTACAAGAAATATCTGGATTTGAATCTTACTTTTGATAAAGGATTCGAAAAAACTTGTACTTGAGGAAATGGGTTGGCAGAAAAGACAGAAAGCATGTCCCACTTAGCACTGTGCATTCCTTGGATGCTGTCAGAAGTGTAGATATCTTTCATATTGGAGCCTGGTGCTCAAGGACACTGCTTGGGTTCTGCCTGTGTGGTCAGATATCTGCCTGTGTTGCTCATGTGCTGCATTAGCTTGAGTCAAGTTACTTCCTATCCAGAAACCATCTCCCACGTTAGCTAATATGGCAAAAATGCAGGTGATGCTAGGTGTGCCATAGTACGCACATAACGTAGATGAAATACCTGTAACCTGGCACACAGTGAAAGAATCCTGGCTTATGTGTGGTTTTTTTTGTGCAGTACTGTCATATGCATTTGTAAGTTCAGGCACTGGCAACTGGAAAGAACAATACCGACAACTTCTAACAAAGTATGGACCACTAGGAGAGGTTGGCAGCGAGGCAAGGAGCAAGGAAAAGGAGCACTGGTGTTATTGCCATTAAAGTTTTTAAGACAATGGGACTTCCCTGAGTATGCACCATTTCCAGAAGACCTCAGGATAAATCCCTTGTATTTCCTCTCCCTGGACAGCATTTATGTATACGGCTGTCATAGAACTGTAGGCTATGCAGGGCAGAGAAGGACCTCAAGAGATCACATAGGCCTTCTCTGAGTCAAGACAACCAACTCTGAGTCAGAGAAGTGTCCTAGATGGAGAGCAATACAATGTGTACAGAGATAGAGATGGAATTCAGAATATTTGTCAGTGGTTTGCCACTAAAATGGGAGGATTTGTGGAGGGTGTATTCTGGAACCTGTACTGCTAAGAAGATAGAAAAGATGGTTGTTAAACCTATTGCTGCTGGATGTTAAAATTTCCTGAGCTCAGAAGAAGTGGAGATAGGTCAGAAGAGAAAAATAGCTTGAGAAATCAAGACAATCGTGTGTGTAATAGAGAGTAATAGCATATGATGGAAGGAAAGAAGCAAAATACAACTCAGCAGAACAAGTACTTCACTTGAGCAGGAGCAATGAATTGCACAGAACTGGGATGGCGGAGTACCTCAATGGGTATAACTCAGGGATGGGAATAACTCCAGTCTCTTCTACAAAAGAGGATGTAGGGGATGGTAATGTATCACAAGCAGCGTACATGTCAGTATTGCCATGCCACTAGGAGAAGAGGCAAATATATTACTAGAGTGTGTAGTAGAGGTTCATCATACATGTGAATCAGTATGTCTGCTCAGCGTTGCTGTGTCTTGGCACTGCCAGAGTGCTGTGGGCTGTTCTGCATGGAGCACTCCTGGAAAGATGTGTTCTCCAGGGGAGAGCTCAGCAGAGAGCACCGAGGAAGGCTCAGACATGTGGAAAACACAACCTGTGACAGGATGGAGCGAACTGATGGTGTTTAGCTCAGAAAAGAGCATTCCTCTGGTGGGGCATGTCTTTATATCTGCAAGAGGCTGCTGTAGAGGAGGGAAATGATCTGTTCTCCATCTCTGTGGTGGGTAAGATGAGACCTGATGGACCTGAATTGCTGCAGCAGAGATTTAGGTAAGGTGTTAGGAGAAACCTGCAGTGATTAAGATGGAAAGGATGGGAAGAGGGACTCGGTGCGCTCTCTGAGCAATTGCACTCTCTGCAATTGGAGATCTTCAATAGACTAAACACCTGTCAAGAGTGACACCAGAAACCCATCATCCTCCTGTTACAATGTTTCTGTGGCAGCGCCTTGATCATTTTTTATTTGAGTCCTATCTCCATCCTTCCTCATTTTTAAACCTCGTGGGATTGCCCCCCCCCTTCCATTTGCAAGTACACCTTTGCACTGGTGTAATCCATCCCTGCTTGCCAGAGTTTCCCACACAGCTGCCTGGCGCTGCTCGCTGAATTTCCTCAGCCTGTGAACGCTTCTGTCAGGGACTCCTTAGTTGTTCCGGTAATGGGGGTGACCTGCAGCCCTCCTCTCCCCCCCTCCCCCGCTCTTAACCCCATTGCGAATAATCTTGGAGGTGCCTGGACGTCGCTGCGGGCCGACGGATGTCGGAGGGCCGGGATATTCCGGGGCGCCTTCGCTGGCCTGCCCCGGGGCCGCCGCCGGACCCCGGCTGTGTGTGGGGGGCAGCGGCCAACCGACACCAACGGCTCCGGCACGGCGGGAAAACGGGTGAGGCGGCGGGGCGGAGCGCCCGCCAGGGGGCGCTGCCCGACAAGGCAGGCGGCGGCGCCAGCGCGGGGTGAGGGGAGCGGCGGTGGCCCCGCCCGCTCTCGGGGTCGTGGAACCGCCTCGGTTGGAGAGGACCTTTAAGATCATCGAGTCCAACCATCGATCTAACACTGACAAAAACCATCACTAAACCACGTCCCCGAGCACCACGTCTACCCGTCTTTTAAATACCTCCGGGGATGGTGACTCAACCACTTCCCTGGGCAGCCTGTTCCAATGCTTGATAACCTATTCAGTGAAGAATTTTTTTCCTAATATCCATCCTAAACCTGCCCTGGCACAACTTGAGGCCATTTCCTCTTATTTTATTAGCTGTTACTTGGGAGAAGAGACAGACCCCCATAGTGCTACAACCTCCTTTCAGGTAGTTGTAGAGAAGAGCGAGAAGGTCTCCCCTCAGCCTCTTTTTCTCCAGGATAAACAGCCCCAGCTCCCTCAGCCACTCCCCATCAGACCCGTGCTCGAGACCCCTCACCAGCGTTGTTTGTCAGAGCCTGCTTGGGGCAGTCTGGGGAGACTGGGTCCGGTGGCATCGAATAGAGGCGGCTGGAGCAGCGGTCTTCCTGCTGGGTGTCAGCTGGAACTAAGGCGGTGGGTGGCGAGGCCCATGGGCGTGCCTGGGGGCACCTCCACCTTTGGCATGGCTCTGCTCCCACCTCTCTGTGGCCAGTCAAGGGTAGTGGTGGTCTTGCCTGCTGTTTGACGCTAAAGCAGGTGGACAGAGCGAGCCAGGGCCATTCAGTTTGGAGAAGAGAAAGCCGGGCTGGGGGAAGATGAGTTCGTGAAAGGCCTCTGGAAAAGAAAAAGGGAGTCATCTGCTGTGGTGGTCAGGTAAGAAGCAGTTGCTTAAATTGCAGCAGAGGGTGTATGGGTCATGTGTGGGGAAATGGTTTTGGTGCCCAAGAAGTGTGAAGCACTGGAAGTTTCCCAAGGCAGGTAGTGTGGACACTGTATCAACAGATGTATTTAATGGGAGAAGAGTTGTTAATTTCCATCAGGATGTGCACAGTTACTGCTCACTTTCTGTGCACTAAATGATCTTCTGGTGGTTCCTTCTAGCCTTATTATTTTTTCCTTCTTTTGAACATACCAATGAACATACCAAGTTCCTTATGAATGCTAGTCCCATTTTCTAATTGGCTGTCCAGACATCTGAGGAGCTTTTTACACAGCTGTCATGCTAGGTACTTGAGTACCTTTCCATGGGTTTTAGATACTTGGAATGAGATTTAGAGCATTCCTTGGGTGAATTGGAAAATTTGGTCGTTGACAGAGTAAACCTGCCCTGTTTACTCACTGCCTCTGCTCCAAATTCTTAAGACTGAGCCCTGGAGTAGCTTAGCATGTGACTATCTCAAAGGCAATGTGATGTGGCTAACTCTGTTGGTCAATATTAAAAGAAGATGTAATCTCTTCTTCTATGAGCCCTTCCATGTACTGTTACCTACTCAGGGGCTGGAAGCAAAGCCTCAAGTTTTTTATTGTTTTGCTTTGTTAGATTGTTTTGTCTTGGGAGACGTATTTGGGGGTGTACTGCATGTCTCTTAAAGCAGGATTCTTCAGGGCTGGAAGACCTTTAGATTTGTCTGCAAACTGGTCCCAAACTGCAACCTTGTCTGCAAACAGTATCTTGCCTCATGTTCACTGGAAATGAAAGGAAGCATTTTGCTATTAATACATTTTCAAATATACTTAATATGAATAATAATGATCTCATTAAGGGCTGACAAACCTGTCCTTTTTAGAAACTTTATTTTAACATGGGATGATTTGAATTTCCACAGATAAATTAAGTGCTAGCCTTGAGTAAGTACAAATTTGTAGATAATTAAAATCAGGATTAGTGAAAGAAGAGGTGAAGAATGGGGGTCAGATGCAAACCACCATGGGTCAAGCATCATCAGTTTTGCTCTCACATTTTAGTGCTGCTCAGAACAAAGTTTTTGATTCTTCTGGTTAAAACAAGGTTTCTAACAGTTTGGTGTACCGAGCCACTCATTTTTAACCGCAGTCTTCTCTCAGTGACAGTGATAAATCATCTCACTTAACCAAAAGGTTTAAATATATACTTACTGTCCTGCTAACTTTATGGGAACATTCCACAAACACCTAAAATAGGTTCAAGAGGTTGAATTTAAGTTTAGAACATTTATTCTTTGTGTTTTATCATAAGAGGTTATATGTATTCTTCTACATCTATTTGGGATTTCCTTGGAGGTAGTGATTTAAGTATTATTTTTATGTCTGTTTCCTCTTTCCCACTCATTACCTATCTAATCTTCTGGCACCCATTTTGTATGGGTGATAAAAAGGGGATTCAGCTTAATGTCGTTTGAAATGGAACTGTTATTCTTGGAATAAAGTAAAATGCTTGAGGAAACATGCAAAATTCATGCAGCTTCATTGTTCAGGGAATGAGATGATCATTTATGAGAAGTCCAGGACTTAAAAGTTGTTTCAACCTTTGGCAGATTGCAGTGGTCCCCAGCTTGAGACCTTTCTGTGATAAAGTCAAGGGTAAATGCTAGAAAATGTAAGCTTGCACACTTCTGGTTTGGGCAATAAAGAGTTTTACTTCTCGCTGCTGGCATGGAACACTGTTCACGCAAATTTATCCCTTTTTAATGTGCCAGTATAGTGTTACTGCCAGCCTGATGGTTTTAAAATTCTGAACTGACCTAATCCTTCTTACAGATATTTTTCTGGTTAAATCAAAAACTATGCAACTTGTCTTTGAACAGGAGTTTAGTACTGTACAGAAGTGGTAGGATTTGCATACTGAGATCTGGTGTAGGGACTCTCTTGAGGTTTAAGCAAGGGACTTTTGAGACTAGATGTCAGACCTTAGAAGAAACTATGTCTTGTGCTTTGGGTAAAATAATTTCTAAGCGTTGCCGGAATTGTGCCTCATGTATCACTCTTTAGCTGCTGGATCAACAATGATGTAACCTGGCAAGTAGCCTTATAAGAGACAGTAATGAAAAAGCCTAGGGCCAAATACCAAGGTTTCTTGGAAGGTGAAATAGAGAATCTGATGACTAGCAGTTTAGTTGTGTTTTCTGGGTATAAGTAAGGAATGCCTTTGTTTCTTGGTGATTCCTATGGACTAATGCAGACTTCAGCATTTATGGTCAGAGTTTGTATGCAGCTTTGCGACCTTGGCTCTTGACCAACTTGGAACTCATAATTATGAGCAACCCCATATAATTATGGTCCCCATAATTATAGCATCCATATGCTGCCAGTGACTCTTCTGGTGACAGAAGATCAATGAAATGAATAGCCATCTTGGCTGTTTCACTTTTCTGTAGTGGTCCCAGAGGTGCAGAAAGGTGTGTATTGTAAAAGCATGGTCTTGTGCCACTGAAGATCTCAGGAATGCTGCTGGAATCTAGCTGTTGTGTGAGGTTTCTTTGGTCATTTTTAGAAATGGGACATTCATCTCCTGAGGTACTGAGGCTTCACCCTGTAGTTTGAAGGGAGGAGGGGGCACGCTAGACTCTAGCAGGTTTCATAAACCCCTGAGGGAGTGAAAAAATGAAACTACTATCTTTCTTTGTTTCTGATATTTACAGTTTCTGCAGTGAAAAGTTCATTTCAGTTCTGTTTGAAAGAGCTGAACCTTTCCTTTAATTAACAGTTAAAAAAATAAATATGGAAGTGCATTTTGCCATTGTGGTAACTTACAGTATGTTGAAGATAATTGGGGTGGTGAGGGGGAAAAAAACACCTGCAGAGCTCCTTCCCAGCTACTTGTAATTCCTTGAATTTTCTAGTACAAAGTGAAATGTCTCCCAGACAAGATATACAAGAAGTAAGCAACAGTTAACGCTCCACTGAACATTTCCCTGATGTCAGTGGACTGGTTCCCATCTCCTGCATTACTTCAAGGCCTCATGGTGGGAATCCTCTCTGAATCTCCTTCATTTCCCAGTCCATCAGGGTACCATGTACTGTGGTTGCCAGGTTTCTGCCCTGATCTGTCATCGTTATTTGGCTGTTCGGAAGGGGAGGACTCTCGAGTATCACTAGGTGGTGGCTGTGCAGACATAAGCTGAATTCCCCTCCTTCTCCAAAAGTGAGGAGCAGAAGCTGGCAAGTCGTGGACGTATACTGAGGCACCTGAAGCTTGTGAGAAGCCCTTGTGAGAGGCATCTTGTCAGGTTAGAGCAAGACAAGCTCTTGAAAGTGGGCAGTTGCCATTATCGTAGTGCTGTGTTTGTAAGCATAACCAGTTTCCATGTCTTGCCTCCCTGAGAATGAGAATGCTGCAGGGATGGCCGGAAAAAGTGGAAGAACTGCTCTTGTGGGAGTGCTGCTTCAAAGAGGACAGGCTTTTTAGAAGGTATGCCAATTCCCTCTGCTTTGGCAAGTTTTCAAGGCTGTCTCCCACTGATGCTTTGTAGAGGTATTCTGCAGAAGCTGGATTCCTTCTGGATTAGCTGTGCATTTATGCCCTTGTGATGACTTCCATATTTATATCTTTGGTGGAAAATAACTAATTATGATTAGCTGCTTTATGTATTTGGAGTTATTGGGCATCATATGTGGATATTGGCCTTTTAAGATGTAGCTGAAATGAAGCCAGAGCATAAAACCGGTAAAGTAGGACACTTTTCATAGCTTGTCTGGAGTTTCCATGTATTGTGCTGTTTACAGCAGTATGTGCTTACGACTTATGAGAAAATGAGAGTTAGAAACTAAAGATATTTCTCTGTGGTGATATAGTTTGCAATAATTCTAGCACAGCCAAAGTTCCCTGCAAATAAAGAAGAGGTTGAGTCCCATGAATTTACTTTTTATTTTAAAATTGCTACTGCAATTGTTGATAAGTGCTTGGAAAGCAATATTAGAACATTATTAGAAATTTGTCCCTTGGGGCATGTTTTTTTTTAATATTACCAGTGGGAAAGAGGTGGTTGGGGAGGGAAGCATTTATACTGAAACAGCAAGATCAGAAAAAAAAAAATTTAAGTAATACACTACTGAACATATGGCCCCTTCACTGTCCCAGGAAATGAATAACACTCTGCCTAGCGAATAACACTGCCTAGTGAAGGATTTCTTTAAGTGCTCTCTCACCTCCCTTATTTGTGTACTGGCAGTACTTTTTTGCCTCTAATAATTCTTAAGGCATTAGGCGTAATAGAGTCTCCAGCTGAACTTATTCAAACATGGCAAATATTTATGGATGTTCTGGTCAATTGGGATGTATTTTTTGGCTTTTCAGCATTCTCTCCCCTGGCAGTTTATTGTTGCACAGCACCTACAGAGAACTTTCTTCATCTCACTGACAGTCCATACAAAAAAACTTTTCCTTGTTTTTAGCTGCCACAAAGTGAGTTCCCAGCAGCACTCCAGCTGTGAAAGTCTCTTAATAGGTTGTAGGATTGAAGAAGAAAGCAGGGAAAGACTAGGCTGGGGGGAGGAAAGGAGGAAGGAAGATGGTGAGACCTGTCCTGTGGTCTCTATGGTTCTTTCTTAACTGAGTTTGGTCTTTTAACTTGTAACAGTTTTTGACTGTTGACATGATGCTAAAGCTACGCAAGAGGAAACTGCAGTCCTGCAGAGGTAGTGTCATTGCCTGCCTATGGATATGGGAATGGGGATCTGCCTTCTGGCCCCAAGCAGGTTCTGTTAGATGCCTAAGTAAAACCTTTTAAGAGCTATGTGCTGGCTTCTGATGGACAGTGTGATCCTCATTCCTTATTTTCCAGTAAAGCAATGCTTTCCAAGATAAAAACCTTTCCTGCCACACTATTTTGGTTTAAATCTATTACCACGTATTCTCTATAGTTTTATTTCATGAGAGCTGGAAATTCTATTTAGAAAAATGTTTGATTACTTTGCTCATTTAGTTTACTGATTCTGTAGCCCTGGTCTAGGTGCTACACAGAAAGAGGTATGCTCTCGTCAGGTTCTTTCAAATCTTCAATCTACAAGGAAGTGTTTTGCATGCCCTTTCCTTTGAAAAGGTGACCTTCCTGATACTGAGATGGTAGAACAGGCCAGCACCCCAGAAATCTCAAAATAGATGCTGACTGGCTGGGATAGCTCTGGGTTTTATTTTTTCCTCCTTTTCCTCAGTGAAAATGCTTGCCAGTTTTAATTATGAGCTCTGGATGTGCATCTTGAGATTTGCAGCATCTGGAGCACGGTGCAATGATTTCTGTTCTGTGAGAGGCATGCAAATAAGTAGCAGCTTGAACTTGTTCCCTATTCCTAATGGTATCTGTGTCTCTTCTGCATGTACACTGCCTCTTCAGCCCATGCAAATATGTGCCTTCTTGTCTCAATGTGACAGGCACGTTTTCAGACTCCCTTAGCTTTTAAGGCAGAGGGATGTATTCTCTTAGGGGCAAACTTTACATGGCTTCGGTGGTTGACTTCTTGAATTAAATCAATATGTTCTAACTGGATAAACCCAAAGGAGTCAAGCAGCTACACACGACAGGGGAGAGGACTGAAGCTGAAATGGTTTGCTTATTGCTAATATCCATGGATGATGTTTTTCACAGGACCAAGTTTTCACTCCCACTTCCCTGTCCCGTCCATCACTTCATATATTGCTGAGGATAGCTCTCGAAATGGAACAGCTGTGCCATCTGCCTCCAATATTATTTCAGTCCTCACTGTTTTGGGATAAATTTCATGAAGTGTATTGCACATACAAACATTTAATTGAACAAATGGGAAGCCTCTCCAGTTAAGAAAGCTTTGCAAATGACAAGTAGTGTCCAATTTCCATTCTAATGGTTACTCCGGGGTTTTAAAATATGTGTGAATTCATCTAGCAGGGGTTGATGGTATATTTGAGGCAGATGGCTTGGTTCTGCAAAGAAGAAATGTAAGTGGCTTTTACTATAAATCTTATTTTTTTTGGCAAAGGGTTGACATAATAAAGATGTGAATATTACTGAGAGTGCTCTTTAATAATTATACTACCTTATGTTTTCCCTCAAGAATATGGTTAACTGACTAGAAAAATCTATTCTGAATTTTTATGCATAACTGTAACAAACAGTTTAGAAACACCCCTTTCTGTTTCTAGTAAAAAGACTGAAGAGTGGGCAGGTTATTAGGCAAAAAGGCAAACACCAGTCCTTAGAGAAACACTGCAACTTCTGGAAGGATGTTGGACCTCTTGAGAAGCGCAGCTCAACCACACACAATGTCCTTGCCTATCAGAGGACCTTAAGACTGAGTGCAGACTGAACTCCTCCTGTAGATTCTCAAGTTTTTAAGGCAGTTGGGAAGTGAGCAATTGAAAGATGTTTAAAATGTTTCTCTTAAAGCTGTGCTGGTGACTTTTGCTCAGAGCTTCAATGCCTTATACACCTTAATGCTCATGATAGCGCAGCTGTGAAGCAGAGTATTTCTCAGTCATTTGACTGAGAGCCATTAACACAAACAGTGGGCAAAGAGGCAAGTGTTACTGAATGCACCAGAGATGAACATGCCTATGGGACAAGTAAGGTGGGAAATTCTTAAGAATTTCAATAGAGCTCATCTGAATTTGCATTCAACCAGTGCATAGAAGTAGGATGTCTAACGTAGGCCTAGCTGTTGTCTATGGCTTTGAGAAACTTATGATGTCTTAGTAGTGGGATAAAACATGAGTAAGTATTAATTTGTCAGTGTGCTTTATCTGCACAATGAGGACAAATCTTGCTGGCAGGAGCAGTAAGGATGGACAGCCCAGATCTGCAAGCTGAGAATGTCTGCTTGTTTGCCACAAATTTGATCAAAGCTGCGTGCTCATCATGCCTTTCTTCTTAAGGTTTACTGAGCTATACTCCTTCCCTGATGCTTTCCCTCCATAATATACTTATGTTTCCCCCTACCTCAGGATTTGGATGTATGGATGGATTTTTGTAGATTCTGGTGTTCTTAGGACTGTAAAGATATTACCTTGCTAGTTTTCTATGCTCTCTAACTGGAAACTTGTGAATAACTGAGCTCTGGAACTCCAGTTTTCAGTCTGGCATAAAAATAAAGTTAAATGAGTACAGAGGACTAACTGTAATGCCTACCTTGGGGACTAACTCTTGACATTAAATACAGAGACTTGAATTAAGTCCTAAAAGTTGCAGTAACTATTAAAAACCACAACAATTCCTCCCCCTCCCCCAAAAAATAATTAAAAAAATAGTGTAATAGAATATAAAATCTGGGCCTATGCACTTGAATTTATATACTTCTGAACACTTGCATATGTCTCAAATTTTAAAATCCACTTGTCAGAACTCATTTTATAAGAACAGACTTGATTATTGAGTCTTCAAATGACATTTTTTGGTTGTTACTTGGGACAAGTTTTTCTAGAAAAGAGACATACATGATGGAAACCTTGACAGACTCCTTAACTATGGTAGTGTTCGCAGGCACAAACCTAGTATTCATATCCCTTCTCAGTAATTCTTACTCTAACTGTAATAAGCAAGTATTGACTTCTGTTGTATTCAGCACCAAGATTCATTGAACTGAGAGGTAAATATTGGGGAGAGCAAAGCCAGGGTCAATATAACCCTCAAGGGACTGTTAATCTTCTGTAGACTCAAAAGGAAGTCAATATTGGTATTATTACATGATTCCAGTGTAAAAATTTCTATTATATGCACACACAAAGGAAAAGATAAAAAAGCTACCAAAAATGTAACGTAGCTATTTTGTTGGGCCTTGTGTGTAGCATTTAAGTCATAAAAGTTGATTATTTTTATAAAAATATCCTGAAAGTAATTTTCTCTTGTGATGCAGTCTGGGTTTGGATCAAAAGCAAAGGAAGGATGTGAGATCTGGTGAGAGGGAAAGAGCACTGTCCAAGTATTGTTTTTTGCACCTGGTGGGTATAGCCCCGTCAAGTGCTGAATGTTGTTGTCTTAATGCAGCAGGCTGTTGGAGTTGCTGTCGTTGCTCACATCAGAATAACTAAGCGCTTGTTTCTTCTCAGGCTCAAGGGCTGTAGTGCTGACAGCAAGGCAGGATCCTACCTTAAATGTAGCTGGTAAACTGGCCTGTGCAGTGTCTCCCGGTCAGTCTTCCTGAACAGTTACCTGAATTTTAATTGAATCCCAGTTAAGAATGGTGCCTCTTCTTTGTGTCCCCTTCTTTCCTGCTTGTCCCTCCCGAGGCCTCTACTCAGTTCTTCTACTCTGATTGCTGTCTCTCTCAGTTTGGGTAGAAATCTTAGGAAAAACTTACTTTATGAATATTGGATAGTTCTAAATGCAATATCTTTTGAAAATGGTGTTGAGCTTTTTGAGAATGTGATGCACTTATTTTGGATGGGTTCTTCAGATTTACAATTTTTACAGTAAAGCAGTAATATGACACAAAAGAACCATGAGGTTATGATCATGCCAAATAACTGCTTAATGAATGTATGCAAAGTATGTAGTCTTGCCATTGCCATAGAGAGGTCGGTGGTCTGGAAGGTGTTTCTGGGCTTTAGAAACAAAAGAAAAGCCATTTTGAGAGCCTCTTGTAGCATTGTACCAGCTGTACGTGTCTGAGATGGGATTTGCCTTTTGATGAAGCACACTGCTAGCCCCACTGCTGTGGTTAGTGAGTTTGGTCACACTCCTTGATGTGCTTTCTGAGGGAATATTGTCAGCTCCTAAACAGCTAAGCAAAGATCACTTTTCAGTAGGAAACAAAATTGGCTGTTCCTGATTCATGATTTGTTATTCCTCTTGTATGGATATAGCAGCTTAAAGTTTCACTCATTCACTTAAGAAGTAGAAATAATGTTGTGAGACTTGGGAACCTGCTCAAACACATTGGATAATAGGTAGGGAACAGTAAAAGCAAACAAGCTTGCAGACAAACCCTAAGGGTGAATTTCCTTCATATAAATTATTCAGTGAATAATTTGCAAACAGCAAATACATTGGGAAGAATGGGTTTGGTTTGTGAATGACTCACAAAGAAAAAATAAATTTGAAATCACCAGACCATTTACTCACAAAAAGTAATTGGACTGACTCTTGTTCTCCCTTAGGATAATCTGTAACTCTAAAAATTCATGTGTTTTTAGAGACGCATAAAACTCCACTTTTTACAGTTAGTAACATCTACTTATCTACCCATCAGTCTATGCACACACTCTGTGATTGCTATTTGCGTAAGAATTTTTAATTCAACTCTTAAAATAAGAATTAACACTTAAAGATGTGGATATTGATATTTTACAGGTCCTGGTATTCAGAAATATGCATGCATACAAGACAAAATATCGACATCATTGTATAAGATACATTTTTAAAAGCGTCTGTTGGGAATAAAACCGGAAATAATCTCTCTTCCACTGTTAATCGTTTTTGCAGTTCATCTTCAAATAGACTTGTGTAGGCATAACATTCTAGAAAGAAATGCTTTGAAAAGTCAAATTAACTTCATGTTTGGATCTTATTTGGTAATATTTCAGGTTTATCACGGTATTGGAATGGATTTAGATCAATATAAAACTAGTTTAATATGGTGATGCTGTGGTTCTAGTCATTGTAAACTTTGGCAGCTCCTCCTGCCCCTTTTATCCCACCCCATTCTGTGTCTCTAGCTATCTGATTTTTCAAGAGATAACTTACCTAGGAAAACTTGTTTTGTTTGCTCTTTAAATGTTAAACCAATATTTTTGTGCAATACCTTGCAAACCTTCTATGATATGTTACATTCCACAAAATGTGAATCAGACTACCAAGAGGTAGTTTTCCATGGTTCTCTGCAGATTAATTTCCTTATCTGAAAGTTCAGCTCTGGACTTCAAGGTAGTTTTCCTATATGTGAGATTATTTTCCACCCAGCCTTCTTGTTAGAAGTTGGTTAGAGCTCAGAAGGGCAAACAGGCTGTTTTGCGTCTTCAATGCTGTTGCAACTCAGAGAGCTTCTGAGAAGGAAACGTTGCATTTGACCTTGGGGAGTGCAAAGAGGGTGCTACCGTTTATCTAGACATATGTTAGAAACAACTATAGATGGTTAGAAAGCAAGAAACACTTGAATGTTTTATGTCCAGAATTACCAGAGCTGAAAAACTGAAACTACGTAATTGTGACTAACTTTATTAAACCTTGAGTTTCAACAAGTCAGTGTTTTGTGGAAATCTTGGAGAAGGAATGATACTTCTGTAAAATACTCTGATGTTGAATGTTTTCATCTAGCTTTTTCAAGTAGTTTCCTGACACTCTGTAGTCGTGGGATTATGTCCTAAAATGCAAAAAAGATGGGTATGCATTGTTTCGACTGTTGTGGCAGTCTGATGTCTGACATCCCTATTTAAAAGTAATAACGACAAACTCTGTTACAATTTTTACAGGACTGGGGTAATTGCTCTTTCCTGACTTAAAATTACTTGTATTTTAGGCAAGGAAAACTTGAGCATAATTGTGATCTGCCGAAACATCCACTTTTAGATCAATCCTACATTAAGGAGGTAGACATATTAGTGACAAAAAAATATTTAAAAGGGCTTTTGTACAAAAGCATCCCGGGCAGGAAACTCTACCCCAAGTGTTTATTACTAAGTATGCATTTGTATGTGTCTTTCAGTGCTATAAATTGTGAAATGTATGCCCTGTTAATCTGTCAGGAGAATATCAGTTTGTCAAAAATTGATCAGCAGCCCATTACGGATTCATGCACTTTCCTTTCACTGTGGAATGGTAGCACAGTTTTGTTTGAAAGATCATTGCACAATCCAGGTTTCTTTCTTCTTAGACTGAGATACGAATAACCTGGTAAAAGGGAAGAAGTGCTTTTTCTAAGAGCCCAATATTTCAGTGCAAAGTGTTCATTTGTCCCAGGAGCTTCTTGCTGGAAATGTTGTTGCTGTTAGCACTAAATGGATGTTCAATTTCCAGGCTCACAGCAATGGAGCTAAAGAATGTTGCACCAGTATGACAGTGTGAGTCAGACGTGGCACTGGACTAACAAATTCATGTGCTGAGCTCAGTGTTAATCAGCTTCTACCCTGTGGATTCCTCAAATTTGCTTTTAAAGTACATGCTATCCATTTTGTGTAAAGAGCAGATGTGCATTTTCAACATATGGTGTAATCAGAAAAGTCCAGAAGATAGTAGTGTAGACGTTGCCTATATTTTATTAGGGTTTGCAGCATATTGATAGCACATACAGCAACTCTCTCCACTTTTCTGTCTGTTGCTTTGGAATGCCCCATCTCTTCTCTTGCACATTACAGTGAGCAATCTGTAGCAGTTTTAGTTTGCTTCCATTTCTCAGAGACTCTGTTCCTTTCAGTTTTCACCTTCTCGTGTTCTTTGTGACACTAATTCAGAAGCTGCAGATATCTCCACGCCCATCTCCTGCCCCTTGTTTTAACTTTTGAAACAACATAAGATCTTTTTCTTTGCTTGAGTGAAAGCCAGAAATAGCTTTATTCTGTTAAGGTTGCTTTAGGGACTGAGGGCAGGCAGAGGGTATTGTCAGTGTCATAAAAGCCCTGTTGTGTGAATTCAGTTTACCTGTACTTTGGTGACAGCAGTCAGTACCCAAGTTGTTAAGATGTGTTGCCCAGGTGGTTGGCTGTGTTTATAGTGTGTGTTAAATGTAGGTTTGGATCCTTTGGCCGTATAAAGCTTCCTGTTCTGCCTACAGAAGCTGTAACCTCAGGCCAAAATGTTATCCAAGTCTTTATGTTTTTAGGTTATCCACATCAGAGGCTGTTTGAGATTTTTCCCCTTGGTATGCTGTCTTTGTGGCTTCCTCCTGTACACTATCTGCCCTGGACATGGAAAAAAGCAGCATAAGTTTGTGTGCGTCCTGAGAAAACATTCACCAGGGTACCCCTTCCTTCTCCTGATCCAAGATCTTGGAATTGATCCAATATCTTGAATAAAGCTTAAGAAGTCCTCATTAGGGCCTTGAGCTTGGAGAAGGTCTTCATTGCAGAACTCCCTCATTGTTCAATAAAATGAAGTGGCCGGAAGTCAGAAAAAGCTTAATTAAGGCTGAAAAGTAATCCTTATTTTTGTAGCATTTTGATGATACCTTTTCTCTGTTCTTCACAGATACTGAGCACTCCAAATACAGTTGGCAAATGATGTAACTTCTAATGCTGTCTGACTAGAAAGCTCCCGAATAATGAACCAGTAACACATGGAAACACTGAGTGAAAAAATTATTTCCACAGCCTCACATGTGGGCATTGCCAAATGCCGGGGCTAAATGGAAATCACTGGCAGCTGCATGCAGAGCTGTTTCCTCATCATAAAGCTATGGACAGAGTTCCCATAAAAAAGTAGAATTTGGCTCAAGATCACCTTGCTGACTTCCACTTGGAAAGTGGATCTGGTTGGGCTTCTCCCCCCTCTTCTGCTTTGTTTCTGTTTGCCTCAGTGTGTTAAGCTGAGGGGACCAGAAAGTTGAAATATCATGACTCATTCTCTTGGTGTGACTGTAGGAGGTAAAGGAGAAAAGACCCCCTGCAAAGCTGCTTCTGCAATGTCTGTGCATTACTGTCCACGCTCTGCGTGCTTCTGCATGCATCTCTTGCAAGCAGCTAACTAGTTGGGACAGGCTGAAGAACAACTAGAAGAGTAACTCATGGGAAATGCTGGTAACTAAACTCCTTCCCTTGAGGCTTCTGCTCATACAAGGCTGGAAAGGGAAAAGTAAGGGCAGGAACATGTTTTCCCTCCTGTCCTCAGAGGTACTCGGGTACTGCTATTACATGTGTATCAATTTTCACCTCTTTCTTTTTTTGTAAACACCCTTTCATCATAGGACGTTTTTTCCTGTCTCAGCCTATAGATGTGTGGTGGGAACCAACTGACCTTTGTTCTCTGTAGATGGAATGAATAT
This sequence comes from Limosa lapponica baueri, assembly GCA_002844005.1. Lineage (NCBI taxonomy): Eukaryota > Metazoa > Chordata > Aves > Charadriiformes > Scolopacidae > Limosa > Limosa lapponica. The sequence goes on from KZ506066.1 coordinate 391,465, forward strand.
GACACCAATGTGCTTCCCTGGTTTGTTACCAAAATTAACTATTTCCTTCTCTGTGTCTTTTCCACAATTCTAGCAGAGTGATGGGAGTGATTTGCCTTAGGTCTTTAAATCTGCAGCAGGAGGCCTCAGGGAGAAGTATATAACGAGATGTTCTGCAGTGGCACAAAGCTGAGAGAAAAGCTTCAAGGGTAATGTTCTGTCCTTAATCTAATAATGTTCCTTGTTCAGTATTAGTAGAAAATGACTCTTTCTGCATTCCTTCATATTGCTATATAATAAACAACAGCATAATACTGAAAATATGAAGTAATTTAATAAGTTCAGGCTTTGTTACAGATAATGGATAACTATGCACAGGAGTATAGTAAATCTTGAATGACAGTTTTATTTGATTACCAAGCCTGAATGCAATGCTCCACAGCACTGCGTTACAGTAACGCTGTGTCATGCTGTAGGAAGTCTGATTACCCTCAGATCTGATTGAGCAGTTCTACTTCTGTGGTCTCTTGTCTTATCAAATCTGACAGACTGTGCTTGGTCAGTGCCTGGGTGGAATACTCTGGAGAAGATTTACATTTGGTAGGAAAAAGATCTGGTGACTCAAACCCATCATTTCCCACCTAGTCCAAACTGAACCGAAGTGTCTGAGGTAGTGATAAGTATGTTAAGGTTTGATGGAGTTTCCACTTTCAGATGTGATGTACTGCTGAGACTCTGGCCAAATATTGAGTCTGTAAAATAGGTTCTGTGGTTTCGCTTAATTTTGGTTTTTTGCTAAAGTAAGGTTTTCATTGAGTATCATCATGTTGTCCCATGACTGCATTTTAATGATCAGTGAAATGTTTTCTAATGGAGTATGAAGATGACAAAGAGCTTTGCTGTATTACGTGTATTATATCTTTCTGTTAGAAAATCACAATGATTGAAGGAAATAGGAGGAGATCAGTTTTTATCAGACGCTTCCAGGCAGATGGAATATGGTTCTTCCTTTCCCTGTGTCTATTTTTCCATTCAGCTACCTACCACTGTGCTACTTTGGCAGGCTGACTTTGAGCAAAACAAGACAAGACATTTGCTAGCTTTCTAACGAAGCACTGACACTGTCCTTTAATACTGCCCTGAGAGAAGTCATGGTATTTCGCTCTTGCTTGATAGGAGGCAGCCAAATGTTGTGACATTTTGTGATGTGTGGGAGCTGGAAATGGGGTTTTGTCCTTAGGCACTGAATTAGTTAACTGTTAGATTTGTTTCATACCCAATAAAGTTCACTCCTGGTTTACTGAACACCCAAGCCTCACGCTTCTAGTTTGTTTTATTCCTTACAGGCACACCCTATGGGTGTGGAAGGGATTGCACTTCAGGCAGTTTGTGACAAATGCGGAGGTTGTCAATTTTAACAAAGATTGTGTTGCCCTTTGTTACTTTGGGTTTGTGCATAATTTGCTAGTTTCAATTTTAGAGGCTTTGGTAAAGTGTTTTTTCGATTCCTGTATTTCCACATCGCTTTAAGTATAATATTAAGTGGGTTTTGAATGATGTTTTTTTTCCTTGTTGTACGTCTTTGACAGAGTTCCCGGGAGAGGAGGAACAAAAGCTAATTCTCAATTAAAAGATAAATTGCTGGGGTGCATTAACCTAAAGACTGGAGGGAGATCTAGCTACATATTGCTCCTGTGCTGGGACACCACAAGGACAAAGAGCTTGCTCTTTACTAGAGATAAATTTGAAGCTGTAGAGCTCACTTGGATAGGCTTCTAATACCACTGTTAAGTCATAAGACTGCAATAACCAGTGTTGCATCAGCATCAAGACTTTCAAAGTGTGCTGTAAGTGGTCAAAATAGGAGCTTCTCTATATTCCAACCAGTGGCAATAATTTATTTTGATTTTCAAAAGGATTTTGTTACTCACATTCGTAAAAGACCGCTGAGGATTCTTGGGTAAAGAGTGAAAGGAGGAGTCCTTTGAAAGAGGGAACAAAGGCTGATAATAAATAGCTAATTCTCAGTATGGAGGGAGGTTAATAGTGGGGCAGGCCAGTAAAGAACTTGAAAGGAATGCCGGTAGAGTGAGGGAGATCAGAGAAGCTGTTTTAAAGAGTCCATCACCTACTCTTTAACATCTTATTCACCACTGAAGCTAACTTAAACATCTAAGGAAACTTCTTTTGTCTCCCTAATTAAGACTGAATGTTAAAAGCAGCTAAAGCTTCTGCAGCTAAACTGAGGTGAAGCAGATAAGCATTGAGGTGTCAGGATCCTATGAAAGCATTATGGAGATACATTGTGAAGAGGGCACTTGTAAGACAGAGCTCCCACCTCCTCTTAATGCTTGCAAAGAGAATGCAAGTTGGCAGGATTTCACGTTTTACAGTCCTAAATAAGGCACTTAAATAGGTCAAAATCAGACAAACTTTTTGTTTCTCTTTAAAGTAGGTATTTCTGTATTGATAGGCCTAATAACATCTCTTGACAGAGACCTGCTGAACTTCAGATAGCCACTGCTCCCCACCAGTACATAATGTGTTTTATTGGCTGGTTTATTTTGATTATATCAGTGCATGGAGCAGTCAGTAATGGGACCAGTAATATGCAGCCTGTGCATACAGAACTCAAATGTGATTGTTGTTCTGCAGAGCTGTAAGCTAACCTGAAAAAAGGATGAGTGTCACCTTTTTCATCTACTTCCGTGGATTTCTAATGTGGCTCTTTTTATACATAATGAGGCTCATTTTTGCAGAATGGTATAATATTTGGATTATGCGTGTTGTGTGTATGGGGAAAGGAGATAAGGACTGGAATGAAGTAAGGAATAGAACCTGATTTACTTCTAGTCCCATTAGATTTGAATGATACTTCCTTATTAAGTTAAGTATTTGGCCTCAATTTACTTGGCAGAATGAATCCTTTATACTAAGGCTCTGTGCTGTATATACTTTAATGTCCTTATTTGCAACCAGCTATTATAGTACTAAAGCTGAGTAAATAGTGCATGATCAATGATTTATCCTGCAAAGAGTATCTTGTTTTTCTGCTTGTGGAAACTCCATGAGTAACTCATCATTTATAGAATCATGGAATGGTTAGAGTTGGAAGGGACCTTAAAGATCACTGAGTTCCAGCCCCCCTGCCATGGGCAGGAACACCTACCACTAGACCAGGTTGCTCAAAGCCCCATCCAGCCTGGTCTTGAACACTTCCAGAGATGCGGCATCCACAACTTCTCTGGGCAACCTGTTCCAGTGTCTCACCACCCTCACAGTTAAGAATTTCTTTCCAGTATCTAATCTAAATCTCCCCTCTTTCAATTCAAAACCATTAACCCTTAACCTATCGCTTCACTCCCTGACAAAGAGTCCCTCCCCATCTCCCCTGTAGGTCCCCTTCATGTACTGGAATGCCGTTATAAGGTCTCCCCTGAGCCTTATCTTCTCCAGGCTGAACACCACCAACTCTCTCAGCCTGTGTTCATAGGAGAGGTGCTCCAGCCCTCTGATCATTTTCGTGGCCCTCTGCTGGACCTGTTCCAACAGGCCCATGTTCTTCTAGAGCTGGACACAGGACTCCAGGTGGGGTCTTATGAGAGCAGAGTAGAGGGGCAGAATCACCTCCCTCGAACCTGCTGGCCACACTTCTTTTGATGCAGCCCAGGATGCAGTTGGCTTTCTGGGCTGCCAGCGCACATTGCCAGCTCATGTTGAGCTTCTCATCCATGAGCACTCCCAAGCCCTTCTCCTCAAGGCTGCTCTTCAGCTATTCTCTGCCCAACCTGCATTTGTGCCTGGGATTGCCACGTCCCAGGTGCAGGACCCTGTGCTTGGCTTGGTTGAACTTCATGAGGTTTGCATGGGCCCACCTCTCAAGCCTGTCCAGGTCCCTCTGGATGGCATCCCTTCCCTCCAGCATGTCGACCATGCCACCAAGCTTGGTGTCATTAGCAAACTTGCTGAGGGTGCACTCTATCCCACCGTCCATGTCTCTGACAAAGATGTTGAACAGCGTTGGTCCCAGTACTGACCCCTGAGGAACACCAGTCATCACTGGCTTCCACTTGGACATTGAGCCGTTGACCACAACCCTTTGAGTGCAGCCATCCAGCCAGTTCCTTATCCACCAGGTGGTCCATCTGTCAAATCCATGACTGTCCAATTTTGGGACCCGGATATCATGTGGGACAATGCCAAACACTTTGCATAAGTCCAGGTAGATGTCTGTTGCTCTGTCCTTATCTACCAATGCTGTGGCAATATTGTAAAAGGTCACCAAATTTGTCAGGCATGACTTGCCCTTGGTGAAGCCATGCTGGCTGTCACCAATCACCTCCTTATTTTCCACATGCCTTGGCAGAGATTCCAGGAGGATCTGCTCTGTGATGTTGCTGGGCACGGAGGTGAGACTGACTGGCCTGTAGTTTCACGGGTCTGTCTTTTTTCCCTTTTTGAAAATGGGGGTTATGTTTCTCCTTTTCCAGTCAGCAGGAACTTCACCAGACTGACATGACTTCTCAAATATAATGGAAAGCAGCTTAGCAACTTCATCTGCCAGCTCCCTCAGGACCCATGGATGGATTTTATCAAGTCCCATGGACTTAGGCACCTTCAGGTTCCTTAGATGGTCTCGAACCTGATCTTCTACTGTGGGCAGTTCTTCATTCTCAGAGCCCCTGTTTTTGCCTTCTGTGACTTGGGCAGTGTGGTTAGAGCCCTTGCTGATGAAGACTGAGGAGAAAAAGTTGTTCAGCAACTCAGCCTTTTCCATATCCTGGGTGACCAGGTCTCCTGTTTCCTGCTGGAGAGGGCCCCCAACTTCCCTAGTCTTGCCTTTATCCCTGACATATCTATAGAAGTTTTTCTTGTTATCCTTGACATCCCTGCCCAGATTTAATTCTATCTGGGCTTTAGCTTGCTTAATCTGGTTCCTGGCCACTCGGACAGTTTCTCTATATTCTGCCCAGTCTACCTGTCCTTGCTTCCACCATCTATAGGCCTCCTTTTTGGTTTTGAACTTATTCAGAAGCTCCTTGCTTATCCATGCAGGCATCCTGGATTTTTTGCCTGACTTCTTTTTTGGGATGCACCTGTCCTGAGCTTGGAGGAGGTGATCCTTGAATACTAACCAGCTTTCTTGGGTCCTTCTCCCCTCTAGTACTTTTTCCCATGTTACCCTGCCAAGCAGGTACCTCAAGAAGCCAAAGTCTGCTCTCCTGAAGTCCAGGGTAGTGAGCTTGCTGCGTACCCTCTTTGCTGCCTTAAGGATCTTGAATTCTACCATCTTGTGATCGCTGCAACCAAGGCTACCCTTGAGCTTGACATTCCCCACCAGTCCCTCCTTGTTGGTAAGGATGAGGTCCAGCATGGCTCCTTTCCTCATTGGCTGCTCTACCATTTGAAGAAGAAAGTTATTGACACATTCCAAGAACTTCCTGGATTTCTTGTGCCCTGCTGTGGTGTCCCTCCAACAGACATTGGGGTGGTTGAAGTCCCCCATGAGGACCAGGGTCTGTGAGTGGGATGCTGCTCCTATCTGTCTATAGGGGGCCTCATCTGCCCTGTTGCCCTGGTCAGGTGGTCTGTAGCAGACCCCTACTGTAGCATCACCTGCCCCTGTGTTCCCTTTAATCTTGATATATAAGCTCTCTGTTGGGTCTTCATCCCCAGGTGGAGCTCCATGCACTCCAGCTGATCATTGACATAGAGGGCAACACCCCTCCTCATCTCCCCAGCCTGTCCTTCCTGAAGAGTCTGTATCCCACCATTATCCAAGACTCCAATCATAAGAGCCATCCTGCCATGTCTCTGTGATGCCAGCAAGATCATAGCCCTGGATTCGTGTGTACATCTCTAACTCCTCGTGCTTGTTCCCTGTGCTATGTGCATTTGTGTAAAGGCACTTCAGCTGGGTGCCCAATGGAGCTTACTTACTGGCTGGAGTGGCTGCATTTCCTTTGTGCTGCTCTTCAGCTGGCCTTTCTTTGAGGTGTTTTATCTGTGACTTAAGGATATATATAAAAAAATAAATGTTTGTATACACATAGTATTCAGTCAGTTCTTAATTCATCTTTCTTTTACTCAAGGGAGTTGCAGGAGTTATTGCATGTTTGCAAGGTGCTTGGTAATATGTTGCCTCAATTAAAGTATGCTTTGGAATGGCATATATTTTTATCTAATGCATATATTTTGGGTCAGAAACTGTGTCCAGAATATAGCCAATTAGAGACTGGCCTGATGATGTAATGGTTTTCCTGTAAAGTGCCATTGGTTGCCTGGGGAGAAAGTGGGTGGAGGTGACAGAGCACTGCAGCTACTTCTCTCGCATACATTTCATCACAGCTTTTAATCAACTCTCTCTCTTCCTTCCCTCACAGCATCAAACTGGTTTTGCAAAGAGGTGTTAAGCCAGCAAGACAGACCCATTCTTCATTCTTGAGAGGGTGGCAGTGAGCACAGACATCATAATCTCACATGCAAGTGCAGGTAGAATTTCTCTAACAGAGCCACATTTGTCTATGAATAGGCAATAATGTGAGGGGGTAGGTCATGGCTAAATCTTACTTATTTCACTCAAAGTGATTGAATTTTGCCCACTGAAACAAACTGCACAACTTTCCCAAAGGGGGCAGGATATGGCCCTGAGTGATGGAAGAGCCGTGTTATTGCACGTGAGTACATCAGCCAGGGAGCCACTAAAACTATAAGTGTTGCTTTTTACAGTTAGATCCAAAGAGTTAAGAACTCTGTCTGGCAGCTGTGTAATGGACTTCTAATCCTTTGTGTTGGCTGTATAAGGTGGATGTGTAACACACACAAACAGTAGCTAGCACTTGCACAGGGGTAAAGATGGTAGGCTTCTATTCAGTTATGTCACCCACTTGCATAAGGATGGACTTTCCACGGAGAGAAAACTTACGAGATATTCAGCTAATACTGTACTTACAATTAAGCAACAGGCTGAGTTTTAGCTTCATTTTTAAGTTTCCTTGTGACTGTAGCTTCAAGTCACCTCTTTTCTGTTATTTTACCTTGTTTTTCTGGTTTGCCCACATGTAGATACAGTATCATGCTAGAATGGCTGAGATGAGACTGCTAAGACCAACTGATCTGTATTACTGAGAGCTGACATGCATCAGAATACTAACTTGCATCTTCTTTGGTGCCAGTAATCTACACAACCAAAAAGCCTGTGACTGCATTAAATTGCTATCATTTTTGACAGAAGAGACCTTGTTTGCATAAATCTCTTGAATACCGATGGGAGTGTGATTACAGCTTTAACAAAGGGAGAGGTTGAATACAAATTTGGGAGGGCCAGAAAGTGTTTAGTATCTCATTGTTCTCATCAGAATTCTAAATCTTATTCATGCAGATGACTCTGATCTTTATATCAATGCACAAAAAGGAAAGAAGAGCGGAGCAAAAAGACTCTTCTATTTTGACTGAAACACTGATTTTGTTATCGTGTTACCAATGACGGTCCATTTGGGATATTATTCAAACACAGAGATCAGTGCTGGCCTTTTGTAAGAGCCCTTAAATGTTTGGAATACATTTGCCCTTGAGAGAGATAATCTACTGCAAAACAGTTCGATCCTGAGCAGGAGATAGAGAAGGTGGGATTGTGCTTAGCACATTGATGCGTGCTGGCAGAGCAGTTCTGCCTTAAGCTTAATACTACCTGCATTCTGCTGTAACCCTCTATACTTAATAGCTGGATTCTGTTTTCTATGTCAGGTTTTGTTCATGAAACAAATTGGCAATTAGCCACTGGCTGAGGGAACAAAGACTATTTGTTTGGAATAAATGCAGTGATCGGGATGTGTTTGCTATTTGGTTTCTTTTGAGATCAAAAATACTAGGTATGTGTTTTTTGAACCAAATAAGTTAAATAGGATGCTTATTATACTTAGAATAGACATTCAATTTTATTTTCTATACCCCATATTGACTCTTTTTGCTTCAAGGGCGGTAGTTTTGCACAATGGTGGACAGTTGACTTCTGCATGGACTCATGGGGCAGAGAAAAATTCCGAGCTCTTTTCCTATCTTGTGCCCCATGTAACTTGGCCAGCCTTCCACTTGGAAGCACAGTTGTTCTTCCCTGCTAGTATCCTGGGCATCTCCTTTCAGAAAGGAGGCATGGTATTTGAGGCCTGGGCTGAAAAACCCATCAACATCCCTGAGGCTGGGGGATCTCATCAATGTATACAAACATCTGAAGGGACAGCACAAAGAGGACAGTCCCAGCGCATTTCAGTGGTGCCCAGTGACAGCATAAGGAGGTATAAATACAAACTGAAACAGGAGGTTCCCTCTGAACATTAGGAAATACATTTTTTTTTTTTGTCTCTCTCTTTTTTTTTTTTTTTACCGTGAGGGTGATGGAGATTGGGAATGAATCAAAGGTGGAATAAATAGGGTGATCCTGACTGAATTCAGAACCATCAGATTCAGGCCTGCAATGATACAGCCACTGCTTTCATACTACTCCAAATGAATGCATCAGTTCATTGTAATTGGGAATATCAGACTAGTTCAGGATCACTTTGGTTTTAAGTTATGTGTAAATGGGTGTCCTGCAAGACCTGAACATAACTGAGAGAAAGGCTTTGTGCTGAACTTCACACAATATCCATATGAAACCTGGGGTTTGGGATAGGTTATACTTATATATGACAAGTCAAGTGAAACTGTGTATTTGTTGTGGCTGAGGACTTGAAAACTGGGCCAAGATGCTCTGCCAGAGTCCTGGCTCACTGCAATATTCTGCCTCTGCTGCCCAGTGCCTGGAAGACTATAATCTAGCATCCTGTGCAAATTTAACCTTCTAGAAATTTCAGCTTCCATTGAAATTTGGAAGAGCTGGGGATGTTTTAGGCTTTTTAGAAAACAGTAACCTGAAATCTTGTCTTCCTATGGAATTTTTATGGCAGAACTGCATTGATGTAGTGCTGCTATAGCTATACTAATACAGTTTTTCCCATATAGATATATAGACACCCTTTTCTTGTTCTAATCATAGTTTGTGTAAAGTTGTTTAAGAACTACCCTCATTCCTAGAAGTGCTCCAAATCCAAAATTACTCTCCATATAGTCAATATAATGGTATACTTAATCATCTATTGTACTGATACAGGCTTTTCCCATGGACTTCTACAAATGGACCAGGTCTGGTTTTGTCTGTCTTTTTCCCTGCCTGTCTTCCTTCCTCACCATTCCAAGCTAGAAGAGCTGCCAAAAATGGACATTTCTCTTTCCAGGAATCAAATCACAATAATTCAAATAACCTTTTTAAACATTAGCATGGGTCATTAAATGGCATTGGAGAGAAAATCCACTCTAAATTGTATTATCAGTTTATGCTTTTATCAATACATAATGCTTCGGAAATGAGCACTTTAGGTCATCAGTTTTGACAATCCCAAAGAAACCGTTGTTAAATGAATGTTCCTTATCAATAATGCAGAGTTTCTAGGAATACCTATTAATTTTATTTAGTTTTTTGTGCCAAGTGGATGGACCACCATAAATAGCAGCGAGAGCAACTAATGTACTGCAAAGGAGATACAATATTATATATCTTGTCCAGTTCCTCTGGTGAACATGCTCCTCTGTAATGTCATATTTTCTCAGCATTGTTATTCCCATCAATGCTACCAGGTGATTACATGTTTTTGCATGACTGAAACTATTTGGTCTTGAGGCTTATTGTTTCCAGTAGACCTTCCTGGTCCAGTAACACCCATCCTGTTCTGATATTAATTAAACCTTAGGTCTGCCGATACCTAAGCAGTACAGCTCTCAGTGAATTTATCAGAGGCATGCCTATGTACTCAAGGGCAGAATTTAGCTCTTAATTAGCTCGCTCTGATTTTTTTCAGCTCCTTACCCAGCAGAACAAATTCAGAGCAAATGAAGCATCTAAAAATTCCAAAGCACTGCTCTGAGTAGCCAAAACTAGCCAATTGATGACTGTCAATATTTAGCTTGTCAGAGGAGACTGATACTGTCTGTAGGCAGAATGTAATCAGTGATTAATGTATTTTTCCTGTGCAGAGAGATTGGGACTGCCTGAACATATGGAGGTTAATCATGGGAGATGTTCAAATCTGGGCCAGACAAAGTATAGTGTACAATCATTAGCTCTGGTTCAGAGAATGGATGGGACAAATAATGTGCTGGATTCTTTCAAATTCAGAATGGTTGATTATTAAATTTAATGACATACATGTTTCGCATGGTAACTAGGTTTTATGGAGCAATACTTTTAATAGGGAATAAGTATATAGCAGACATGCTGCAACTTGAATTTGTCCGGTTTTGTTTTGAAATGTTGCTTGTATAAGCCCTTCTTGGTATGCATCAAGGCAGATATTTGTGGTGTGTGGTGTTTTGGTTTGAGGAATGTGCTTCAGGCTGAAGCTTGACCATCGCATCCTAGACAAGTGCCAAGAATGAGTATGGCTTCAAAATCTGCAGTGGAGTGAAAACATGGCAGAGGTCCTCACTACATTAATCTTGGAGATATAATATTGCTTTTGCAATTTGTTTACTCTTCATATTACCTTTGAGAGCTTGCACAGGAGCCAGCCTACTTCTTGTCAGAGCCTCTGTGGATTGAAGATCTGCATCTGGCCTAGGGTTAGCTAATGGGAAACTAGACACTGGTGTGGATCTCTGCCCTGATAATTCAGGGCTTCAGTGCCTGTCCGAGACGGGTGAACCCAGGAGTTACCTTCTCAGTTCTGATTCTTTCTGTGGTTAGGATCTCATGAAGGCAATATGTTGTCTACATCTGCTTTGGCTGGCTCTCAACGTGCACTGAATTGCAGTGAGACCAGCAGGGAGAGTAGGATAGCTGTGAAAGCCTACTTATGGTTGAGCCCTGTGAAGGAAATACTGTCCTCTTTTTGCAAGCATCTTTTGCAGAAAACAAGGTCTTAAAGCCCTTGGGAAAGGCCTTGTAAAAGTTGACTTTGTCTTCTGTTTTTTGAAATAGGAAAAGGAGAGGAGGCAAGCTGTTGTAGGGGAAGTGCCCCTTATAAACAGTGAAACACTGAGCACCCAGGTGAGGTGTTACACCTTTTGCTGCCCATCTTGCAGGCAAACAGCTTTGTAGGTTTTTGTCTTAAGGAAGAAAGAGGGGGAAAAAAAAACCTAGCAGTGCAAATACAATAGTGGCGGCTTTCACAACTTGCAGCAAGTAGTTATGGCTGCAGGCATTTTAGATTACAAAAAGGCTGTGTCATTGCTTGCTGGCACGTGGCACAGCTGTCAGTTCCCTGCTTGGATAGGGCTGTCTCATCAATCTCAGTGCCTGGGCTGCTTGTCCAGGCTGGGAGAAAGGTACTGTAATAATAATAATAACAATCATAATAAAAGGGCTGTTAGAGGAGTATGATGAAGCGTCCTGTTAAGAATGCATTGTAAGCATATTGACATATGGAAATGTACTTCAGTCCATTTAATGCTTTGTTTCCTTGAATACATTTTGATGATATAGGATTGTCATTTTTTGTGTGGGGTGGGCAGTTGCTTCATGTTTTGCTCCATAGCTGTATGCTGTAATTACAAAGTGGGAATGGAATTCCGAGTTGTTTCTCACCTGGGATATGAATCTCCCACTCTGTGCAGCTGAGTGCACATGTACTTGTTTTCACAGCACCAACTACTACATTAAAAAATCATTAAGGCTGTGAAATAAGTGTGGAGAGCCAGAGATGAGGAGTGAATCTCCAGCCTGGTGATGTGGGGCTCAGAGGAGTATCAGACTACTGAACCACACTCTCTTCTGCTACTCAGTGGAAGTTTAATACTTGGGTGTGTGTTTCTGTGCTTATTTCACTAATTGAATGGTATTTTCCCTGTTACTTAAAGTCCTGTGTCAGCTGATGCTTCTCTGGATATCCTATACTTTCTTATTTGTTGAAATAAGAGAAAGCATTACCCTTATGAAATGGCAAGTGTGTGTGAGCAGTGGCTGCCGTGCAAGAGAATTTATAAATACACATCAAGTAAATATTTATATGAATATTTGCTTGATTGTGAAATTATATGCAACTAACCAACTTAGGTAATTAGCTATTTACAACTACATTATTTTAAGTTAGGAAATGCACACTCTTTACTGATCACAGTTTGGTTGTTCTTTTTCAATGAAGTGTATTGTGCAACGAACCTGCAGATGCAGGACTTGGCCTTCACAATATCTCTGCTGCTTGAAAATATGGTGATTCTTGTTGAAGGAATTTAAACTTCAAGTAATTGTACCTGTCTAGTTAGTGCAGCTGTTAGAATTCTGTCCAGAGTTGATGCTGTTCATGGCACATGCAGTATTGTTTGTGCAACTCTGATGGTGTTTGGAAGATTCTGGTTTATGAAACTGGATTAAGTATCTGCCTTCTCTTGTGAGGTTACTAGTTTAAATTGCTGCATTTCTATCATATGGAAGTCTTTTAAACCTAGTTTTACAAATAAATTAGGCATGTTTCTAACTGCTTTTGAGTTCACATAAATTAATTTTGAGGCTTGGAAGGGCTTTGCTTTGCATTTTATAAATGTGTCCTTTTTGTGTGGTTTGCCTGGTTGAGAGCACAATTGTTCCTAGAAGTTAATGGAGTTTAAACAGGAACAAATATAGAAAGATTTTTTTTCTTCATTTTCCAAATCCTCTTCCTAGCTAAAAGAAAGTGTATCAAAAATCAGGATATTTGTTCATAATATATTTAGGCTGTCTGAGCCTCAAATGTCTTGGTATTCCATAATGAAGTAGAAGTTTTGTGGATTATTTAAAAAAAAAAAAAATCAGTTTTCTTTATCTTGTTTCTTTGATCTCTAATCACCCTAAATTTGCTTTCATTTTTTATTTATCTCCTTTCTTTTTTGTGTCTGAACTTTTAGGTCTCCCATGGAGCTGCAGTGTTGAATAGCTGGTGCCTGAAAAAAAATTGGAATAAATGGGTGTTGCTAGTTCCAGCAGATAACGGGGATCAAACATTTTATTACTGTAAAGACAAATCAGTTTTGTAATAGGTTTTTCAACTGTTGAAAATTTGATGCTGTGGTTTGCACAGTAAATTTAAATAAAGTACATTAAATGTTTTTATAATGCTTCTGAGTTAGTCTCAGATTCTAGGGGCAGAAATGAAAACTGTAGGGAGAGATTCCTGCTTAAGCCTCTCCCTTTCTCAAAGGAAACCTGGTCCAAATGGGACATGGCATTCTTGGAGTTGTACTTATTACTGAAGTCTGAGCTTTGTTGCACTAACTTTTGCCTTGAAATCAAAAAGTATCTCCCACTGGTTTATATATTTTATGTTCCTCTTTCCCTCTTACTTGATGCCAACTAATTTTAATTCTAATTTTAATTCTAATTTTAATTCTAATTTTAATTCTAATTTTATTTGCAGTTTCATGTTCAGTGCCTTCAAAATAGAGTTTTTCTATGATCAAATGTGCACTGTTCTTCAACTTTGGTATCTTCTTTTAGGCTTAACTTCTCTGCTGCTTTGATACTTGCACCAGAGATATATTTACACCACTAATAAGGTATGACTAAGCATTGTATGTCTTACGCCACTAGTAACATATGACTAAGCATTGTGTGTTTGTCAGTGTTCATCTAATTACAAATTCTACATTATCATTGGAGTATTTGTATCAAAATTGTACTGATTGTGATAGCTTTTTTAGGAGACTGTAGTTCTCAAAGCAGATTGTGAAAGATTGTATGAATGTAAGGACGTTTGTTTCTGTACGCATGCCATGTATGTAATGTGAATAAATTCCCAAATACTATAGGGAATGCATAGATCAAAGTTGCTTTTGGCCATTGACCCAAGACTCTGATTACTGATTTATTTTCTTCCACCAGCACTACGATTACTGTTTGAAACACCCTAAGAGTCCCAAGGAAAAATTTTTCCCTCTTTCAGCCTGCCTTTTAAATATATTATTTCTTCCAACCACTGAGTATGCTTTTGTCTGCATTTTTATTTTATTCTATTTTACTACCTAGAGTTGGCAATATTCAGTCATGTGTTACTGACAAACCTATTTGCAGCTGATTGATCAGGGTGAGAAAGAGCATTTATTGCTTCCAAATCAAGATCAGATATGATTCTTAAAAATCAAAACAAAAAAGCCCCAAACCAACAACTGCTCAAACAAGACCTAGAGCCTGATATAGAAAAAATTGGGGAGTCTTTTCTGGTCTGTGTCACACAGAGGGTCAGGCAAGAACATTACAAAAGTCCTTCTGGCCTTCAATACTGATTTGAAGTTAGATGTATCATTTATGCTGTTCTGAAGCTGAATCGTAGACTAGAGAGGGAATACGGCTCTGATTGTGGTGGAAATGCCAGTAATTGAATTCATGCTATGGAGCATGATACAGAAAACTTGAAACTTTGTGAAAACTGCTGGTGGTTGTTTTTCCTCCCACCACTGACTGGCTCGTTCTGCTCTTTGGTACTTTGTAGGGTTTTAAGCAATACTGGTTTTCATGTAAGAGGTTTTTTTGGTGATCCCTTCCCCCATCTTCTTCCCCTCTCCCCAGTGCCTCTGCTACTCCTATGTTGAATCTCCTTCCTGGAGGTGTTTAGTGACTGCTCCAGCAAAGAGACTTTTTGGCAGGAACACTTGACACAGACACAGCACAACGTACCTGTCTAACTGTCCCTTTTCCTCTTGTGGCCCTCCTCTGGACTTGCTCCAACAGATCCATGTCCTTCTTACATTGGTGGCCCCAGAGCTGGACGCAGTACTCCAGTTGCAGTCTCAAGAGAGTGGAGCGGAGGGGCAGAATCACCTCCCTCAACCTGCTGGCCATGCTTCTTTTGATGCAGCCCAGGATATGGTTGGCTTTCTGGGCTGAGAGCTCACACTGCTGGCACATGTTGAGCTTCTCATCCATGAGCACTCCCAAGTCCTTCTCCTCAGGGCTGCTCTCCAGCCCTTCTCTGCCCAGCCTGTATTTGTGCTTGCGATTGCCCTTACGCACATGCAGGGCCTTGGACTTTGCACTTGGCCTGGTTGAATTCCATGAGGTTTGCATGGGCCCACCTCTCAAGCCTGTCTAGGTCCTTCTGGATGCCATCCCTTCTCTCCAGTGTGTCAGCTGCTCCACACAGCTTGGTGTCATCAGTAAACTTGGTGAGAGTGCACTCAATCCCAATCCTATTGTTCATGTCACCAACAAAGATATTAAACAGCACTGGTCCCAGTAAAGACCCCTGAGATCAGTCACACTACGATGCAGACTCCTGAATGCCCTGGTCCTGAGGGCACCACCAGCCCAGACTGCCCCTGCCCAGGCCCTATTTCAACCCCCCAGGGCTGTTGATGCCTGCCCCAGTGAGGCTGCAGCATGACTGTCCCCCATCCTGCCTCTGGCCTTTCTGACAGCTGGATCCCAGGCCTGTGGGCTTGGCAGCCCCTCTCCTGATGGACCCCTGAGATGCTGTCTGTGGCGTGTCTCCAGCCCTGCTGGTGCCCCTGTTCCCTGGGCAGACTCTGTGTCACCCTGCCTTTTGCTGCCAGCTGGGCTCCCCAGATGGGCCCTGGATCTGTTTCCTTGCTTGCTTTGTCAATTACTGAATGCTTCTTTATAAACCTGAAATGCGCTGGTGGTATGGTAAATCTTACTACAAATCTTAGAGCAATATGATGAATTTGGGTACTGGCCAGGCTAACCAGGAAGGTGTCTGAAACAGTTCTACATGTGGAAACCCATGAAGCATATGCAATGATTTCCTTTGCAACAGGAGGAGAGAAGGTAGCAGTGTGAAAGCTTGGCTGTAGAGTCAGTGGAACCAGTGGTTTGGCTCAGGTCATCGTGTTGCAGGACCGTTTCAGAGGTACTGGAAGAAGGCTGGGAATAGTTTGGAATTGCTCAGCCATATGAAAGCACAAAGAAACTATGATCTTGCAAAATGTTTCAGCTCGTGAAAAGCTTTTTAGTTTTCTTTTTTCATGGCATTTTTAAAATTAGGGAGTAATCGTAGGAATTATTTTTATTCATGTTATCCATGTTAATGTCTCAGACTTCAGTGAAGTCCCCTGTATACATCTCCTGTACGGAGAATTAAAGGAATGGATACATGAAGTGTGTTGCAGAAAAAAGGGAAACTAAATTGTTGGAAGTCAACCTCTACAAGCTTTTGCATAGTAGGGAAGCATACAAACTGTGTAAGTTCTGCGAAGAACTCAGTTTGATTCCTAGCTGGATGTTCTTTAGAGCTTGTGGATTCTTTTTCTTTTGTGTTGTCTTGTGGAAGAAGGAAGATGCCTGTTCTGATGGGAGCATGGATTAAAAAATCAGTCGGCAGTATCTAGTGCTGCTGTCTCAAGTTAGAGCAGGCTGGTCTTGGCTGCACCCTTAAAGGAGACTAAGCTTCTCTGCTCTGAATTCTGTGAGGGAGGTCTTACTCAGGCATTTAGCCAGTGCAGAAGTTCATGCCTCTGTCGGAGATATGGTACAACTTTGACACTAAATAGCAGAGGGCTGGAGAGTTGCAGTGTTCAGGAGAAAGGGGTGTGAGCAGAGGACTTAAAATTGAGGTTTTGGGGGATATGGAGCATAGCAGTAGTGACCTGAGCTGACCCTGGTTTGCTTAGGAGAGTAGGGGAACTTATAGTAGTTGGTGCATGAAAAAAAGAAGGAAGATATTGGTTTAGATATTTAAGTCAAGTCAGTCATAGACAGGAACAGCACTGAAAGTAATGGAAATGCAGTTGAGAGGCTATAGTTGAGGGTGATTACCAAAATAGAGGTAGATTATGTACATCAGATACATCATGAATTTAGAAGAATTCTGAATTTCTGTGACTGAGAAAGGTGACCATGTGGGTTTCACATAAATTGAAAAGAGCTATTTGTTGGCAGGATGTGCATTCTGACTTCTATTTATCAGATAGAGTTTTTTGAGACACTTTCAAGGTGTTTGTGAAGTCTGATTTTCCAAAGGAGAGCATTAGGGTGCAAAACACACTAACTTTGGAAAATATTGAGTAATGTGAATTTTGAGGAAAGTGATCATGATATTGTTTAACTGCCTATACCCCACTTCCTTCCAGCTCCTCACTTTGTCAGAGTACTGAATTACGTTCCCAGGTTCTCTGTAGCAGTGCTGCTTGTAGATATGAATTTTTTTTGTCCCTCTCAAGTTTGTTCCTAAACACCCATCCTTCTGTCCCAATCTGTGCAAGATGGGCCTGTAGGCATATCCAACCTACTGTGTTGTTCCTACCTAATGCTTAAGAGACCTTAGGCTGGATTTAAGCTGAGAGAATTTTTCTCCCAGATAAGTAACTTAAAGGTAAGGGTGATGAAATACTATGTAAATATAAGGTACTCTAATGTCATACAGCCATTAAGTCTGCTTCATCAAGGAGTTACTAGGAGATAATAAATACGTACATGCATAGAAATAGACTGAAGTCGCACCTGAATCTTTGCCTAAATTTTCCCTACCATAAATATTTGGGCACAAAACTTAAGTGGCTGATGCATTGTGTTGGTTAGTAGGCTTTTTTTCCTTAGGGGCTGCAAAAATTGTGTGGCCTAATATTTCTATAGGTGTTTTTTAGCTCCATTAGTTCTTAATGAATTTACCATGCTAAGTTAAGTCGATAAATGAACTGACATGAAACTGTTATTGAAAGCTATGTCTGTCTGCATCATTAATTGCATGGTGTTTCGTATGCTTGAAAAAAACATCTTTACTGTAAAATAATCTGCCTGCAAGGTTGGCTGCCCTTGCTAAGTTATCGTTTGTAAATCAGTTCTAGGTATTTATGCTGATAGTCAGTTTTGCTCTTCTCTTGTTGAGAATAGGTCATAGGTTTTTTTCCTGATTAACACTGTTGTGGAACCTTGTCTAAGCCAAATATGAGTGGTAGAGATATTTACTAGCTGAGGATTCTTGTCTGGTACTAATTAATGTAGATTTTTGAAATAAAGTGATGAAATGATTTAATTTACTGTGTTTATAGAAACTACATGAATATAAGTAGAAATAAGTGAACTCTTGCAGTAACTACTTCCAAACATTTATATACATACCCAGATGTATTGATCTGAGTTAATGTGATTATCTCCAGGCAGTGCCTAAGTACTGCAGATCCCTTCTGTGAAATCTCTAGGCTTTTCCTAGCTGTGTGAGCAGATGACACTGTTCTTGTTCTTATGCTCAAGTGTCTTGCTCCAGAGATGGGGTCTGCATCATTTTCTGCAGGCTTGCTGAGTGCATTCATGATCTGCTTGTATTCCTCTAGGATGCTAGAAGCATGGTTTTAGCTGGCAGTGCCAGGCTAGGGGTACAACGTTGTCTGTTTCTTTGTTGGCTTGCTGTTGCCGCCTTTTGTACTGATTTCTGTCTGTGCTATTTGCCAAAGTCTTTCACGGCTTTAGCTGTTGTAGCTCCTTCCTCATTCAGTACTGAGAACATTGTCTCACCCTAACCAGCAGTGTGTCCTGGTTAAATCTTCAAAAAGTATCTTTATTATTTTGCTTGCTGTCATGCCAAGGAAGAAATACTAGCAAATGCTACAAAATCTACCTCCCTGTTCATCTCCATGTTAACTCTTCTCAGCCTTAAGGCCTGCACAAATCTTGGCTGGACTACTCATGGTCTAAGACATTTCGCTTCCATTCCCAGAAAAGATGCATCAGCGTGACAGGGAAGAGCATGGGAAGGCTGGGGGCAAGGGGCCAGGGAAGAGATGAAATTGGCTTATTACCCCTGCTGCCCGAGGAACCACAGCTGAGGACCACAACAGCTCACACTGTCTAGTGGGGTCTCATTATTTTGATGACTGTCCTGTCTGTATCCCCATGTTCGCGTGTACTGCAAATATAATTACGAAATCTCTGGTAGAGATGCTATCATCTTGGTGTTTATGCACTCTGGCACAAATGTAGCATTATTACAATAGAAACAGTATGTAATAATGGATTTTTTTAATAGAGAGCTTTAACTAGATAAAGCTTTTCAACTAGAGCTTTAGCTGAGAGAAAATAGAAGCTGAAAGAATTGGAAAGGTTGGTATTTATTTGAGGAAAAAATGAATTTAAGGGTTTTCTTAAAACTTTTGCAAAATGTTGCGTATTCCTCCCATATATTATTTTTATCCCCACTTACAGTGTTTGGTGTTAAACTAGACAGTAGACTCCCCAAAGCAAAGTTGTTTTTCCAAAAGTACTTATATTGCAAGTAGCATGCCATCATCTAGAGAGAGGAGCTTTTTGCATATAATAATAAAAAGCAATAGTAATTACTCTTATTTGGAAGTAAAGCTGAAACTGATTTGGACTATATGGAAAAAGTGTTTTCTTGCATTAAGTATAAAACCAGTAGGTCTTGTTTATGATCTTCCTTCCTGTGCACTAGCTTAAACTGCAAGTATAGCTGTAATCTGTGGACATTTTGCCTTAAAACTGACACAAGATCACATCCTGATGCATTTGATCAGAGACTGATTATAATTATTGGCGATTAAGGTTATACTTTATTTTAGCTAGAGTTTTCATCTACTTACTTTACCAATAGTAAAAAAAGGGAATCCAATGTTGCCGTGAGCTTACACCTATCTTCACATCAAAAGAGTGATTCTGTATCTTATGTGACTGTCTCCGAGGTTGTACACAAGTCCTGTTGAGGGAAGAATAATATATTTTTATGTATAAAAAGATTTCTTACACAAGGCTAAAATTTTATTTTAGAGAGCTTTTATGTAGGTCTGATGCATTTCTAAAACATGATCTTCAGTTTCTGTAGCTCTGCAGTTTGATATAAGCTTTCTAGCTGTCTCCAGTATTTTAAGTTCATCGTAGATCTGCAGTTCTCCTTTGTTACAAGGATGCTCTTGAAGCTGTCATTTGTATTTTATTCAGGAATAACATTGCTAAAGTTCTTGCTACTTCTCTGTTTTGTGACCCATTGTTATTCTTACATTCTTTTCTCTGTTCTAATTTTAAATCTGTCTGTATTCCAATTTAGCTGGAGTGTTCAATGTATTCCTTTTTATGTTACTTACAAGTTTTTATGCCTCTTAGTGGCTTGATTTCAGAGAGAGATCTAATGAAGCCAGCTGGCTGAGAAATTAATTTCTCCATTTCACAGGGGGAAAAAAAAAAACAACCACCCCTATTTTAGGAAAATGATTTCTTTATTTCTCCAACACCCAGCTTTGAAACAGAAATGAAGTTCAAAATTTTTTATGGAACTCAGGTTCTGAAAAAATCTTTCAGATGTACCAACCTCAAAAACCTCACCATGCCCTGATGCCCTTTTAATGATTTATTTAATGTTTTATTTGAGATATTCTGAATGACCGACATATTAATGTCTTGGTCCCTTTTAATCTGATTTTTGTTTTCGCTACTCAAACAAGTGGAGAGAAAAGAACAGGTACCTTCAGACATGAAGTACAGGAGACTCTTGAGCCACAGTGTAAGAACATGTAGATAATGAAATAAAACTTCCATTGACCATGGCTTTACCAACACATTATTTGATTTAAATTTAAGTTTTGAATAAGTCTAAAAAACGGCTTGAAAAATGCAACAAAAAATACTTAACTGGCCAATATTTCCTTCAGCCGAATAGATTTAAAACCAATCTTGATATTCTTTCCATGTGATGAAATAGCCTATCATTGACTGTATTTCAGCCTGTCAAGACAATTTCAAAGAATGTGTGTAACCTCACAACTTCTGATGTTACATGAGTATATAGCATTCATTGTGCACTTTATGACAACATGCGTAGTTTAACTCAGATACGTTTTATAAGGAACATAATACTACTCTTCCTTGTAGTGTCCAGCCACCTCACAAATTCAAGAGTTTACCTATAAAGCCTTGTTTTAGGAAAAATCATTATCCTTGTGTGGCTGGTAGTGAACGTGAGAGTCCATGGCTAGCCCTGCATTGTGTCAGCCACCACTGCTCTGCACTCAAAAGCATGATAAGCACTGGTGCAAATTGTGTAGCCATAAGAGTGGTGTTTTGTCCTTTGTGCCACATATTCACCTGATTCTTGGGTAGGCTTTTCAAAGTGTTTGGGGTCCCCTGTTGCTGCAGCCTGGCTCCTCACAGATAGGGCTGCGTGCTTGAAATGTGCCGAAGATAAATAGCCTGTCATCTTGCAGAAGAAGCCTTCAAACTGTGCTTGGTGGTGCTGTGTGGTTGGTGTTGGTCCTGGGGTCGAGCATAAAGGAGAGGGCTATCTCTCACAACAATATTTCTTTATTTAAAAACGAAAAATACATCTCCTTTTTACACCACAGAATGACTTTCTCAGCTGAAACAGTGTAATGTGCCCTCAGTACAGCTAGTTTTTTTTGTGCTGGCGTACATGGCCGTGGGCTGCGAATTGCTGTGATCTGTTACCACTACATTTAACACTGCATTCTTTTAAATCAAATGGCTTCTGAGTGGTTATCTTGATTAAAGCACTTGAGTGAATAAATAATGCAGTGGACTTAATAGTGAGGGAAGAAATAGATCAAGTGGAGCCATAATTCTTGAGAGGATACATTTTTCTCACTTTTTGATTTTATGGATTATTTAAAAGAAGTATCTCTAATCACAATGGGTTTTTTTGTAATGTTTTCATTTGGTATAGTAACATTTACTTTGATCTGTTGCTAATGTACATAACAGGCAATACTGATAGTTAGCCTACAGTGTCCTTCCATGATGCACAGACTAATGAAGATTTGCAAGCATTCATTTCCTGCATAATGAGTGTGAAGTTCAGAACATCAACTTTGTAGCTCTTTGCGCTGGGACAAAATCAGAGTATTTCTGAGCATGGCAGTTCAAAGGGGGAAGTAGTCATACCAGTTCAGATATATCTGCTAGGATAGGACCTGGGGATGGGCACATTCAGCTAATGGGAACAAAGGAAGAAAGCTACAGCTTCTTTGACTTCTCTCAATGCAGAACTTGAAGTAGGCTGTTTCTTGTTGTGTGTGATAAACTGTGCTATTAAAAATACATGTTCAGACAATACAAGGAAGACAGGAATACAGGATTTATTGCAAGTTTGTTTTTTGTTGTTTTTTTTTTTTTTTTTTTTTCCCAGACATGTAGTCCTCAATATCTGGTCTTATTTTCCCAACTACTAAGGCAAGGAATCCTCATTCTAATTCTCCCCTGACATGAACAACTTGAAGAATGTCTGACTTCTGCAGAGATGTGATAGAACGGATAAAGGAAACAGTGCATGCAAAGACTAGAGCCCCCACTCTAAGTCTGTTCCTTTTGCTAGAGAAAAAAGGATACTTTTTTTTTAAGTGATAATGAACTTTTGAGTGCAACACTAAATTAAAACAAGAAAACAACCCTCCGACCTGTTCAGCTGCCCCAACCTATACCATTTGCTAATTGCCCTATTCTCTAGCAGAAGATAAATAACTCCTAAAGATAAACAGTATTGTTTTAATTGAATTTTTCCCTGACAAACAAAATAGCTCACTTGGAATGCAACCTGGTCCTAGGATGAGGCTAACTCTTAAGAGAAAATTGTACCTACTACACAGTAAAGAAGTGAGATAACAGAACATCAGACAAGTAGTACCCAGTCAGTCTAACTCTGCTGACAAGAGCAAAGTTAAATAATATCAGTGTAAACTCTAAGAAATATATATGAAGGAATGAACAGAACATAATGTGTAGAGGTGTCAGATAATAGGACTGTTCCCTCAGATTCCAGCCTTTCTCCTGAAAAAAATCATCAGTCCTTTCAGCATAGGGCATTTGTGGATTGGTGATGTTTGGTGGGAGGGAAAAGCAAGCCTGATTCACTGTAGCAAGAATGTAGATGTATATATGGCTTGTGTGCTGTCATAAAAGAAATAAATTATAAACTTCAATGAAAAGACTATTTTTTTTAACTTCTGTTATGTCACTTTTGTGATATAATTTTGTATGCCCTCGTAGAAACCTTCCTCTATTCCTCTCTCTTAGTCCAGTGATCTGGCTACTTAACTAAGATGTAGAAGAACCAGGTTTAATGTCCCTCTGTTCTGAGCGCTTTATTTCAACTTTTTGTTTCTCAGGACAGCACTTTAGGCACTGTTCTAGAGAATATGCTAAACTGGGTTATTCTTTCATTTGCCGTAATTGATATTAGAGTGTTTATATAATCAGTTTAGTTGCAGTTGGTGGGGCCAAAACTGTTGTCCCTAACCCGGGAATAGGTTTCACTGTTTGACCTAATGGAGTGGTCCCAAAGGGTTGATGTGCTCCCTTTAGCTGGAGGCGGGACCTTCAGTCTCCTCTCCCCTGTACTGGATAAATGCCCTAATAGTTGCTGGGGGTGGAGGGTAATGAGGATAGTGACCATGGGATTGGCAAGGCCGCAGTGGTGGCAGCACGACCAATTTTGTGATCAACTATTATGATTAGCCCTTTACTAACTCTGTGAAGATGCCCAAGAGGAGAAGAAAAATGTTTATTCAACAAGGCATGAAAACCTTTTCCTTCTCAGCTTTGGTAACGGCCACATCTTGAGTGGATCCAAATTCATGACCTTTTTAGCTCATGCAATGTTAAACTAGTAGCTCTTGAGCGGGTGGAGCCTGCTCTGGCACATGCCTCTGCTTGGTGGGGGTCTGGGGCAGAAAGGCATTCTTCTGCTGGATGCTTGTAGATGATCTGAAGACCAGTGAAAATCGATGCACTCTTGGCAAATTATGATTTGGGAGCTCATTATCTCTTTGTGAAAGTCATTTTCCAGCCTACTGATTAAGCTCATAAAAGCACAGTTTTAATATGCCTCCTGCTCTGTTTTTAATTCCCTTGCTGGCAGAAAAGAAAATTCTGACCGACTCTCAGGACAATTTATACTCTTCTTTTATCTTGATGGCATATTGATCCTGCTGAACATTCCTTCTGCAAAATAATGGACATGCATCTTAAACCCAGTTCACAGAAGCTGTGTAGTGAGCTTTTTTCTTTCTAGGGGCAGTTTGCTGGTTTTGTATTCTGACAGCAGGTACAACCTAGGAGGTACGGGTCAAGGCTCTTTCTGTGGAAAAACCTTTCTGATCTCTGTCACTCTTTCTCTCTCCTTGATCAGAGTTTCCTGACACCTATTGCTTTGAAGTTTTAATCTCACATTAAATTGTAGAAAAATTGTCCTAGTAACCAAAACAGCAGCTGTATTCACCTAGGAAAAAGCTCATAGAAAGTGGTATTAGAAATCTGTCTGTGGCCTGAATAAACATGGGAAGCTCTGATTTATTGCACTGGGTCTGCACCTGCTTATATTTTCTTTTGTCCTGAATAAAAGTAGCTCTAAAAAAAACCCCAGATCCTACAAAAAAAAAGACCCCCAAAAGAAGCTTCTAGCTTCTTTTGTAAACCACAATGTAAACCAAGCTTTAAAACCAAAAAACCCTCTTACACCAAAAGAGGGAGGGGAGCCCAGTTGGCTTGGGGAACATCACTGGTGTATTAAAGTACATTAAACTTGAGTCCTACCTTACGCAGAGGTCCCTTTCCTCCTTGGAGAAGCCCCAGGGTGTGGGCGCGCACATGGTCTGCGGCAGCGCTTGCTCAGGCAGCCCCTTTGCTTCAGTTCACTTTGGGCTCTTACTGAATGTTAGCAGCAGCTGAGGCTATCTGCATGTAATTTTTCACCATCGTGAAAAGGGCCTGAGTCTCTGAAAAGGAAATAAAGGCTTCAGGATTAGTCCTTGGAATAATGGCAAATTCAGGTGCATTTCTTTGCAATGCAAGCTAAACTACCTGTATTTTTCAAACAAATAATTATTGCCTCAGCCTACACTCTGGAGGCTAACAGGTTCCCAATCGTATGAATGAGGTAATCTTTCAGCAACTTAACACTAAACTTGAGAACAGATGAAATAAGGAAACCACTTAGAGGAAAATAACCTCTCTGTGATGGCCCTTTCTCAGAAATACAAGATTTGCTGTTCAGCACCAGCAAGTGTGTAGGGAAACAGCTGAATGGGAGAATCTGTCTGCTCCCCTAAGTACTTAATGGGACACTTATTTTCCCTTGCTAAAGAAAGGCTGGTGACATCTGCATTTAGTTGAAGAAGCTAATGGAAGAGGGAGACAAGGAAAGGCTATGCTGTAAAGCAAGAGAACCAGATTAATGTTCCTTTGAGGTCGAAAACATCCTCTCTTTCTCATCTGAAAATCTGTAGGCCTCAGTGGAAGAAAAATGCTTAAAGTACTGAAAGATTAAGTATATAATTTTGTTGTTAAAGGAAAAGAAATAGTGACTGTGGGTTTGGCTAGGAGGTGGTAAGGGGTTCAAGAAGGGATGTGTCTCAGTTATACATAGGAGTGTGCAATGTTTAGGATTTATCTAATGCTAATAAAGTATATATATTTGGAAATGGTGGTCTTAGAAACAAACTTTGCATCTTGTGTTTGGACAGTGTAACTTTCTGTGACTGAAGATAAGATGACAAGTGGTAACAAAGTGATTTTTACTTTTTTTAGATTTGGGGGAAAATAAAATTTCTCTGTATAATCTAAGAGGAAGTTTAATTCTAGATTTATTTTCACAGCAGGTTGTCAGGTCTGTTATGGTCAACACAAAAACTGTTTTTCAAAACACCTGCAGGTGAGCTGAAGCTCATCTACGATACTAGATGTAGATTCTGCCAGGAGGAGCTAAAACATATAAAACCAAAAAGCAGAAAAATTGTGGAACAGAGGAATTTTAAAGCAAGAAATAAACTGTTTGTAAATGCTGTTCGAAAGCGCTAGGAGAATAGATTTTTTTTGCCACCGAGCAGGCAGGTTTCCATAAAGTCAGAGAAGCTGAAGGAGTCTTGTGTGTGTTTCTTAATCCAATTCACAATTTGTTACCACTGCCATTTCTCATTCGAATTTACTTCTGCTAATACTGAAACATGTTGGTCCTCTGATGTATGTTGTTTTGTGCTAGTATGACTAACAAGGATTTATATATCCCAGTTCTATGGTCTGTACCCAGATGAAACTGATGCCAGGGTTATTTACAATCTGCTCAGGTCATGTTTCTGCTTTTCGTAAAACTGCATAAACTGGATTTGGGTTCTGTGTGATGTTTCAGTGCAAGTATAATTTCATGATCGTTTTTTTCAGTTGTGCTCTCTGTTCTGCTAACAGTTTGCTTTAGAGAGATTTAAATTAAAATTGCTTTGGCAAGATAGAAAGTGAACTAGTCGGTTCTAAGGCTAAATACTGTTCAGTTATTTAAAACTGGTGTATGCTCTCTCTAGATGCCAATAATGTAAACAGCCATGACAATTTTTAAGCCATGTGTTTGTGTGAGTATATTTGATTATATAACTAGAGAGGAATTTTTCATGCAATATT
>KZ506067.1:15440-161839 GCA_002844005.1 Limosa lapponica baueri
GGACTCAGGCCTTGCTAGTGAGCTGTAAGACAAACCTGGGGGGGGGGAGTTTTGTAGGAAAAATGTTCAAAATTTGAGTGATTTTGCATCTATGGCCCACTCCCACCGAAGCTGGGGCAGACAATGGGGCAGCAGAGTCAGTGTGACCAGCATTGGGCGGGACTGAGATGCAGGGACCCAGGCGTAAGAAGATGCAGCCCAAACTAAATGTTCTTTCAGCCAAACCGAGCAATGCTCTTGTTGTAGGTGTTTTGTATTGGACACACAGCAACAGGCAGGGCGGGATGTGCACTTGATGTACATTGGAGAAAGAGGTGCCCTACAACAACACACACATTGAAGAGCCTCTGACCACCACTGTCGCTGCCCCTATGTAGGGGTAGAAAGGAAAAGAGCACCCGGGGGAGGTGGTATTTAGAGGTTTCACTATGACTCATGCTCCCTTCTCATGCCAGAGGGAAAGGAAGTGGCAGTGGGAGGGAAAGAGGTCTGGTAGCAAAGGATGATGGTATTATGTTAACTGGAAGACTGCAAGTGGTGCCGGGAAACCCTCGGGAATTATTCTCTCTCAGAGTTGCTTCCAAAAGACAAGCTGGAGGGAAGGAACAACTTTCTTTTGATGCAATGTTTTGTGTGCATTGGGCATTATTATGCAAATATCAGCGAACACAAATACAGAAGTGAGGATGGGATGCTTTAAAACTCAAGGGGTGATTGTCTTACACTGTAAATGCATTTAGATGTAAGCCAATGGACCTGTCTCCATTTACATCAGCAAAGGACTGGAAGAGATTTTTCTGGGGGTCTAAGACCCACCCTCACATTACGCCAAGCTCATGTGCATTAGTCTTGGGGAGCATCTGGTCCTCACACTCTACTCACTAAAAGCCATAAGTGCTTTTCAAAACCTCGTAACGAGCTTTGGACTTACTGTGAAAGCCACCTCGGTGGTATACCACAAGAAGAGACAGTGGGATGTTTTAGATGTTGTCAGTCTGACCAAAGATTTTTCTTCCTGTGACATTGTCAATCTTCTCTTTGGGTAGGAGGCTACATAAACAATACACACAAAATTCTATTTATAAAGCAAAAAACAAGGTTGCAAAGTACAATGTATGTGCTGTGGGACTGAGGGACTGGAATAGACAGAGAGAAACAGGAGTCAGTGTTTTCCAAAATGCTTTAACACTTTAATTGCCTTAAATTAATTGCCACCTCTGGAAGCACCTACCTGACTATTCAGAGACTGTAGGCTACTGAACAGAGATGTTCCTGGTTGCCTCTTAGCCGGGAACCTGAACTAGAGTACCCCGTGAGACCCCCAGTAGGTGAGAGCCTGTAGTGCCAGAAGGCAGCACGATGTCTCCACAACAGTGATTGTATCAGATAACAACTGTATCATTATAAATAGTAATCCACATGTAATAGAAATAGTAATCCAAACTTTCTTTAGTGATTAGCACAGCTAAGCAACTTCAGCCACATCCTTTTTATAGACAGCCTAAGTATTAACTGAGTATCCACTATCTACATTCAGAAAGCTTAGACGAGCTTTTAACTCAGAATTTTAGTTTAGACATTATTCAAAGGAGGACTGGCAGTATCTTTAGTCAAAAGACTCTTCAAGAGTAATTTCTTAAAAACGAAATGTCTTTAACTGCATTTCTGTCAGCTATGATGCCTGAATTAGGATGAACTTAACAGCCTTATTATCTTGGAGTTCAAATAAAGACCTTTAGACAACTCTCCCTCTAATACAAGAAGCTCAGAGCATGCATGTTAGTTTTCCCTCTAAATAATTGCATCTTTCAAATAGATATTCAAAATCAATCCAAGTTAAAAAGCCTGGAAAGAAAATAGAAAGTCGTACAGGACATACAATAAAATGAGAAAGCTGAGATGGACATGTAATCCTAAACTGTTCTTACTTTCTAAAAAAAACAGGTTGAATTTCTTCAAATGTGAATTGTTTTCCCTTCCTCAAAGATGGCTTTAATACCAGCCAAGTTTGAAGTTTCTAATGACATTCATTTCTGAGCTGTGTATGTATGAGAACTTCACTTTGGGTAGTTGGAGACTGTGATCTTTTTCAAGCTTGCATAATGTTTAACATGACTGAATCGGTTTTCAAAACAAAGAAATGCGAAAGCATTGAAAAATGCCCAGAACAAGAATGAGCATTTCCATTCCATAAGGAATTTGTTTGGAAAAAATTATAGAGAGTTATTGGAATTAGAATCTAAGTTTATCTTAAGTTTGCTGGAAGGGAAAGTTATATTATATGAGACAATTAACCATTGGCTTCGGGTCTGGTCCAAAGCCCAATAAAGTCAGTGGCGTCTTTCCACCGGGTAAGTAACAGGCTTTGGGTCTGACTCATAAACTGTAGAGCTCCACAGAAGATAATAGTCCTACGCTGCTTATGTGAAAGTTAAATATAGCCCGATGTTTGTAAGTGTGTGCGTGTATTATGATTAATTTAAAACCCTGGTTAAGATTGGGTTACAGTTTCCATTTAATTCATATGCATGTGTTTGTGTTTGTATGCATGTATATGTAAAGACAGACATCTGCGAATGTATAAGCACACGTACAGCTAATGTCATAGAGATGATTGAATCAAGTGTATACACGTGATGGCAAATATCAGCATTTTCTACAGTAGATATCACCGCTGCAATATATATACTCTGACAGATCTGAACATACGCTTTCAAAACCAGCAGCATCTGTTTACATTGAACTGCAATAAAAACTGAAGGAGGCATCAGTTAGTATTAGAATTTTATCTTTTCAATGTCCAGAAACAGTTTCTGTGCCTTTGATGTAGGCTGTCAAGCACTACTGGAAAATTGCATCTCTCTAATTACCGCTTTCAGAGCAGAGGAAAGGGCATGACTGCCTGGCAGCATT
Source organism: Limosa lapponica baueri (assembly GCA_002844005.1). Classification (NCBI taxonomy): domain Eukaryota; kingdom Metazoa; phylum Chordata; class Aves; order Charadriiformes; family Scolopacidae; genus Limosa; species Limosa lapponica. The sequence goes on from KZ506067.1 coordinate 18,354, forward strand.
TGTCAGTGGGGACCCTGCAGGGACTTGCTTTTTGGGTACTGATAAGCAAAGTTAGTTCACATTCTAAAAAGACTAAAGCAATCCTAGCACAAAGGGGGAAAAAAACCAGAAGGGGTACTATTTTGGATGATCTAGTCAAAAGCAACACAGCTCTTCCTTGTTCCAGCTATGATTAACCCTTAGCTCTGTTGGTTGCTCCCTTCAGACAGAGCTTCCTGCATCCTCCATGAGGGTTTGGCCCGAATATAAACTCAGTGGCAGCAGCACCACTGCTTACACAGGTGTGTGTATGTTCAGGCAGGTAACGAGCACCTGATGAACCTGGGAAATAGTTGTGCCTGGCAATGTGGCTTCACGTTTTGAGGCATTTAGAGGTGGCGCTGGCTTATCTGCTCCTCGTTATCCTCATTCCTCATTTCTCCCTTTGTGTGACAGAGGGCCCTCTTGGCTATGTGTCACAGAACACTTTATGGCATTTTTAAACTTGCATCGGTTACCTGATGAGATTTAGAGCTACGACCTTGCTAATGGTTGCAGTGGCAAAATGGAGGTTGCAAAAGAAGGGCGGTCAGAAAGCTGTGGCAGACTGAGCTCTGTAAGGTGACAATGCCACCAAGAAAAGAGTGGCTCTTGCCCTTTCATAAAACTCTTTATTGATATGAATAGGATCTTTTATGTTAAAGTCTAATCTCAGGTGAGAAATAAGGTATTATTAAGGCTTGTTCATGTTCTTTTTCTCCTGTGTAAACACAAAGCAAGCATTTGTATACTTTTCATATTGCGTGTATGAACAAAAGACGCAGTCATCAGCAGTGTGCATCCCAAACATGCACCAGGAAGAAAGTCCCGTCAAAATAAATGCACCTTTTGTAATATTCCTACCATACTGTGGTAGCACCCAGAGCAGAAGTACTTCCAGCAGAGACGAGCAGGATGTCCAACAGCCAAGCACAGCCAGAGGGGAGAGCAATCTTGGAGAAATGACTCTGGGAAAAAAAAAAGCAATCCAAAGGAAAGAGAGCCAGGTAGGATGCAGCGGAGCTGAAGTGAGCGTCTTGTGGGCAGTCACAACATCTTCCATGTAGAGACTGCCAAGGCACAGGTGGGGGGGCAGGGAGGTGAAGAGAGAGAAACAACCCCCCTAAAGATGCAGTTCAGAGTGAACAGCAGCAAGAACGCTGCAGAAGACACTGGGTCCATTGTATTATGCCTGGCAGCAGCATTTATTTCATAGGGGCAAAATAAGCGCAGGAACATAAACATTTGCAGTCCATCTACTTTAGTGGCAATTCATAAGGAGAACTTGCAGAGCGCTTAATGCATCCACAGCCCAGCCCAGGGGGACTGAGGTATTCTTGCATATTTTAATAAGGAGGACAGGCCAAAAAGGGAATTATCCCCTCTCTCCCATCTGCAGGATTTCAGCGTTGTGGGAGATGAGTTGGCCACTGGGATTCTGCTTGTCCTGGAGCACAGATAAACTACAGGTGTCTAAATCTCAGCAAACAGTTTGGCACGCTCTCTGCCATCTAGAACCAGTTGGTGCTCCTGTGCTGGACTGTGCACTTTCCTAGAGGCACAACACCACCTCCTGAAAGCCAGAAACTAAGCAGCTACATAACTCACTCCCAAGGAAGCTCGGCTTAAAGTGAGGGCGTGGAGACTCTCAGCCTGCACTCAGCCGCTGCCGAGTGCTGAATTCAGCATCAGGCAGGTCAGTTGGCATCGCTCTCTTAAAAAAAAAGAACAGCTGGAACAGGACACGGCAGCCCAGCTCAGGGCAAACAGGGTTCCTCTCCATGCTCTCCTGAGGAGTTCAAAGCCAACGTACCCACCTCTCAGGGCAGTGCCTCCTTGCCCTGCTGAGGTCTGAAGCATTGTCCCCCTTCTCTCCTTGGGAGCCATGTCCCTTTGCAGCACACGGTACACGGACGAGGGGATCACAGAGAGAACGAGTGACAGGAGAAACCTGGCTCTTTTTTAGTGGTATAGCTAGTGGTTATCTGATACAAAATGCATGGGTAATTTCAGGGTCCTGAGTGTGGTGCAAGGTTATTTTTTATTTAATCTTTAGAGGTATCTACTTATTTACTGATCACACTGGGCATCTAAGCATCTGCCTGAGGTGCTCTAAAACATCTTGAGAGACCAAAACAAGTGCTCTTTAGACAGCATTACACCCACATTTGGTGTCCAAAGGTGGTAGTTGAGTGCAACTCCATATTTTTTTTTGTTTGCATATTTCCTGTGTATACTTATTGCATCTAAGAAACAACTCGGAGAGAAACTCAGACATGAAGAGAGCTACACTGTGTTCACTTTTCCATTTCATTCTACCTCTCCATTCATTATCCGTCCATTATAGGTAGGCCCTGTGCATCTTTGAACCCATATTTGTGTTCATGCACTTATTACTGAATATATAGTTGTTAGAACATTCAATAACGTGTAATTGAATTTTACTATGTATTCATTTGCCTTTTCTTCTAGATGGGAATTTGTATATGTGTTATATTTGGCTCCGGTCCTGCAAACAGTTGTGCCCATGAATAACTTTACCCACATTAGGAGCTCCATGGATCACAGCTTCTCTCTCACCCACTGACTTCTATGAAGTTACTCATGCAGTTAAATGACTCATAAGCATATGTGTTTTCTGGATCAGGGCCTCTCCATGTAAGTTTGATCTTTATAATTAATTTAAGATACTAATACATTTTTTTAAATAAAGGAAGTAAATCCTTGGCAAGTGGTAATAAATTTTTAGAGCTGCACTTATTAGTGCAATAAAATGCACCTTGGTTTATTAATTAATAACTGTTTTTTAATTTGACAGTCTAAAACCAAAATAACATGGACATACTAAACTCTTTTATAAAATGATATATTTAATATTTAATAATTTGATACAATAAAGTAGCTGATAGGGTTTCTTTAAACAACATAACAAGGTAAGAACATTTTCTTAAACGCTATGTCAGCAGAAGCTGACATTTTATGCTAGCCTGTTAGCCAACACATAAATACCTCAGGCTTTGATCCTAAAACCTTTGCCAATTGGGCATGGTAGTGCCTGCCCACAAGCCCGCTAAGTGTCCTGGAACGTAACAAGTGGTTGGATCAGGGCCTTAGATCTGAAGATCCACTTGGCTTAAAAGTGCTGGTTTAAAGTAATTTTCTATTTTCCTTTCCACTAGAGTCTCCTGCAGCTCTCTTTGGGCAGGATACTAGTTCAAGCACCCTTAATCATCTGTGATTGATACATGATTCGTTTTCTGGAAGGGAACAGCTTATCCTCTTAAAAGAGGTCTCAGATTATTTTGTTCTAACTTTTACATTGTCTTCATTTCTACACATTTCTAGCTATAAGACGGAGCAGAACTGGCAAGATCCGAGCTGTGGAGCTCTTCTCTGCTGTAGGTCAAATAATTTAGCATCCTCACAGAGGCAGAAGGAGGTTTTACTGTGAATCACAGCCCACCTCCAGGAGGATGGTTTCTGGTGATCCACCCACTCTTAACCTGAGCACTTGCTCATGTCTCTCCTCTCCTGATCCCTGTGCCTGACCCATGCCCTCTCCTGCTCCTCTCCGCTTTCTCTCCCCCATCTTGGGCATTTCGCTTGGCTTGGTGGATGTGCTGGTTTGGTTTGGTTCTCCTTGGGGGACCTTACTGTTGTGACTGGCCATGGGCACTGCCTCTGTGTGTCCCTGTCTGCAGCCCAGCCCTGGTGGGGTCTCCAGGAAACCTGGCCATGGCACTTCTCCTGCCACCCTCTCCCTGTTCAAGGTTCCTGAGCACTTCTCAGCCCATGTGGCCCATCTTACCATGTCCCCGTGCCACGGGCACTAATCAGGTCTGCAGCCTTGACTGGGCTGCACCTCCTGTCACTGGTTTGTTCCCCATTCTTTCTCTCCAGAGCTTCCTCCTCTCACAACCTTGCTCCTCTGCTGTTCAAATGTGTCCCCACAAAGATGGGATTTGCCTCTGTCAGCGGGTACAAGGGCTGTGGTCACGCTGCAGTGACATGGCTGCTGCAGCACCAGGCTTGGCTTTCTGTCCTCTCCACCTGCTTGCCTTCAGCTTGGGGACCACTCAGTTTTACAGCATCCCTCGCCATGCCAGACCAGACCTCCCTTAACTGTTTCAGCCCTGGTAACACCTGCTCGCGCCTCAGCTCCATTTCCAGTCCTGAATCCTTAAAAGTATGCTTCTGTCCCCAAACAGACGTTCCCAGGACTAGCTTCTTTTTGCTCAGCTACAAAACTGTTTCTCCTTTGCCTCCAGATCGCTTGTGACACCAGCGTCCCACACTCTCTAACACCTGACATGGATTTCACTGGGGTCTTTTGTGAATGAAGCGGGCCCAGAAACCCTGCAGGAAAATCAGATGAAAACAAATGTTCACAGCTCTCTAGAAATTGGTGTCAGCTCCCTGATACAGAGAGTTTTACAGCTCTATAAATCAGGCTGAAAATGTAACCAGAAGCCCTGTTAGCTTTCTGTTTCTTTTAGCACATCCGTTTCTTGTAAAATTCCGATTAGAGGGACTGGTCTCTGTAGAAATCATTCACTCTGAACCCAACAGGGCTATAAATCAAAGCACTACAAATCACCACAATTTGCAGATTCTGGGTTTCATCATTGTATTGCTTTTGGAGAGGATATGTAAATGTTTTTGGACAGTAGCGACCTTTGCATCCGCTGTCCTATCTGGGAGGACGAAGAAAAAAAAAGCATTTTCTGAAAACCAGGTATCTCCTTCATATGACTACTACTATACTATTCCTTTAAGGAATGAGGTCAAAAGCACTTTCTTGTATGAAGAATCTCACCAAAATCAGTGAGATTACTCCCATAACCTGGGGCTAGAGGAACAATTATTTTCTTACGAAAGCAGAAGAGAGTAGAATTTTACAGGGCTCTCTGTGAGAAAGGAAAAATGTGATCCAGTGACCATCGTGCGAATAACACTGTTCATGACTCCTCTGCCCCAGCCCAGGTTTGGCTGTACTAGATGATGATTATCTGCTCCAGCAGGCAAAGATTTCATCACTTCCCAGTATGAATGACAAAACTGTTCCCAACAAATTTTGCCCTCCCAGTGACAGTAAATTCAATCTAGGCTTGCAAACTCCAGATAACCCTGAGCTGAGTCACACTGGCCTGTGCTGGGCAATGCATCAGACCCCACAGTGGCCACAGCTGGGATTCAGTAAGTGATGTGAAAGGAGAATCACTGGAAGAGTGTTTTTAGACCAGGCTTAGTCATGAGTCAGGTTCTGTGCAACACTTTGATGGGCTCCAAGCCTGTAAGGATCTCTCACTTTTACCTTACCTTTTACTTCCTGAAGTCCAGTGTCATCAGCAGAGTTGTAGCTTCTTAATGTAACAGATTTCTGTTCACCATCCAGTTCACCTCGTTAGTCACAAAGTGCTGGGAGCTTGTGCAGACCCCAAAGATCAGGGAAAAACCAACCCTACAAGGAAAAATGGCTTTGGATGCAGACTGAAAGCATTAAATTATTTCCTTTAGATTTAGCATCTCAGCAACAGTATGTCATTTATCAGGGATAAATTTAATGCCTGTGGATTTTTAATTGTACTAAGTTGGTATCTGAGAGCTCCAATGGGGACCAGATGCCCACTGCACAAGATGTTGTAGAACACAGAGAAAAAAAAATGGTCCTTTCCCACATGAGCTCAAAAGTCTTTGCATTGCCTTTACCAGAACAACTCTAAGTTTAGATTTCTCATTATTATATGCAGATAACATATACCGCATGGAGAAAATATTCAAAGGCACAGTTAAGTGTGAGGCACCTGATGACTCTGATCCTCAGAGGGATTCTTAACAGTTATTTGCCCGTGGTGCTTGTGAAAAGGATCACTCAGGCACCTGAGTGGTATGATCACATTTTTTCAAAAGTTCCTTTAAATACCGGAAAATACTCTCAGAAATGGGACATATGTTTCAAAGTCACTCTTTTTGACACACTGAACTTTTTAATTCAGCCTCATGTTTAAACAGATCCATCACTTTTATTCTGTAGTCTATGAAGCCAATTAAAGTAATTAAATGGAAATTGGAGAGTATTTTAAAGGCTGGTTTAAGATTCCTCTTTGAGCCGTGTAGCTTAGCGTTACAGTAGGACACCATCTGCTGTCCAAGCGGAGTCCGACTGCAGCTGGCTCGGCAGCAGAATGCAATATCCTAGCTATAAAAACAATGTGACTTGTATTATCTTGGTAATGCTTTTACAAACCAAATTCCCTGTCAGATTTGTGAGTCTGTGTTGTATTTCCTTTAGGACAGCTGATTGAATTTGGTCTTTTTTGCCCTTATGTGGTGGGAATGCATAAAATGAGGATTTCTTCATGAAACTGATGTTTTCCTTTTCTGGTAAAAATGCCATGCAGGTACTCAGGGTGCTGAGAAATAAATGCTGCAAATGGAAATAAATAGTAATACACCAAATTTTGCATTTGCAAATACATTGCACAGCCATTACTGGTTAGTCTACTAGAAGACTAGCACAGCACAGGCAGCTGGGTGGAAGCTATCTATCTGCGACTGCCCACTGATGGTGCTCTTCCCATCCCTGTCTAGCTCTCAGGGAAGCATCCGAGGCCTTGCTGGTGTAGCTGCCTACTGCTGTTAATTATAATGGAGATTTCCCCACTGTGGCCATCTCACAAGTGGAAACCGTGCTGAGACCATCCACTTATTTTTCACAGGTCGCTGAATTGGTCGCCAGGTGGTAATGACTTTGGGTTACTGTCAGCGTGGAGCGCTTCCGAGGTGACCTCGCTGTGGGAAACTCCATATTCCCTTACAGATGTCCTGCTTGTACTAAATTAGTCCCAGGCTTTGAAGGTGGATTGTCAGGCCCAATTATACCTGTTAACAATCTATAAAAAATGTTTTGTTGCTTACATAATTGGTATGTCTGTATTTCTTCCCTCCATTTCCTTCTAGAAAAAAAAAGGAAATTTTCTTTAAAATGGTTTCTGTCTTCCTTTGTTTCAGAACTGGTTTTCTGCTCACGCTGCTCAGAATGCCAACATGACTGTAGAAGAAAACTGTTGGATTATCCTATTGTGTCATAAATGCAACGTAGTAGAGATGTCAATGGAACTGGTCAGCTGCAGCTGGAGTCAGTACAGTAAAGCCACCGCCAGGAATTGAAATGAGATATGCAGGAAAAGGTTGTTGGTACCACTGTATGTAGGCTAAGGGCCTCAGTAGTGTCTGTAGGAGATCATATTCCTTAAATTCTTCTCTTAAGGCTACGTAATTGGAGCTTTGGTTTAGCTGAAGTGACAAAGTTAGGAATGAAATTGCCTTTAATTCCTCAATTAAACCAATGGGCAATTAGTGAGTGATTTTCCTGCTACTCTCTGGAGGGTCTTCTTTTTCTCTAGTGCCTGTGTAGGAAACCTCAATTTGATGATTCAGTTAGCAGGGATGGATCTAGGTCTCAGTGCGCAGTGTACATAGCCACACCTGAGCTCCTAAGAAGATATAGCAAATTGATAATTTACCTGCTTTTGAGAATCGTCTAGACATTTTCTATCAATAAAACACTCTTAAGGGACAAAAGGCTTGGCCAATGTGCTAATCACCTCTTCCTCCTTCCATCTTCATGCTTGGCTCTAGCAAGAGTGGCACATACAAAACTGGACATGGAGCAATAGTTTATCAGGACTAAGCATTGCCATCCCCAATCCCTTTAGCTGTTGGTCTGGGAAAATACATACAGGACAAATAACTTGGGCTTTCCCATGTCATTTCTGCATATATTTGGAGCATTTATAAGAAGAGTTAAGTTAAAGAGAAGGTTGAAATTGCTGAAGAGAGAAGTATACTAAAGCGGGAATAAAAAATTTAGAAGCAAGGGAGAATGGAAAATGCTGTAGATGTTTTGCTGTATTTTTCTTTACAAATGCTTATTAATAAATTTGGTATAATTAATGTCAATGAGCAATTTCCATATTATTTTGGGGATAAGCTGAGATAGATGAGTACTCATCATAATGCCTAGGTATGCTTTTCAGACTGAAACAGTTTCTCTTGATGCAATGCCCACTGCTATTGAAGATGAAATTGATAAATTTATCTGTCAGAAAATACTCATTACTACTTGGGTTAAGAAGTTACAGGTCATATACCGCTATTCCACTGACAACAAAGAGAAAAATTCTATAAAGTAGATTAAGGTAAATTCTGTAGCACAGAGTTCAATAAAATGATTGAATTCTTCTCATTTTTACCATTAGCTTAATTTTACCGTTGCTCCTAGTACCCAAGTATGAGTAGATGGCTTTCTGCCTGATGGATTATCCTGATGTTATATCTGTCTTATAGTTACAGACTTGGATGAAATGGACCACTACATAAACTTTCTGTGTAAGTCATTTGCCATCTGCCTGCCGTTCCCAGTCTTGAGTAGAGGAGGCTTCTGGAAGACGTCCTAGAGGCCTCAAACACATCAGAGGCTCCTCAGCGAGGAAAGGAAAAGGTGCTTCTTTGTCTGCTGTGGGTAATATCAGGAATGATGAGCTTAAATTGCCCAATTTAGGTGGGATATTGGGAAAAAATGTCTAGCTGCAAAGACTGAAGAAAGACAGAAATAAATGACTAAGGAAACTGTGTAGCGTCCAAAATTAAAAATTCCTCAAGGACAGGGAGGCAAGCATGTATCATGAGTAGGTTTTAATTTGATCCTACCTTTGAAAGGGGGAGAGAAGGGGGAACTAAATGACTTTTTAAGCTCCTTTTCATTTTTGGTGATTCTGTGATTTTTTTTTTCCCCTGCTGTAGCTGTGACTACAACTGTGATTACTACAGCTTTTCCCCTGCTCTGGGTACGCTGCAATTGAAGGTGCCCTTGCTGCTGGCAGACCCAGGGGACTGCCATCCTCTCACCAAACAGCCCCAGACGCTATGGCAGCTTGTTTGAGATGAATGGAAGGAGATGGAGGACACAGTGCAGAGGCTGCCCCTTTCTCCTGCCTTTCCGTGGGCCTCCCCTCCCTGGCTCTCCTTGCTTCTCCAGCCATGAGTGCTCCAGAGGGAGCATCAAGCTGAGGGCTTGTCATCACGGGAAAGCTTCGCCCGTTATTCCTGTGTCATGGCTCCAGTGTAGCTGGATCGCTGCAGTGCCGTCTGGGGATACGCTTGTTCTGCGATAAGAGTTGGTTTCTTTTGGCTTACTTTAAATGCATTTAGCTTCCAAAGTGACATCAGGGCGCAGTGTCGGTCTGAACACAGCCAGGGGTTTGCATGGGTTGAACCACTGCTATGGGATTTGACTCCTGGCACGTCCTGTGGCTGTCAGCATTTTGCCTTTTCACCCTTGGGTCAATGGCAGCTTTCAGCACAGGGCCCTGCACTCGTCCCTCGGTTCACACAGCATAAAATGGCATGGTCTACCCTGGAAAAAAGACCCTTCTACAATAAAATGAAATAATACAGTAAAGGATGACATCAGATAAGGGTACAAGTTGGAGCTCCTTCCTCAGCTCTTGCTGTGTTGCCCTCCCCAGCAGCAAACTCTCGTGTCAGCTTATCGTTGCCCTCCCTCTGCCCACCGAGTCCATTGCAGAGGCTCTACCGGGGCTTGGCCAAAAGGCCAAAAGGCCCTCTGACACCTCCAGGCTCTCCTCTCTGACTCCTGGGGAGCAAAAGGAGCGACTGCATCCTCAGGAACTCACACAGGATGGCTGCCAGCGAGCCCTGCCCAGCATGCTTTCACCTTGCCCCACTCTCTGCTTCCTCTTGCCTCCATCCCCACGGCTTCCTTCCTACTTTCCCCAGCCTGCAGCTTATATTGAAGATTTAACTGGAATTTGTGCAGTACATTCACTTCACAGTAACTCTCTGTGCAGGCATGAATTTTGTCCAGGTCAGGTGATGGATTCAAGTGAATTCTGTCTTTCCATTGCCAGAGAGCAAGTGGCAACTTCACTGCCATCGATCTGACCAATGGCCTGTTTACCTTCCTTGGTGGTAAATCCTGCAGATGAGGGATAACGAATAATGTACAAAGCAGGAGTGGTCGCGGGGTTAGAGTTCAGAAGGGTGATTTTTTCCTTGGTCCTCAGCATGCACGCATGACCACACATGCGCCTGAGCACACGGCTGAGGCCCCCCACCTGGATTTGTTACGATCAATAAGTGTATGCAGAGCTCCGATCCAACGTACTCATTTTCTGCAGCATCCAGGACTGGGTATGTGAAATATTAAAATATGTAATTTTAAATGCATGCCCTTTATTGCTTTATAACTAAGAAACCAGATCTTTTCCCACTGACTTTCCATGCAACTTTTCCCTGTTCTCATATCCCATGTGGCTCTTAAGTGCGCAAAGGCACCAGTATTAAAGTTTATAAGATATTTATATAAATCAGATGGTTGGTGAGTATTAAATTTGATTCTTCTCAATAACCCGAGGGGGAATATTAAAATATTAAAATTGTTTGAATATTTAAAACACAAATGGGCTTTTGAATAGTTTAGGCCAAAGCCTCAACTCTTGTACGCAAATATATACTGGCTGAGGATAGAGTCCTTGAAGTTTTAATCTTGTTATTCACATCTAGCGAGACAAATGGCAGGCTTAGTAGAAAGCCTGTTCTCAAAAATCACAAACAGACTAATATGGAAAAGCGAATTTTATCTTCTGTTTTCATCACATGATTTACATCTTAAGAAGGGCACATATCTTGTTCTAAATAACTGAGGTCATAATGCAAAAATTACCGTAAAAATTGCCTCATGGCATTACCAGTTTAGGAACCATCTTCGCTTTTGCATTTCAATAACTTCAATGTAATTGTGAACTCTTTGAAACCTTACGTGAATTTCCCATTTCAAGCCACCATCTTCTCAGCCTCCTGATAGAGCACTTCCCAGGGTCTCCTCCTGCTTCTGTTTTCTGCCTTTGCCCGACTGCGTTGTGAACACAGCGCTTATAGTCGTGGGTCAGTACAGCCATACTCTCCCGGTTCTGGTTTTTTCTTTAATACATGAATAGCATTTGCCTTTGGGAGGAGGCGTTATTGCTTCTGAGTTGTGCAAGGGTGTGCGTAGGATAGCTGGAGGAAAGGGAGCCGGGTAGACAAAAGGAATGTTTGCTCTTTGCTTTAGGCTCTGATTAGGTCAATTCTTGTGACAGAGTTATTCCTGCAAACCCACAATTACTGCTAGGCTGAGTTTTCTGGAAAAAAGGGATTTCTTCGCATGCTCTTTGCCCGTCCTATTGCAGGACTAGTGGGTACAGGCATATGCAGGTAAGTAAGGCAAATTACAGCAGGAATGTACTTAGACTCTATACCATTATTGTTTTCCGTAGCTGAGAAATCAACCTCTGGCCCAGATGTCTGTGCAGAGAAACAGAGGTACCGCTGTGAGAAAGGAGTACTGGGATCAGAAGAAAGAGGAAATGATATATTGAGAAAGGTGACATTTTTGTTATAGTTGGATGTTTTAATTTTTGTGCTTCAGGCTTCATTTCAAACTGCATATCACAAAATGAAAAACAAACATATTTTGAATGAAACAGAGAATTGAGTTCTTTGCCTTTTGAGCTGCTACTTAAATGAGTTTCTATTATAGCTTTTAAGAACTACATTTATGAAATATAGTGAATCCTAAGACGTAAACAAACACACTTTAAACCAAATCATTGCAATATTATTCCTGATATTTATAATATCTTGGCCTTTAAGTTTTCTGCTAGAACAGCTGCAGGGTTTTTGGGAGTGATGGGTAGTTCTTAATCAAATGACTGAAAAACTCTCAAGAAGTAATTTGTCTTCTTAGACAACAGATTTTTAGAAATAACCTCAGAGCACATGAAATACAGCTTAAATGCTATTATGATAAAAACCACTTAAGCTACTGATAATCATCCTATGTATATTTGCACTCCACGTGTTTACATGAGAGACAGATCTAGACTTGCTTCAATTACCTTTTCGAATATTTCTGAATACTGTTAATGCAGTAAAAAATGTTACATATGTAAATTACAAAAAAAAACTTGCAAGTGAAAAGGGTATGTCCATCATCATTATTGTTGGTCCTCGTCAAAAAAAGCATCTTGTTAAAGTAGATAACTGACTTTTTAAAATTAGAGGTGAAAGAAGCCTATTAGATCATTTTGTTCTCCATGATAAACTGGGCACAATGCCATTATATTTTATCTAGAAGGAAATGCTAATTCACTGATTCATAACAGGTACCCTTTTTCAGCCTCAAATGGTGTTTTCTGTTCAGTAATGCTGATGATATCTCAGTCTGATTTGATCGCCTGGGAGGTGTTCTCAAGACATCCTTACCCCTAGTTACCTTTATAGGTCTATCTACATTACCTTTTAATCAAGATTCTGATCTTCATGCTGATGAAAAAGGAAGATCTTGTACTGAAGTCATTTGGCTTCCAGAGGTCTGGATTTAATATTAGGTTTGGGTACAAGCTCTCAGTGTAACTTTGAAGCACCCATTGAATTTCCCTGTTCTCTAGTGTCATTAATAAATCTTTACTGACCTTCACTGAAGAGTCAGTGGGATTAATGCAGGTGCAGAGAATCTCCATGGAGGCCTTTGGAGACCTCTCTCTGTTGGCTGTATGGAGAATCTAATTCTTTGCTATACAAAAGTTGGTAAAACCTGCTGCTTCATCCTCAAGAGGAAGACACAGAGAAGCTCCTTTCCTACCTTATCATACTTGAACCTGCTTTACAAAATCAAAAACAAAAGAATGAATTTAACCCACTTATGTCCTAAAAAATTCATTATATGAGGTCAGCATATACTTTAGACTCAGGCAGCCAGGCTTTCTTCTTGTTTGCAGCACTGTAAATCTAGATCATCTTCCCAAAGGAAGCAGAAGAGTCTGTTGAATCACAGTGTTTTAGAGACTCATATCTAGTGCCTTCAAAATATCAGAGTGATGGGATCTGAACTGCAGACAGAGGATAGGAGTAATCAAGGTGGTTGTAGTTGAACATTCCTTAATGAGTAGGCATATTTAAATGATAATACTCTATGCAAGATCAGATATTTCATTTTGTAGTGAAACAAATACTGACTTTTTTCAAGTTCCCAGTGCCTGAAATCATGTGCTGCAGATATTAGAGAAGTACTTCTGTAGCACGAAGCTGAGGATATGTGTTGCACGCCCGCAGAGTGGCTTGAAGAGTGTTTCAGAGGCAAATTTTGTCCCTTATACCTATTAGGAAGAGTCCTGTCTGTCTTCATACTGTGCCTGAGAAGGCTAGCTGGCACAGGCGTGCCAGGGACCGTGTTAACAATTAAGCAGCATGGACAACCAGTGGTCTAGTGCTTGAGTTTACTCCATGGCCTTGTATAAAACAAGCCTAGAAGCAGCTTTTTCAAGCAATGCTGTAGTGATGTGTCCATTTGAAAAAGACAATGGCTATGTTCTCCTGTTCTTCACATTTATTTGTAGGCAAAGGTGTAGGGCATCTCTGGCTGTGTGTTCAAGAGATAATATATGGAGTCCTAGAGTGCTAAAAGAGGAAATGAAGTGATGGCAATTACAGTGAATCAGGTAGGCTGAAGCTAATATTTTGTGTTTTAAAAGCTAGAAAAAAAGTTGTTATGAAACGACGGTGTGTCATATGCTGACAAAGTTTTATGATTCTCATTCTTCAGAAGAGGAAATCCTATCAATAACATCTTTACATTTGTAAAGAAACCCGTATGTGGGCATCTTCTGTGACACTTCAGTCTGCGTAGAACATTGGTCTGGTCATCATGCTTCATTTACCATCTCTGTGACAAAGAGATTCTAATTACAGCTGAAATTGTCTCTCTGTGTGCAGTAAAGAATATCAGGGACTGAGAAGTCAGTTGTACATCTTGGAATGGCTTCCTCAGAAACCTTGTTCTTATACCAGCAAACAGTAACTCAATTTATTGTATGTTATCAAACATTAACTTACTGCCAGCTTTCCAAGACAGACAATGCTCTATTGTTTTAATCACTAATATAGACCCAAGCTGTATGTGCATTAATAAATATGGGCATAATTAAAGCTGTATTTATTTTTTATCAGTTTTCACTGATGCTACCAGAATCTGCAGAAACTATTTCTGAATAAGAAAGACTCTGAATCATTTTAGGCTTTTCTGCAATTTGGGTGTGTTAATTTTCATTTATGTCAACGTGGCTCTTGGCTTCTCTTTATTATTATATATTCAAGCTTGTCATCATCATCAGAATAAACAAGTGACCCAATTCAGCTTGGTCTTCACCTTTCACCCACGTAAAATTTCAAAAGGAGACTCATTGTTTTTACATGTGTCGTAACCCTGTAATTATGAAGAAATTCAGTAGCAAATTACTTCCATGGCTTTTCCCCTCCATTCTCTGCAGTTGAAAGCATTCCTTCAAGAGACATTAAATAGTCTCAATTTCCCTGTTCTTCTGAGAATACCATACTAATGAAAATATACACTAAATATTTTCCTGAGACAGAAAAACTGGTAAAGTCAGTAGAAGTAAATCATTGTCCGTTATCAGTTACAATTTGACATGCATTCCTTTTATTGCTCAACACCTCATTAATGTTGGAAAAGTACACACTGGGGACCATCTTACAACTTTGAAGAAGTTTCTACATGCGCAGAATGTGTCTAACCATCTATTACAATAATTTTTTCTAAGTTCCTAGAGCTAGATGGTAATAGACTGCTGTCACTGTCAAAGTATGGGGGAATAGTGGGAAAAAATAATGTATGAAATTACAGAACATGTCAACATATGTCCTGTGAAATAAGAGATGTGATAAGAAGCTAGCAGCTTCATGCCAGCCTTTACCATATTTTATCAACCACCAAAAGAAATTAACATAAGCTTAAACTTATAGGTTGGGAACTATTGTCACTGGGTATGCCATTTGTGATATGGCTGTTTCTGCAATATATGTAGAAAAGGCAGTTGTTCAACCTCTCAAACCACAACAGCTAAATCACGTAGTGGACATGTGATATTTGTCATCTATCTGGGCCTCAAGTAGCTGAGTTGTGAATGTATAATCAGTATGACATTTTGGAAGGCTGCTTTTATTTGCAACATGCTTTCCTATGCTTGCCAGCTCTGAAGATGAAAGACAACCTGACAGTATTTTAAATAATGAGATCTTTGATCTGAAAATATATAAAACAACCTTTCCTCCCCCAACATTTTTGGTGAATTTGTCTGAATACCATAAATTGTGTATCCAAGAAACAGGCTTCAAGCAATTCCTTTGAGTTCCTGCTCTGTTAATAACAACCTATTTTTATTGACAGGGTAGAAGCGAGTCAGCCAAATGCTGGAAAGCTGGGATGACAGCTGATGTTCCTCCTTTCATAAATTCATGATTTCAAGCCATTTTACAGTGGGACAATCAGAATAATCTAGAGTCTGACATTGTCAGTGAGTTGGTTAGACCAAGAAATACTGGGCTAGAGACTCTGTATGAGGATTCTCTTTACAACTGTGACATAACTGCTTTGAAGCCAAAGAAATACACTAGAAGAAAGAAATTGCATAAATAAGGTCTGTTGCACCTTATTGAATAGACTGTCTATCGTATTTTGTTAAAAGTTAATATTACTCTATTACCTTACTCTGGAAGACTTTGCATACCTACAGTTTTTAGCAAAGCTAGGTTTTGTCTTAGCTAACATGTCTGAGGTTTAAGGTTCTTGTTCTACTGCTGCCAAAAAGGACTGGTTTAGAGCAAGAGATATTTTAAATAATCGCTTTGTGATGAGATATAATAATGGGATTATGGAATACAGGTAACTCGGATTAATGCTGAGTTTAACCTTTTAAAAACAGCCTAATTAAGCTCTCTATAAAAACAATAACAGCAGAATTACTTGGGTTAATCTTTGTTCACACCTTTCATTTCTTTGCAATTGGCTATATTGTCTTCACATACTCAAAGGAAAGAGAGTGCAATCTCAAGAATTCCAGACGACCATGTGGCGTATCAAAGGCAGATATTCTCCAGCTTCCCAAAGGAGGCAATGGGTTCTCATTGTACCCCTGACAACAGAGAGACACTCTGTCAGAATGTGTGCTGTTTCGGAAAGTTGTGAGGAAAAAGAGGATGCAAGGAACCTTTCCTTTCTGAGAAACACTCTGCATAATGCTGATAAATGAGAAAGAATAAGTGGAAAATGAGCAAAAGGTTCAGTCCAAGGGTTTAACAACCAGAACTGTCTTAGTCTGTGGATCTTTCCTTGTGCTACCTGACTTTAGGTCCTGATCTTCACCATACCTCCTGATTCAACAACCATGGCCCGACTTACAGTGATGTATATACCACACCTCTGTCCATGGCATCCTTTTGTGCTGTAGAGCTACCATATAGATGAGCATCTTCATTATACTATATTGCAATGCAGTTACTTTCGTTCCCTACATGACCTGGAGCTCCAGGAATTGCTCCCAGCCTGCTGCAGGGAGCACTGCTGATTGCAGATCTTGCATCAGTGCTTTGTAGTGAGGGAGAGAGCAGCAAACCTGCACCCAGCCACTAACCAGCTTAGGGACAGGACTGCTAGCGGGCTGAGCTGAAACCCATGAGCACTGGAATAATGTAAGGTCAGGTTTTTTTTCATGATTGTATGGACTGTCCAGTTGAAGACTGAACTTTAAAATCGGTGTTTTGCGCAAGGGTATAGTGCAAGCATGGATTTAATAAGGAGGGCTAAGGGACTTTAAAACTCATTAGCAAGAATAGATGCAAGGTCTACTCATGTGTCCTCAAGCTCTCCACCTTCCCCACTTACATAAAGATCACCTCCACTCTTGTAGTAGGACTCAGTCATCCCCAGAGATTAGGTTTAGTTTGTGTGGTTGCAGGCCATGATTTTCTCCATGTCTGTACAAAAATGGGCATCTAATTCAGAACTTTAGTTGGTTGGTTTTCCTTCCATGTCCAGTGTCCTCACTCTTCCCCATTCATTTGGTTTGGCTGAGCCCAAATGCATCAAATTCAAACCAGTCACGTGTAGCATTTTAGTATTATAAGTTGCCTAATTTACTTAAGAGAGATGCTAGAATCCAAAAATACATATTTTGGCAAGGGTTAAACCTTAATCTCAAGAGCTACATGCCAATTCAAAGTGTATTTTGTGTGCAGATTTATCTGAGAGTGGCTTGGCACTAAAGGATTTTCCATTGGCGCTAAAAGAGCCACTGCATGCCAAGAAAGTAAATATCAAACAGAAATGTGCCAGTATTTCCTGCCAGTCTCACATTTTTGAAACTTTTTCCATCCTCCATGCCATTGATTTCTGATATGCTCCCAGGCTTCCTAGGGAAAGGCTTTTGAGTCTCACCCCAGGATGCTGAAAGTCTTCTAATTTGAATACTAAAAATGCTAAATGAAAAAGGACTCCTCCCCCCTCTGACACCCCCAAGGAAAATCCCAGAATCTTTTCCTGTGAAACGCTGGAAGACTTCAAGGGGTTTTCAACCATCCAGAATACACAACAGATGGGAAGTGACACTGGCTCAGGATGGCAGACATTTCTTCCAACTTTTGCACAAACAAGTTGGTAAAGCCTCTCCGCCTCTTTTCGGAGCCTCTGGTGCCATAGACTTCTGATCACACTTCGTTATTGATTCCTGTGTCTCAGTTTCCCACAATTGGCTTTTTAATTTTTTTCCTACTTGTTCCTACCCTTGGAGCTTTCCCCCTGCTCCTGCCTGCCAAGTTCCACCCTTGAAACTCTGTCCCTTCAAGGCTCTTTCTTTCACAAGTTGTCCCTTCACCATTGACCGCTCAGTGCTGTGGCTGAACTGCACTTCTTTGTGCCCGTGTTGCATTCTTTAGGGGTCTCCAGTTCTCCAGTCCTGGAAGCAGATGGCATTGATCAACCTCCTCGTCATTAGATTTCTCACAGGACACACTTCAGTCAACAGTGGGATCTCGTTTAACAATATGTCATGTAATGAAACAGCAGTAATAAAAGTATCCAGATTATACTTAGTCAATTCATTGGAGGAAAACAGGAAATGGCATAACCCACAATTTACCATATTTTATAAAGCATAGACCATTTTGTTTCTGCTTCTAGTTTGTTTGCTAGGAATAACAACTTTTTTCCCTATTGTTTATAATATTGTGTACAAAACTCCTACATTTCTTAGTAACTTGGATTACTTAGTTCTTGGATTGCCTAACTTCAGTGCTCAAACATGTTTCAGGTAGATCCAGCATCTCCTAGATTTTGGACATGGTATAACATGAAAAAATGCAGTGAAAATCAGAAAGACTTTTGCCTTACTAATAGGGATATTAAAAAAGTGTGTTGCTTGAATTTGATGCTAGTATCAAGTGGTTTTGCCTCTTAAAAATTATTTGGATGGTTACAATTTTTTAAGTTCTCTGGTAACCAGCAGAGCCTAAAGATGGGATATCATGAGTTTCTGAAAGTGGCTGTGTGATGGTGGTGGTAATGACTGTTGCGATCACCCCTGAAGTCCCATCTCACCTGACATTCCTAACGTGATCAGAAATAACTCAGTTCTTATATGATGAAGGAAATCTTATTTAGAAGTAACTTTTATGTAAATAGAAAGAGAGCTCCAGTTCCTGAGACCCTGGGGCTGGGCAATAAGAAATGCACAGCTTGGGAACCTCAATGCAATACAGCAAGGTGTAACGGAGGCTCTGTGTGTGTGTGGGTGTGTATCTGCACAACCGTGTGCACACACAGTTGAATTTACTAAGAGAAAGAAAGAGACGGGAAGGGTGTTGTTGAGTAGGGGCTGAAAAGAATTTTTAAAATTAAAAAAACCCAACCCAACCCAAATGAAATTATATGCATGAGCCTGTGTCGATACTAGGAAAATAGTATATGTACAAACAATACAAATCAGATTTAGGATTCCTTTTGTGTATATGCTTTATAAATTAAAGAAAACATTCTGCTCCTGGATCTGAACAGCAGATCTTGATTGCACATTCTTTGCTGGAGCGAGCTCCCACCATGGCAGGGGAGGCGGTTGCACACAGAGGTGGCGGTGGTGGTGATGGTGGCAAAATGCCCCGCTACACGCAGGAACAAAATGTTGCCCAAAATCCAGGGTGTTCCAGAGTTCTTCTCAGGTCATGGCACTGCGTGGTCCCAAGATGGGGTCAAGCACAGTCCGCGCACTCCCGGTGCTGCAGGCGTTGCTCACGTCAGGCCTTGCTGCTTAGAGGGGTACATGGCCAGATGCCACGGTTTGGGGCTGTTTGGGGATGCCAAAGTGCATCACTGGGACTCCTAAAGGGCCACAGTCCTTGGCCTCTTTGAGTGATTGCATACTGCTGGAACACTTGACAGCTCTGTGCTCAGCAAAGTCTGCAAAAATAAAGCAATAAATAAAATAAAATAAAATAAAATAAAATAAAATAAAATAAACCTCAGTCCACTATTTTTACAAGCTGCTGGAGTGAGAAATGTGGGAAGTCTTTCCACTACAACAGTTATATCCTTTTAACCTGCGCCCCTGGAAGAGGGCAAACTGAAAGACTCCTTTTACCCCTGTGTTCCTTGATGACTTTTATTTAAAATTTCACCCCAAATGTTATCCAAGTACAAATTAGTGCTGGTGAATTAATTTTTCTTCCTTGACTGTCTCCGTCGGGGACCTCCATCATTAGAAATCCTGCATCATAAAGCTGCTCTGGTTCAAATCCTTACTGTAAAAAGTCAAAATTGCTGTAAGCTATGTTTTATATACTGTGATTGCTTAGCCTTGCCCAGAGCTGGAGCAAAGAGCCTCAGTGAAAGGCCAGGTCTCAAGCATGAATATATAGATATATATTTTTTAAGCTATGCAGGATGGATTAACAGCACGGAAAAAAAACCCTTCAAGCATGAAAAAAGGAACCTGTATGCATTCACTGAAAGAGCTGTGCAGCAAAATCCCTGACGCAGACACAGGGTGGTGTCGCTGCAGCTTACCTGCGTGAGGAAGCTCTGGAGCTGTGCTATCAGGAAGCCCTTTTTTCTCCGGTGACATGCTGTGTCGCCACTATGAGTTTTAGAATGTAGGTCAGCTCAAAAGGACAGCTAGTCCAAGCTGTATCAGCCCAAGCCTTGCAGCAACCTACCCACACTGAAAGTTAATGCTGCTGGCTGTGTCCATGAGGAAGCCCTCATGCAAGTCTCTTTCCCAAAGAGGAGAAAAACAGTGAGGAAACACAGACAGCTTAATCCATCTTTAAGCAATGTGTGCTCTTTTTTCCAGTATGTACAAGAAACTGATGAGGCACAGATCAAGCTTCTCCTCAACAGGAGACTACAGTAAAGGAAAGAAGAAATGTGTTTTTAAAAACAAGTGATATTTGATATAAAAATTGCAGGAGAACAATTATGCTGGTTTATGTTCCTTTGGAATAATTCACTCGTTGCTACCCAGCCTGTTAGTATAATTGAGCATGCTGCAACTTATGGAAGGTCTCTACTGCCAACCTCTGTTCTGTAATTCATTAGCATCAAGTTGCTGCCACAACACATAACTCATTAAAACTGGAGATCTTCATAATTTTAATGGAGAAAAAGTCCTCATGCTTATGAACAGTAAAAGCTTTGGAAGCCTTTATTCAATGGACTGAGATGAAGAGAAGGAAGTCATCATGCTAGGGATGGAGACGGAAAGCGAAACCCCCTCTTGCCTTGTTAATGGACATTGTTGCTGTGTGATGGTGGTGGTATTTTGTCCCAGCCAGTATTTGGGTCCCAGCAACAGTGAATTCAGGCTTTGGTGCTCAAGGAGCCCCAACTAACCATTTACCACAGTGCTCTCCTGGGTGTAAATGACTTTCACATCAGAATGGTCTCAATGATACAAACAGCTACAGGTAGCCCCTGCCACAGTTTTCCACATGTGTATAAGACACAGACAGGTTAATCCTCTATATCCAGTCAAATGATGAGGAGCAGTATCTGTCTGGGGCACTAGATTGTGTGTTAAGATGGACCTAAGAATAGCGTCATGGAAAGGGATTTTATTCCGGCAGGTGCTGGGAAAAGGATATAGTGCATGGCTGGAGCTGAGGAACGTGTCTCCTCCATGGCCCCTTTGAACATGGGGCCCCTGGCAGCTGTTCTGGCCCCAGACTTCTCACTCCATCACCCTGTGCCAATTACTGTTCATTAGCAGATTTCGGCTCTGCTCTGTTTGGTATGTCTGGGAGGAGAAATAGCAGGGACAGTGTACTGCGTGGATAGAGCCCTAACCTGGGGGACCTCAGAGAGAAGCCAGCAAAGCAAGCCCCATGCTCAGCGTGTGAGACTTCACAGCTCTGCTGATAGACTCTGTCTACAAGCGAGACTGACCTGGTTAAACCCAGATTTTCCCTTATTGCAGGCCCGATTTTTCTCCTTTGGGGTCTTGTAAACCTGGAAGTGCTGTTTCTGTTAAGAAATACTAAAGTCAGACACCTTCTTACCAGCACTGACTTGCTGGGAAAATTGTAGCTTGAACTAGAAGGAAAGACCTTTTGTCAAAACCTGGAAGAAAATGTGAGGGATGCTGGCAGAATGGAGCTGCTACTTAGAAAAAAAAAAAAAAAAAAAAAAAAAAAAAAAACAAAAAAGCCATAAACTGTCAGAGCCTGGGGCCAGAGGCAGACATTCAGACATTCTCTGCTAACACTTTCTAGCTATGTCCTTGCTATGAAATTCCAAGCGGTAATTTTAAATGGTTCCTTAACAGTTTCTAGTTAAGTATGAGCTAAGACGCTTTGCTCTCCTACTCATTAGGTTACTGTGGAAGGGCTATGAACTTGAGTGTTTGACTCCGTATTAATTGGCACTGTGAACTCTCACAGCTCTGTCCCCGGTGAATTAACTTCCGAACACTCAGACCAGGAGGGAAAAAGCTCCGTTCAGCCTCTGCTCACACTGCAAGGCTTATACCAGCATGTCAGGAAGAAGGAGCCTGTGTCTGCTGCTTGGTTTTTCCTGCAGTAGCCTTTTGGAGGGCTACGGGAACTCCTGGGAATCTGCAATGCTGCTCAGCCTGAAGCTCTGCAATAGGACATCCAGAGGAGCTATTGGTACCATAGAAGAAGCATAAATCCACTTCAACATCAAGTCTAGCAGCCATGGAAATGGTTTATCCTACTAGATTTGCCCTACAATACCCATAGGTACCTTTATGCATGGTTCCTTTGACTCTGTTATGGTGGTGGTGTGGTGGGATGATGGCAATACATCAATCTGCCTGGTTTTGCTCCAGTATTTTCATGAGTAAGTAGGGAAAGATTCAGGTCTCTACTAATTTGCTTGTATATGCCAGTTTATGGGAGCAGCTGCTAAAGTGAGATTCTTCACAAGTTTGAAACCCCAGAAGCCTGAGAGATCAGAGGGACATTTCATATGGAATCAAGCAGCTATGGAGTCAGAAATCCATACGCAAATGATATAAAGCACTTTCTCTATACTGTAGCTAATGAACAGGAGAGCAAGAAGGAGGATCAACCTGAGATCATGCCTATGCTAAGCCAGGTGCTGGCTGATGGGAAACGCTATAAATTGCCCCTCAAATTTCCATAGCAAAAATATAGTGTTATATTATAAATCAATTCCGTATCAAAATAAAAATTATTTATATCAAAAATTGATATAAATAAATTATATCAAAATTACACCACCTTGTGTGGTCAAATGGAATATTATTAGTGTGCCTATTATCTTGTGGGGTTGGTTCTGTTTAGCTATGTTCGTATCATGGTGGAGATAAGAGATGTGGTTTGGGATTAGGGACCCACTGAGCAAAGTGGTGTATCAACAAGCAAAAACTCTGTTCTGACTGGATACACCTTGTTAGCTGGGACAGTACTTGTCGCATTACGTGCTAACAACACTGCAATCACGTTATCTAGTCCTACCTTAAGTCACTCAGTGGGGTCAGAACACGTTGAAGTCACTGGCCACAGAATCACAACTCAATGTGACAGAGTGAGAACAGGTTAACCAGGTAACACAGTCATGTTCAGTCATGTGCTTTACCCCAACATGTTGTCTGGATTTTTTCTTTGACTGTGTTACTTAACACCTTCCTACAGCATATGTTTCAATTTAAGACAGTCCAAGACAAATGCATCCCATTATGCTTGAAGAGGTGAAGCAAGGCCAATAGAAATGCATAGTGTGCTATGAAGTATGCTTTCTCAGTAACTTGCCAATATCTGGACTTGGCTGTTATATTTGTGGCATGTTTGTAAGCCCATACTCTGGCTTAGAGGCGTTGATACCTAAAACCAAAACATCGTCATAATTCAATACAAAAAGGAGAAATCTAAACATCTTTAGCTGAATGGGCCCAATACATGGAGCTACAGTGACTTGGAGTCTTATGAGGAAGAAAAAGAAAGATATATCTGATTAACTTGGCAAAAAGAAAAAAAAAAAGAAAATATCTAGCACTGCATCATATTACACACAAAAAAATAAGTCACAAAACTTCAAATAACTTTAAAATATGTGAATTGTTTTATTGTGGAAAAGACAGAACCTATTTAGACATTTCAGGAACTTCATGTTTGGCCTTTTCTTCAGCAAAACATTGTTAGCCTTACCCTGTAGAAAACTTGGAACCCGTCTGTCTCTGCATAATGATCTGTTATAGAGGGTTGCAGAGTGCCAGTGCTTCTATTTTAGTATTTAATGTAAAGACTTCTCTTCCAAGCTAGAAAAGACCTTTGATTTCCTAATGAATGTGTCAGATGATCTGAGAACTAGTGGGTGTGTTTGTAATCACTCGAGTTTACAAGTGGAACAATTCTGTTAGCCAAACTGGATGAAGGGGAGGTGAAAGACCTTCTTAATCCCCTCACGCCTACTCCCACCAAGGAAGCAGAGTGAAAAACTAATTTCCTCATCTCGCCCCCACCCAGCCCCATGAAAAAAGATGGACATAAAAAGGAAGAGAAAGATCAAAAGTCTCTGAAAAAGTATTAAGAGTGATGCCGAAAGCTTTTACGTACCTGATTCTATGAGTCACACCAGAAATGCGTGACCAGGCAGGTAAGCAATCACTGAATCTAGGGTACCCTCGTAAGTCATAGCTCCTTATCTCACGGTATTGGGCACACCTTCTCCCTTGGCATTTCCATCCTGGGTTTTTCTTCCACACGTCCCACCGGTCAGCACATCTTTTTGGTTAAAGAACTCAAAAGAACAGGAAAACTGTGCCCGGCTCACTGCCCCTGACCACATCCCTTCTGTTCCTCCCCTGTCTGAAAATCAATCAGAACAGTATGTAGGATTAGCTTAAATTCAGCAATAGTGGGGTGAAACCTTAGCTCTGTGAGGTGTCAGTTTTGCCTTTTAAAAAAAAACCAAACAATTTTTCATCCTCATCTCTGCTTGGTTAAAAAAGTAATGAAGCCTTGTGCTGTGTCAGATTTGGCACAGCTATCTGGATCTTCCTTTTGATACTGTTAAGTTTTTTTGCCTGGGTTTTCAGAAGCACACAAGTCCTGCTGTGAAAACAGAAATTTCTTTACTGAGAATGTTAACAAAAATGGAACCCTCGCAACTTTTTACACAGAGAAGTGTATTTTTTTTTTTCAACAAGCAGCAAAAAAGTTATCTTAGATGAAAATGGGAATACTTCAGACCACCTAGGAATTGCAATTTATTTCTTTCCTCTTACTCTCCTCTCTATGGAGGAATCCTTTGACTTCATCTTCCATCATGCCCTCAGGGCAAGAGAGTGCAGTTTTGTTGTGGTGACCCTTTCTCACAGGGCATCATGATACACAAAGACCAGAGGTTCCGCTGGATCTGCAGAGGAGGATGGACACAGCTTGAGACCCGATGACAGTTCTGGGGAGGCACCATGCCTGTCTCAGACTGAAGTCTTAGTGTTTCTGTATATTTGATTCTTCAATAAAAATAATAAAAATAATAGTTCTCTGACAAACAGAAACCTCATTTAAAAATTTTAAATCTGTATCCTAACTTTCAATGAAAAAAGTTTTGGGACAGAATATTTTTTCTGCCCTACACATTTTTGAATACACTTGTGATTGCAAACCAGCTTTCTACAGTGAGGAACACTGGATCTACCCTCCATCATTTAGATTTTTTTTTTTTTTTCTGAAAAACTAGACCATGACACTAAATACTCTATTTGTGCAGCAAACAAGAGTTTTGTAAAAAATCCTACGTTTGAAGATGGTGTGCTATGTCTGGAAATGGTGAGACATGACTGCTACAAAAGTTTAAAAATCCAGACAGTGCTTTTAATATACTTTTAAGTTTAGAAGCCCAAGGAGAGCACACAAAATTAGAGAGCAGTGGAATATAGACCTATTTTTTACTTTTCAGATTCTAAAAGCAGTTGTAAAATGTTATTTCACAAAGAAAGGAAAATCATTAATCTCTTTGGCATTATACGGACAGAATCTCCAGCACGTCTGCAAGAAGCAGAAATTATGTTAAATCAGGAGGTGGGAGGAGGACTGTATGGGTGAGGCTGATGCTCAGATACTGGGGTTGGTTCAGGAGCTTCCAGTGGGGCTGGTAACAAATCAGTGAAGATCAGAAAAGATGTACCTACCCAAAGTAATTATATCCTGGCTATGCAAGATAATTATAATTATACCAGAGGAAAGGTCTCTGACAAAACAATAATAACTGTCTCTCTGTTCCTCAGCTGCCCATTTCCACAAAGCAGAGCAGGAAGTATAAGTACTGTTGTCTGGTTATATTCTCTTTGTGGGGAACTTGGGACAGCAAGAGGCAGGTCCTCACTGAGAAGGGGACAGCAAATAAAATGTGTGATGTCCAACTGGAGCAAACCAGAGAGTTTTATGCCAAAACTGCTGAATTTTAGAGCATCATAGGAAACAACAGAGTTTGAGGCTGCAAAGTCAGAGCTCAGGAGCATTCATATTGCTTAGACACTTTCAAGCTTTTCTTCACTAATGAAGAGTAGTCATACATTTTTTAAGGAAAGAAAACTGAAACTCAAGAGCACATTTTTGCGGCAAGGAGTGATTGCATGCCAAATCCCCAGGCCCTCAAGAGCACAGGGGGCCCTGCCCTGTGTGTTTTAAAAGACAACCCTAAGGTGTCTCTGGGGCAACATGTCCTCTATAAGACTCTATAACATGTTTTAAAAGACAACCCTAAGGTGTCTCTGGGGCAACATGTCCTCTATAAGACCTAGGCAGATGCTGAAGCATCTCCACCATGTTGCAGGAATTCCTGGCACCCTCTTGTGTGCCACAAACAACTCTCCACAAAGTGGGCCTTCAGCTTCATGCTCCTCTAGAAGATGGAATCCTTTTTCTCTGAACTTAGAGGGTCAACTACCCTCTGCTTTGTGCTACTTTACAGCCATGAAACAGGACATCACTGGCTAAATAAATACGTTATAACTTAGAGAAAAAACATGGCTCTTAGTGGCTGCTCTGGAGCTGTTTTTCCTCCCAAGGGCTGGCTCCACCCTGGGAGCCCTCCTCTGCCTGTTCCCTGCCGAAGTCTGGTTTGGGGTGTGCCCTAAACTGTCTAATAAAAACATGTATTATTGCTGGCAAATTCCCTGTGAACAAACAATAATAACAGTGGACAATTTTAACTGTGCATTAGCAATGGGAGCTATTAGCAGAATTCACTAACTGTTAAACTATTCAAGCTGCATCACTACACGCTGACCTCAGTAGATTTCTTTCTAGGCAATTAAAATTCTGCTGTAGAAATGCTGGCTTTCAAGTACCCCACTCCACCGTGATTTTAATTTGACTCACCATGTATGTAAAGTACAAATGAAACTAGAAATGAAGTCTTTATATAGCAGCCATTCAAAACAAATACTATATAACTTAAGTGTTAGGCATTTTCAGTTGAGGAATATTACCAGATCCACAGCTGAATGAATCCTGCAGAGAAGTTGTAATCATTTGGATTCATAATACCACATGGGGTTGGCCTGTTTTGCTGTTTCTTGTTGTTTGTTTTCCACTCCTGTTAAGAATTTTGGTTTCCAGCAATACTGGCAGAAGTAAAAACATCTTGAAAATTCCCGTATGAATGAATGTTTCTGAGAAGATCTGCAGTGGACACATTTCTGTGGCCATGGTGAAATCTCTCTAAAGTCTCTGCTCCTTTGGATGGGTGTTTAGACATCTGATTTAGGAGGGGAAATTTTTCCATATGACTTGAGCAGTGTTTCTGATGCTGATGGTGTTGGGTATTTTTATTAAGTTACTGAAAACTGAAGAAGTGATATGGCAGATTTGCAGCTTATAGAGTGGTGAATTCTAAACTAAGTGGTTAGCTCTCAGTCCTATTGTTCACCAAGATAAACCTAAAAATGTGTTTCTTGAAGTTACAGAGATCCAAAGAAGACCAGCTAAAAACTGTAAACGTATTTATCTTAAATCACAGATTAATCCTATTTTTGCTGGACCTATGAATATTTGAGTGCTTGAGGTTGATAATACAGCCTAAGTGACCAGTTTCTCACGGGCACAAAGTAAGCTAACAATGTTTTAGAAACAAACCATGATTTAAAATACAATTGCATCAAGGTTTCTGCGTATACAGGCTGCGGAGCTCAGGAAGCATTGTTTTTTTCCCGAGAAGGAACTTCTCCCAGGGTTTCCCTGGGGCAATGTGAGCCTTTGAAGATCGGGGTGGAGAGCTGGGGACAGCAGCACTGGCTACCTTTCTGTCCTGTGTGATTTGAACTCAGTCAGTGTCTGGAGCATTTCTTAGTTCTTCATAATAACAATAACAGCAATGACAGAATTGCTTAGTAATTTCTGAAGAAGTAAAGGTATTTCTATCTTTTGCCTATGCACAATGGTTTTTTTAAATTTCTAACGATATTCCTCTTTGTACTGTTATTTTGATGAATGAGTGACAAATGGTGGTAGACACGTCTACTTTGGAGATTAATAACATCGTTAATAGCTTTTAGAACAACGACAATTTTGCATTCAAAATAGTTTATCATGTTAAAGTGCCATGCTATTTTCTTTCCCTGCCTTTCTTTCCCTTTATCTCTCAGTGTTTTCCACAATGTGTGAATTGCCCTAGGTAAGGCTTTGACCTGGCAAATGTGTGCAAATGTGTAGCTATTATGAGCCATCCTCTTACATGCAATAAGACTACTATTGTATGCAGAAATACTTGCCTAAGTATTTGCTGATTGATATTCTAGATTTGCCTTGGGGAAAGGACTGTGTCTCACTGTGTGTTTACAAGGTGACCAGTGTAGTTGGATCCAGTTCCTCATTGTGTGTACTAGCTATGTGTGTGTGTAAGATTGAGCTAATAATAGTATGCTAATGATAAAATATGTACCCATCCACTTGGGGTAATTGTAGTATATGCCTGACATTTGCGTGAACACTACTAAGCTTTAACATACATCAAATAAATAGTTAAATTGGCCATTGAAATCAAAGGTCTAGGCTCTTCTGAGGGACATTAGATAAGTCTGATGCACTGTGAATAAGCAACCACGGAAGGTTTTCACCACAGCTTTCCTTTCTGGTGAATGAACAAGATTTTCTTTGCCTGTTCTTCTAAGGTTCCCCATTTCCACTGTTGATTGCTCACCTCTGACATACTGCCCCTGGGATCCCTTATCTTTTGTCTTTCCATTGCAACTGGTGACACCCGAGGGGAAGACCATTAGCAGCCAGAAGTCGGAGAAAGATGTGTATTTGCTCGGTGCATTTCTGCTGGCTAACAGAAGGACTGAAATTATGTGTGTCCTTTGATGCCTTATCTTTTCCACACAGCTCTGAAGGATAAAAAAGGTGCTCCTTCCGCTACTTGAAGCCATCTAACATATATCATGTACTTTGAAAGAGGAACGAACTATCTCTGAACTTGTATGTTCTTCAGTGCATGCCATGCATGCTATACCTTTGCTTTGGTGTAGGTAGTTTGGCAGAACATGCCAGTCAATGCAGCACATGCCAACAGAAGACCTTATTTGTCAGCTCAGTTAAAGCACACCTCTGAGAAATATAAATTCAGCTGACAAAAAAAGCTTTACTGCATGTGGACTTCTGTATTTCCACCTGGGAAATCTGTGTATATGTACTGTGTGCTACGTGCGCCCTGGCCACGCTGTCCTATGGAACTACTTCACATCTGCCACATGGCCAATCTGCTCGTGGACAGTGGCCACCTATCCAAACAGCAGGCAACCTGATTAAAACTACTGCTTTGATAGGGCTCACTAACATCCAGGAATTGTGGGCATGTGGTCAAATTCCTTTTTTTTGGGAATATATCTAAATTTGCTAAGATAGAATTTCCTTTCAGTGTTGCTGCCCTGTGGAGCGGGTTGCGGGAGGGAGGGATAAGAGTGATCCAAGACACATTTCCCTCATGTTTGCTTTAGGTAGGTGTGACTCAGGTGATGCAGCTGGTGTCTATTCAGTCAGCTCTGGAAATAACCATTATTATTTGCTTGAAAGATGGCAGTGCCTGCCTCTCCCTGTTATGGATTAGCACTCCACTGTGTTGGCTGCTACATAAATACCAAACAAAGAGATGTTCCTTGCCTCAAGAGCTTCTCCCACAAATAATAGCAGGTAGGTGTGAGTTATCTCTCTTATGACTGAAAACAATTTCACCAGTTCTCTCCTGTCACACACTTTCTGGGGCCCCCATGGACCTACATACACTAGATTTTTGGAAAATGCTCTAAGCATGCAAAGTGGCTAAATAAATGAATTTCTTTGCAGCCAGCTAACCTCGGCTGCAAAAAAGCCTATTAAAAATATTTGCCCAGGCTGCAGACCAAGTGCTGCATGCATACACAGGCACCCAGTTCATCTTCTCTGGGAGCTGTGGGTGTGAGCAGCAGTTCACGGCACTTCCTGAAGAATTTCAAGGGGGAATACAACAAACAGTCCAAGTATTCATACCAAGAGCTTTGTTTTCAGTTTCACTGCAATAACAATTAGCAGCCAGTTGGCTTTTGGCCATTGAAAATTATATAGTCAACTGGCAAAAAGTATCATTTTTTCCTGGCTTTATGCTTGCAAGCTGGGTGGCATAGGAGGATTTTGTGAGTGTGTATAACACTAACCTCTGCAGAATAATGCACTAACTAGTCAAAAGTCCTTTCTTCACACAGCCAGAGGCTAATTGCCAACCAGCTTCATTGACCTTCATCAACACTGATCTTTGTTAAACAGTGACATTTGCCAGCATTTAGTCTTTGTCTTCCTCTTTTTGCCTGTCTCTGTCATGTTCACTTACTTTCTCTCTTCTAACATGCACAAAACTCTTCCTGGTTAGAGAAAAAGGTTGCAGATAGCTACAAACCTCTAGCACCATGGCTCATTTTAAGAGCTGAACAGGATCTGTTCATGATACTCATGACTAGTGCTCCAGGAGATACACAGATAACTCACCGGACCCCACAGCAGCCCTATATTGACTACCCAGAACTGAAAAGTGCCCACAGCTGGGTACTTCCACCTCCACGACTACCAGGTTTCTAGAGAAGATGCTTCAATTGTGGCTGCCTCCTTTTGCAGTTGTACCTGTTTGCCCAGATTCCTCTGCTCCCCAGGGCAAAGCTGCCTCATTAGCAAGCTGGCAGGTTTCAATCCATCGTCCTCAGTTCCAGCCTGAAAGCTGAAAACACGTAACAAGCAAATAGTGGTTTACAGCATTATAATTGCAAATATTTCTGCTTTGTTTTCATCTCAAGGAGGAGAGGTTTGGAATAAAAGGAGAGCAGGGCCTTGCCAACGCGTGAAGTTTTATGGGCTTATGTCCCAAAATTATAGGATCTAAGTCAGTCAGTTAAGAACTACATCAGTGCTTTGAATGCTGCTTAAAACCAAAAGAATTTTCAAATAGAAAGTAATTGGTTTCTTAAGTAAATAACTAGTGCTAGAATAGATATTATCAAAGTTGCTGTAATTAACATTCATGTAAAATGAAGAAGTAACAGAAATTAAAACGGTATGATATCCATACCTTAGTAGAAGTGTGATCATTCGTATATAAACCTAAAAGCGCAGTCAAAGATTTGTTAAGTCAAACACTTAAAATGAAGAAAGTAGGGTTGCTCATGAACTTCTAAAATATTATCTAACTTTTTAATTCACTTATCTATAAAGGTAATAACTTAGAACTAGTTTCAACAGCTCCTGAGGCAGAGTGAGTTGTCAGCTCCTCTGATTTTGCCACAGTCTTCTTTTTCCCTTTGAATTCCCCAGCTCATGTATTCAAGCACCATCGGGATGCTTGAAGGGAGAACTTGAACTCCCTTCACCATGAAGGGAGAACTTCAGATGTCCCTTTTCTTCTCCTATTGAATATGGATACAATTTTTGGAGTTTGAACCCAATAGTTTTAAGGAAAAACATTAAAATGTCTAAATTCAATATTTCAAATCATCTTGTTATTTATAAGACAGTTCTTTTGAGGCACACCTTATAGCTTTTTAAGATGAGCATTGCCTTAAGCACTAGGAAAATGAGGTACTAAATCCAGTGGACACTATGCAGGCACCAGAATAACAGCGCTGATTTTTCACACTGATTTTTCAGTGTAGTGAGAATTTGTAACTTCCATTAACTCAGTAAACTTATAAAGGAAGCCTGAAGCTACGTTTCTGTTTTAATGGAATACAAGTTGGTATCTTGATATAGCGAGGCGCATTAAATCTATTTAATACTGAGACTTTTTTAACACTGAGGTATCAAGACAGCTAACTGGAGAGCAGTAACCTTGTGAAAATACACCCAATATATGCAGTGAGGGCATATATGGTAAGGTCAAGACGGGAACTCCAATCCCTTGAGGCACTATACAAGGCTGCTTGCCATCAATTCAAGCTAAAAATTCTGTGCTTCTGTCACCAGCCCATGAGATGAAGTTTTTCAAACTGCCAAGTCAAATCTTTCCAAACAAGCAACAGGTTAAGTTCAGAGGAACAGAAATGATCTTTATTTTAAATGTCTGATAGCTCCAATAACCTCAGAATAACTTAGCTTGCATTCTGGGATCACTTTTCTGCAAGAGGGCAAAGTTGCAAACAGTATAAATTGAAAGCGGTAAAAATATTTATTGGCAACCTAAGTTTTTAGGAGCACAATTTTATATGTCTCTGTTTGCATAGTTTCAGCATAAATGGGGTAATATTAATACCACAAGAAGGTCTGTTTACATGCTGCTCCAAGAATTTTCTTGCAAAGGAAAAAGCCCTTGCCTTTGCCATTATTCTTTATGACCACAAATCCTGGATAGCTTAAAAAATTAAAGTATCTTTTTATGTTTATATGATTCTGGTTTTTTGATTATAGAAACCAAAGATAATTACTTGGAACATCTGATGAAGATGTTTATTAGGACTATCACATTACTACTTTTTGTCCATAAAGGACGTGCTACCTGAGCTTGCTTTGCTGTGGAGGAACGGCACTTACCACGTGTTCCTGGGCTCACAGTGCGGTTGTAGTGCTCCTCTTGGCAGAAAAGAGGTAGGAATGCCTCCTGTTTGGACAGAAAACCTTACATTTGTCCCTGACTAGCTAGGAACAGTCTATACTGCCACATAAGAAACGGTAAGACCAATAAATTTGGGTTTCCAGGAGCCCCAGTTCCTTCACTTACACAGAAAGTGTTGCGCACGCAATTATATTCCACTACAAGCCTTTCCTTGTGCAAAGGACACTCATCCAGACATCTGTGTTCCACCACGGACATTCCCTGTCTTGCATCTTTGTCCCAACGTCCCGTTTTCCCCCACAGAGTTCACATCTTTATGTGGTCCCATGGCCCGGCAACGCACAGCGCTCACCATGGCACCACCACCTCTTCCCAAATCATTCACGGGGGTTTCTCTCACTAAAGCAGGTTCCAATTCCACCTCTCCAGTGATACCTGAGTTCAAAATAATATGAAGGTAAGGTAGAGTTACCTGATACACTTTTAGTGAGAGTTCTCCTTTCTGTGCAGAACCAGTATACAAAAACGCATAACAAAGCAGGGCTGCTGGGTCAGGAAACAGGGTTTTCTTCCCTCGGCTTCAGTGTCCGTTCAGAGGTAGAAAGGATGGAAGACGACAACTGAGTGGTTCTTCTAATAGGCATGGCGTTATTGCCTCCCACGACTGCTACACACTTTCCCCACATAAGGCGCTCTCTACTTAGATGGAAAATAAAATGATTTGATTTTGGGAAGTGCTGAGAACCTGCTTCTCTCACTGATGTATCTAAGCAAGTTTACTGCAGAGGTAACAACTGCACACAGGTCTGCTACACTGACTGTTTTCAAACTTCTTCCTTGCCCATTTCACTGACACTAGGAAAAGAAATCTTTCTTCAGCATACACAACCATGCAACCTTAAAATAAAACTGCCGAGTAAGAAGAGGTTAGTACGTATTTAGGTAAAAGGTTGGGCCAGACCTAAAGGGAGAAGACAGAGAGAAGAACTGAGGACAGGAAGAAAAAAAATGGGGTGAATGCAGAAAGGAAGAACTGAAGCTTATTTAGCCAGAGAAAATCTGGAGTGGAGAGGATACAATACCGGTGGCTGAGGTACATCAGCTGAGAAAGTCTTTGGAGGAAATGTCTTTGAGATCAGCCTTGCTTTGTGTTCATACAGAGTGTCTGCAGTAGGGTTATACAGCATTAGCTAGCTTGCCGTATTGCCCTCATGCAGATGGAAGCAGAGAAGGAAAAGATGAGAAACTGGGACTGTATTGTTGGAGCAGATCAGCCATGAAGTCCCAGCCAACCCCAATTCCACCACTCCTTGTCCTCAATTTCTTGTGGTAAGCCAGGGAAGAAACACAAATGGCCCACATACTTTCTTGGCTTTTGAGGACTCTGTGTTACTGAAATAGGAACAGGGAAATGAGTGCTAATCAAGAAACAGAAAAAAAGTCAGCTGGCTGGAAGCTTATCAGCAATACTGCTTTTTGCACTAGATGAGATTTACAAATGGCTGAGGTTCCCTAGAAGCTTGGGAGGAATTCAGCCTGTGGGTGGAGGGCTGATGCTTTGCTTATGGTCCTCCTTGGCTGTGTTGCGGCCAAGGGAGTGGGATGCTTGATTTTTCTGAGCAGTGAGGCCAGCACAGCACAGGGTTGGGCTGATGGAAACAGAGCAATGCTGTTAGCCTCCTGCGTGCCGATGTCTGGGAGGGGAGGTGGTAGCAAGCTGAAGGCTCTGAACCACAGGATGATGAAAAGCCTTAAGCTACGTCTGACCTGGCTGCCAAGACCTTCACTGGTGAGAATGGAGCCCAGATGTTCAAGAAACCATGCTGTGCATCTATCCAGCTGTTCCTGTGTTATAACAGCCATTTAATTCACTTCAGTTTTAAGTTTTTCAGTTGTGAGATTGCACAGAAAATGGTAGTTTAGGAAGGATTATAGCTTTGACCAGTGAAGTTAACCTGTCATTACTCATACCCAAATAAATCATAGTATTTTCTATTGGTCACAACTAGAGATGTATCTATGATATAGGCAATTTAGATTTGTCTTAATGTGATCTGTGTGGATTTTTCTTAACATTTAGGAAGAAAAAGTAACCGTGTTTTACTTTGGTCAAGATAAATCAATGGCCTTGAAATTTGGAAACAATACATATTCGACCACACAAACTAATAAGGCACCAGTGTTTTAGCAGACATTATAAAACATAAAATTAGATGGAAAATTGCCTTAAGCCCCTGTAAATTAAAATTGCTCTTTTTATAGCAAAAATGAGCCTTATATAGCAACAAACAATTTTGTGATCTTCCTTTAACTAGCCAATTTCATATGGCAAACAGTATTTATTCATCCTGCTCCAGTGACCTAACCAGCAATTTACAATGTGATGCCTTGCATATTTTCACAGTATTGTAAAAAAATGAGGTTCTGTAGATTTATTTGATCCCTGTTGAAAAATTATTTTTTTACCTCCTCCTAACCAGTGTAAACTGGAAATTGTTCTTAATGTAATTCTCTTGCTTACCATCCACTCATTAATCAGGAAACTAATTAGAGCCAGTTTGCTTACTCTAATTTGAAAAAGTGAAAGTAACATATGTTGACAGTTAATTTGGTTTTTTTTTGTTAACAAGCACACAAGTTTTTATAATGAAATAATATTTGATACTGATACAGAGGAACATGGACTAATAAATTGCAACAGGCTGGGAAAATGCAGTATGTTAATCACTATGGGAATAATAACATAGATCATTTAGTACTCTAGTTTTTCTGTTGATGATTTTCCATTTTAGCTATTTTTATACGGTATTACAGTGACTTGATTTGGAACTTCTCAAACACACGTCAATACAAGTTCTCAGCATTTTGCAAGTCTGTACAGGCCCAGTGCAATTTCTGAGACCGAGTTACAAGAAAAATATTATGCATCTAGGCTCCATTTCAAAAACTTCTGTTGTCTTGGCTTTTAAAAAATGTCAATATGCATAAAAGGGTGCCAGCTGACAGCCTGCAAGGCTCTCAGTTAAATCTCCATCTGAAGCCCACCCAGATCATTTGCAGTCTTTGCTCTGAGCTGCTTCGTCACTGGGGCAGATGACTGGCAGTGGCAGGACGAGCATCTCCACCTGAGCCACCTGGGAGCTGGAGACTGACCTTCACCCAGCTGGGTGGGAGTTTGGTTGCAGTACAGGTGTCCCAAGATGTGCTATCTTGATTCTAGTAAATGCAAATGTGGACAGCAGCAGTGACTTCAGCCAGAGAAAGCAGCGATTCCTCCAGAGATCTCAAGAAGTGTTTGAGTTGCCATCCCTGGAATATTTAAAAGACGTGTAGATGTAGTGCTGAGGGACATGGTTTAGTGGTAACTTGGCAGTGTTAGGTTAATGGCTGGACTTGAGATCTTAAAGGTCTCTTCCAACCAAAACGATTCTATGATTCTAAGATCTGAAATATGCACTCCATGCACAGTGCCCTGCCGATGCTCACATCCTTTAGCTGCACCCAGAAATAAAACATAAACCAATACAGTAGGGAAAGAAACATTTAACTCTTCAAATTGGCTTTTAGCATAAATTCTGTGTTCCTCGCATCTCCATTTTGAATCACTATGTTATGATGCCAAATGATAAAGCTGGGAAAAGCAGAGACACTCTTGAGTGCACCAGCTTCTCAGCTGCTCTACTAAAAGTAATTACCTTTCCCTAAAAGGCATGGCTTATTTCCTCAGACCATCATAGCTGCACCACTGTGCTGTTTGTTGGTATGAATTGTTTTGAAGAAAAAAGTGTAAAAATACAAAAACTCTAAGGTCAACTCTACTTGGAGAAGACATTAAATTGTCTTTTCATCTTAGAAGACAATTTTTTCAATGCAGAGATTGTTACAGTTATTGACACTGAAGTCACTCTTCTCTGTTGACCTTATGTGAGGAGAGGTCCCACCCCAGGTGTGGACACTAAGCTGATCTATTGCCCTCTGTTACAGCTGCTTTGTGCTCACCTGGGTGTGAGTAGGGTGAGTGGAGGCTGGGCCTGTGGTTTGAAATACTGTTCCAGGCTGAGGTGGCCTTTTGACTCTTGCCCATGACATGCAGGGTAGTGTGCATACAGAGGGGATGTCCATGGCCAAGCTCACTCTTCTATTGTGCCTAGCACTTGCACTCACAGCTCTGTCATGCTGCAGAAGTGATGCTAGTGGTCCCCACTGAAGTAAGAGAGACAGACGGAACAAAAATTCTCCATGCAAATATCTTCCAAGGAGCAAGGGAAGTTTTTAAGAAGAAAACGGTCCCATCGCCAAGAAGAATGTAAGTACTTTAAGGTTTTGTTTTTAAATGAATGGCTGAACAGAGACATCTCATCCCCCACATTAAATGTGGGGTGACTAACGTGTCTGCAGCAGTCTCTTCTGCCTGAACTTGATGTGAAGAACAAGAGAAATAAGGCCAGGGAGGAGTGACCTCAGGAACTCTCACACTGTGGGCATCGCACCCAGTGTTGCCTAGCAGGCAGGTGGAGGGGAGTAAGAAAGTGGAAGGCACAAGAGCTGCTTTTGGATGTACTTGAACAAGGGACTAAGCTATTCCCAAGGTAATAAGGCAATTGGGGCTCTTCCTTGAACAAAGCAGCTGAGCTGTTGCTCACCCTGAGTCCTTTCAGCCCTATCCAGGAGACTTGTGTAGAGTAACAGGCTGGGAATTGGGACAGCTTCTTAAAAATAGATAACTCCGTCTCATTGTTAAAAAAATGGGGCTGTACCCATCTCATGGACTAGGCCCAGGCTAACGCATGAAGTGGCAGTATCACTGCGTTACCAAATTAATTACAGGATTAATTATTTAGCACAGGTACTGGATAGTGCCAGTGCATTACCAACGGTGTGGTTCGTATGTCCAGCTTTCAGAAAATGCTCCATGCAAGGTGATGTGTTGCTACATGAGTGGTCTTGATGTTAGGTGGGGTAGCTACCAGCAGGAGAGCGAGACAGGCACCAAGGATCTCTTAAGAACAGCTCATGAAAATCCCTGAGGATGCCTGGATTTCTTGCCATGTGGTCTGGACTACTTTTGATACAGGGCTTTCCCCAGCTTTCAAGAAGAGTTGGTGAAGAGAGGAAACACTATAACCACAAGCATTTGTATATATATCTATGTGTATATAAATATTTTTTTTCACTTTCACTGTTATACATAAAATTCGCAAAGTTTTAATGGAAAAAATATTAAAACCTCCTTATAAAAAAACTCTTTGGCAAACAAATATTAACTCTACCAATAAACATTTGGGTTTCTATTGAAAACTACTTTCTGACTAGGCAATTTTATGTAATACTTGGTAAGCTAAAACTGAGACAAATTTCTGTAGAAAATTCAAATTGTTCGGAGTAAAATGGATGTTATCTTTTAAAAACATGTTTTGCAAAAACTGGAAACTTGCACTTAAAATTTGTTTTGAAGCAACTGAATTTGAGTTTATTTTTTTTATCTTTGTTGCAAAACTCTTGGATGCTATCTGGAGAAGGCCTGGAATTGGCAGACAAATGCAGGAGGAAAAGTAAAAGAGACAAAAAAAATTTCTGAATCCAGACAGAAGGCTTCATCAGAAAAATGTTTGGGTTTTTTTTTTCCCCTTCATGGAGTGTTTGAACAACTTTAATTTTGACAAGCTGCCACTAGAGGTCAGCTGTGTTTTTAATTTAACAAAATTATTACTGTGTTCCATTCCATTTTATCCTATTTTTGTGTCTTTCTAGTTTTTGAATCAAAATTAAGCCCACAAATAAAATAACTGCTGGACCTTGTTTTTGGAAATAAATCCAAGAGCCTACCATACAATGGAAATTATAGGTAGCGGCAAAATGTAGTAGTCAAGTAAGGTACCTCTACAGAGGTAGTTTTCAACATTGAAAACTGTGTGGTACACTGATGAACTATATGATCAGCTGGCAGATATTAACATAGGTCCATTCACTTCAAATAAATGGCGGTAGAGCTGACTATGATACGCAACACTAATTTACTCTCTGCCAAGGATTTAGGTCTCTATTTTGAAAGTGGTCTCAATCTGTGACAAATTTGAAATTTCAAATCTTTACATTCTTACTTTAATTTTGCTTTATTTTAGATTTGATGTTTTGAATGGCCGGGACATGTCTTAAATCTAGTTTTTTAGGGCTTTCAATTCAAATGAGATAAACTAATCCTCTCTCTTGCATTTCAAAGTCTAAGCGATTTCTTAACAGTTCCATGTGAATCCACAAACTGCCCACACTTTTTTCCCCCCAAAGTCTCCCTTTCATTCAAAAAGACTTGCCATTCCTCTCTTCCTGAGCAGGAAATCAGGCCAGTGTTGGGATGCTGGAGTGGTATCTATCTAGGTGGTTTTCTCCTTTATTGTTTCCAAAGATTTATCCATTTAACTTCCCACTCTGAAATAATTTTTGAGTGTGTGTATGGCAGGGAAGCAAGTTCGGAGTTTCTAATGAGCTGGCAGTCTTTTCAAAGGGTGGAAATACTGGCTCCCCTCTAGCTTTAAAATTTGGATTTTTACTTCAGTGCAGTATCGGAGTGACCACACACTGTACGATGGAGCACTACTGTAGCTGACAGTAGAATTTGGGCCAAGACCTGTTAAATAATTTTTTAATGTAACGTACTTTAATCCTGAACTGTTCAGTCTTAACCACAGCAAGACAATGACTCAGCGAGGATTTAATGGCTGGCCCCCCTGGGAAAGGCACGCTAGCAGATACTGATTCATTTATATTGGACACTGCTGTGAAACATCTTGCAGACAAAACTCAGATGAATTACTGTACTTAATACGATTTATGTCATTTATTCATTGCTCGGATGCATTACTCTGAATCTGCTCCCTGGCAGTTTTCCCGGCTAACTGGCAGGGCAGTTATTAGGGTACTGAGGAACACGTGCTTTCCTGCCTGCTCCGGCCAGAGGGTTACCTGCGATTGCTGCCTTCATCCTCTGCTTTCCTATGCTGGGTGACAGATCCATGTTTTATGATGTACCCACTTAATTTAACGTCTTGGAGGGATAAGTGTTCAGCAGGACAAATATCCGTAACAGCACAGCAAACGAAGCAACAGCCCTGTATGAGCTTTCCGTTCTGAAGGATTCAAGTGCTGTGAAGCAGGTTGTGGTCCTTTCAGTTTGTACTGTTCAGTATTTGATCGATGGAGGTTTTCAATCCCTTCTGGTGTGCCAGTAGCATTTGCAACTTTGCTTCAGCCTCTCCCTAATGTTCTACCGTCTTTTCTACTTTCAGTTCCTGTCCCTTGGCTGGGCTGGAAACCCAAGTGCAAGCACCATGCGTTTATTCAGTGCTAGCTCTGAGCACAAGCAAAGCTTGTGGCTGCCTTCAAAGGAGCCCACCTGAAGAGGGCTTTCCTGAGCTAGGAATGGAGAGGACAGTGGGAGAGAGTGCTCCTGTCCTACTCCCACCAACAGTGTTTGGTGGCAGGGCTGGCCAGCTGAGGACCTGAGCCAGCTCCTCAGAAGAAGTGGGGGCGCAGCCACCAACCTGAGATTTTGGAGCAAGGCAAGGTCTCACCTGCCCCTGTTCAGTGAAGCAGGACTCTGCGTATTAGATGAAATGACTACAATAACCCACTTGATTTATAGTCCCTTATTTCTTACCCTAATTGAAACTACTTTATGAGGCCTCGAATGCTGGCTTAGTGACTGGGAGAGGGGAAACACCAATAAAACAATAATGGTCATGAAATGAAAAGTTCATCAGTAGGAACAATCCTATACCAGTGTTCTGAGCAAAATCTTAAATCTAAGAAGTGCAATTAACAGCACAATTGATTTTATGCCTGAAAATCATGAAGGCAGAACCAGAAGAACAGGCCAGGGGAAGAAAACTAATCATTCCAGTTCCTGCCTTCTCTGTGCTCTTGTGCATAGTGTTGCATCCAAAGGCAAGACACTAGACCCGATCCATGATCCTTTAATTCTTTTATGATATTTTTGTGAAAAAAATTTAGGCCTGATACTGTGGGGGTGCTTCAAGTATGTATGTAAAATGCTCTCCAGGCACATCCCTGGGATTTGTACTGAATCTAAAGAAGAAATGGGACTGTTCACTCCAGGCATACTGTAAATGGTATGGTAAAATCATATAGTAAGGAATGTCATTGCAATAGCAACATCAGCAGCATTCCCTGATGAAAGCTCATGGGCTAGGTTGTCTCTAGCCTTGGTGTCTGATTAAAGGAATCCTGGCACAATCATGCCAGGACCAGTGCAGCAAGGGTTGGAAAAGTGCAAGTTGGATGAAAAAGTAGGATATGGAAGGCTTTTTACATGATAAATTTGGTAGGACCTACAACATAATCCATTATAGCAAAAGCTTTTTCATCAACTCCTGTCTGACCTTTTCTGCCACTTCTTTTCAAGCTTCAAGGAGCTGAGCTTTCCTATGCCGGAACTGCTTTCCACTCATATTCTTCCCCCCAATCTCTGCTCTGCTCTGCTCTGCTTTCCCATTTCCATGTGACATGGCTGTGATGCAAAGTGAAGAGTATGTTGATTTACTTGCCTCCAGAACAATCACTCTGCTCATTATCAAAACAGCTGTTTATCCTAGACTTGAAATTTCTTTCTTCTGCTTAATTATATCTCGTGGCAGAGCCAGCGTTACACAGTAGCTCATCTTCAGATGCACATTTTCAGCAGACTGATTAAGACACACTACATCTCAAACTATTTTCCTACCCAAGCGTTGAAGCAGTGCAAAGCAAAGCAGCTTGTTTCGTTTCCCGGTGAACATACCAAGGGCAGCTTGGATTTCTCTTGGTTCGCAGCTCTCCTTTCTCTTTCTTCATTCATTCATTTTTGCGCTTTGTTTTGAAGAGATGGTGATGGGAACAGTACAAATACCTGGCACACAGAGGGTGGAGTGAGTTTTGTGGAAAAGTTCAGAGAAACTGAGGATGTTCAGAGAGCAACAGTTAATAGAAAAGGATTAGGCTCCACAAATTCAGTTGTTTCCTAAAACTGTTTCCAAATGAAAATTATATCCTCATCATGTACTGCTACAGAGTGGGAGAGAGAAGAGCTGGTAGTGAACAATGGCTTATGCAGCATATTTAATACCCAAGAAAAAAGCAGAAGTCTGTATTAAGACAGGTTGCAGGATAATGTCTCATTGATGACTAGTGGCTGTTACAGTAATACAGATCAAGAGTCTGAACTCAGGTTTGAGAAATGACAGCGATCCAATTTTCTGACAGATAATTCAATTTAAGATGTCCTCATTTTTAAGCCCTGACCGCTAACTTAGTTCAATTACCATCTGGTGCTTTTCAGATTATGTATGTAGGATGAGTTGTCCACAGGCAACTTTATTATTCTTTTCAGTGGAATAAAGATGAGGACCTCCAACTGAATGAATTCCTGATTACAAGTAATTTTTTTTCTCTCTCTCTGGACTAGAGCACAGAAAGGCTATTCAGACACTCTTGCTATTGGTAATGGTTAGGCAGAGCAGAAACCATCTCATCTGACATTAACATTTTTACTGTGAGGGTGGACCGGGCACTGGCACAGGTTGCCCAGGGAGGTTGGGAAGTCCTCATCCTTGGAGTTATTCAAAAGCCAAGATGTGGGCCTGCTTAAGCAGGGGGATTGAACATGATGATCTCCAGAGGTTCCTTCCAACATCAGATACTCTTTGATTCTTATCCTGTGACAGAGGTGACCCACAGTTTAAGAGGAGGCCACTGCTCCTTCAAGGAGCAGTAGCCAAAGGAAGAGACATCTGTAACCTCTCTTCTACCAGGTAACCTTCCCCACTATTCCTAAGGAAGTTTGTTTATCTCTGCAAATCAGCCTCTCGTTTCATCTTCCCTAATCATATGGGGCTAGACTCACACATTGGTCCAAAGGAAAATATTTTCTTCAGAAATAGCAAAATGTACAGCTTACAAAGTACACTTTAAAATGGACCTATTTTACTAAGTACTTTCCTCTTACTTGTTTTGGCTATTTAAGGGGAATGAATATTTATAAGATCGCAGAATCTGTTGCCACAGCAGAGGTGTTTAGTGTATAAAACCAGTTGTGTCTGGGATACTTGGTAACCCTTCATTCCCACCACCAAACGTCTGCGGTTTTACCACTAGATAGCAGTATGTGGCAATGAATGCTTCTCCAAAGATGGCTTGAAATAGCTGGGTAGCTAAAAGCTCAGCATCCAACCAGGCTCAGGGAGCAGTCAGGGGAGAAATGGCAGAAGGAGAAAGCAGAGAAAATACTTCCTTTTTCTTTTTAAATCTCAGCCGCTTTTCTCCTGTCACAATTTTTGATTCATAAATGTTGAATTACCTGCACTTGCTGAAAAACAAAGTGCTCTCAAAATCAAACTGCAAGATGAAGGTGAAACAAGGAGTTCTTTGTTTTCTGCTACATGAGTGGACACAGAGGTGTAGAAAGACTTTTCAGGGTACCTCAGGGCTTGCCCCAAAGGACACTGGAGAGTTCACACTAGATACTGTTTCCTACAACAGCTTAGTGAAGGAAAGGGTCGATGCCAGAGGTGGGAGAAACTGCAAAGGCTGCTGGTGGTGCTGGCCCCTCAGGCTGTGGCCATTGCCAACATTGCTGCTGTCTACCACCATCATGTCCTTACACCCACTGTGTTCCTGCTTTGCTGTCTCCTCTGTGGTAATCCATTAAGATCTAGTCCATAGTGGAGATAATGGAGTTGTTTTTCAGAGAAATACAGTGATTTGCACCAGATGTGCATCTATCTTAATTTACAAGTAGTTAATTCATCTCACCTTGGCTAGGGACCAGGTTAGATTGATTGGTGGAATTTATTTGTGCAGTGAAAATTGAGCAGGGATTTGAATTCAAAACTAAGCCAGTCCAGCAAGAGCTGCCAGACAGGGTAACAACTAGTAAACACCAGCAGTGTTGAGTTCAGAAGCAGGTCTTAAATCTAAGGAGAAGGAGAGAAAGTGTGGCTGATTATACACCTCTCTTTACAGAGGAAAAAATCTCCTATGTTTAATCTAAGAAATGCTCACGGGAAAAACTGAAGAAGTGTTCATGTTCTTTACGAGCTCTTCTTGCTGAGAACAACCACATACAATACCTGGTATTTTGTCCTCTGCTGTCAACTTAAAAAAAAAAGAGATGTTAACGTATCTTTTTCTTAAATGCTCTTCTGATTTTTGGAAATTTTGTGTTTCTACAAAGGTCTTTGTCCTTTAGGTCATGGGTGCAGAGAGGTGTTGAAACCAGGAAGGAGCAAAAACCATGTAAGAACTGTGAAGAAGCCGAGTTATATCACTGCTTTGGAGGTGTAGTGGCACTTTGTAATGAAGATACCTGGATTCCCTGGGAGGGGGCATTTTCACCCCACTCCTTCCCCGGGAGACTCCCTGTGCTGTTCCCATGTCCTTTCAGACACCCCAGTGACTGCACCACGTTCCCTTTCCTATTTCTCCCCGTCACCATGGCTGTCCCTGGCAGCCCGTGATGTGGCAAGGCTGGATGTGACACGGATCTTGTGTTACAGTTTTACATCTCCTGCTTGTCTGTCAGCCTGTCTTGAGATGCTTATCTCTGTAAGATGCCAGAGTGAATAACCCTGCTCGCTTACAGCACACATAGCTCACTGGTGGTATTTTTTCCCTTGCCACAATGAGATCATTACGTCCATCATACTGAGACTGCACAAATACACACTACTTTTTAATACGATTTTAAATTATGGCTGTAAGAAACATTTTTTTTTGGCTTTTATTCCCCCTCACTTGAAGTGAAAAAGCTTTGGTGGAAAAGATGTATTTTTTAGTATTTCTAGCAGCTACTACAGGATACTTATTAGGATTTTGAGTTCCAACCATCTTGCCCATGTGGATTATATTGTTAATTTCTCTGAAAACTTGGCAGTGAATTTAATATTTTTCTCAATGGACATTTTGCAGACTTTTTGAAGGAGGGGACCATTGGGTGGCTCTGAGCTGGACTTAGAACCACATCACAGCTTATGCTCTGTATCTCTGCAAGAACACGTCAAAGCTGTTGCTAGATGCTGTCTTAAAAGATGGCA
Source organism: Limosa lapponica baueri (assembly GCA_002844005.1). Lineage (NCBI taxonomy): Eukaryota > Metazoa > Chordata > Aves > Charadriiformes > Scolopacidae > Limosa > Limosa lapponica. The sequence goes on from KZ506067.1 coordinate 62,916, forward strand.
TTTGCTGCCCTGGCCCCGGGAAAATTTTGGCAACTCATCATGTAAAAGTCTTCCTTGTTGCTGCTTGCTCTTTGCAGGGTGAGGGAGGACAAACAAGCTGCTTCCCAAAAGGCACAGTAAGGGTGACTGGTGATGACTCCAGGCTGCAGCAGATGTTTCTCAGGATTCCTCCTTGCCTGAGGGCCAGCAAAACTTGTGCACTGCAAGTTCAAAGGAGGAAGGTGGCATGAGTTGGAGAGAGAGGATGTAAGTCCTCACAGGGAGGATCCCCCATGGTGGGAAAGCCCTGATAGAGCTATGCAAGAAAAGAAGGGTCAGAGCTTACTGTCATAGGGAGGCAGGGACAGTTCACAGTTCTTTAAGATGTCATCCCACGTTATCTGCAAACTACATCTTGGTACTGCTTAGACTTTTACATTTTTACTGGGTGCTAATATCTAGGACTTTGCGCCCATGTCTGTCTTGCTTTAACCTCTATGTAAGTGGTTGTATTACTGTGTTTTCAGCCTGGTTGTAGACATTTGATCTATATTTAACTAAGCAAGGATGAAGGTCGGTTGTCTTCTAATATTTGAAATTGGATTCAGGGGAAAAATAAATAGGAACACTTCAAATTCCTGGAGTGCCTCAGATCTGCTCCCCTTTGAGATCCCAGTCTTGCCATGGCTTGTTGGAGGTGCTGGCTAGCACGAGGAAAGGGTAGTGGCTGATGACAGGCAAAGCACAAGTCAGATGAGGGCTGATACTGTGACAATGGTCTATTTTTAAAAAAAAAAAAAACAAACCAAGGGATTTTATGTCTGTGCATGCAGGAAACTTGAATCCTCATAGAAAAAGGATTTTGTCCTCACAGGGAAATCTATAAGAATGCCTTTCTGTTTTTCTGCATTAAAGTATGACATATAAAAGAGAGGTACATCTCACTGGTGGGACTGGGGTGAATCAAAGTGGTTGCAAACTCTCTTCTGTCAGTTTGTTTCTGTAAAAGGCAGGAGAGGGATTGCAGATCTGACAAAGAGGCTTTGAGAAGAAATATTACTCATAGATATTTCTGCAAGATAGATTACCCTCCTACACCACGGAGAAAGGACACCTGTTTGCTGTGGGCTGCACTAACTGCACTGACTCAGCTATGTTGAAAATTGGGGTTAAAGCGCAGGAACTCAACCAGTCACTAGCAGTGGTCACCCTCCTGCCTGGGGAAGGGAATAACAACAGACCTTCTGCTTAGCACGGCCAAGTTCTTGGTAACAGGAACTTATTTATTTCACTTTATAACCCTGCATGAGGTACCTTTTAGCTTTATGTAGTTTTTGCCTCTCGGTTATCGTCAATTTGGGATAAATCTGAGGTGCTGTTCCAAAGGTCATTTAATATCAAAGACATAAAATATACTTGCATTTGGAGAGAGGAAGACAACTTCATGAATTCAGGTTCCCTCTTCTCAGGAGCACCTGTCTTCTTAGATTACAGGTGTCACAATGCATCAAGGAAGAGGAATTTCCTTAATAACTGAAGCAAAACTGTTTCACTGCTTTATGGAGAATACACTCGCTGCTCTCAGCCCTACTATGGGATCCTGCTTGCTCTAGGGACAAGGAAGTGTGTAGTTAGAATTTCCTCTAAAATCCTGTACTTTAAAGCAGCAGCAAAATCCTGCAGTTTTTAATTTATGTCTTCTTTCATATTTTTTCCTCCTTCTCATTCTTGAATCATCGCTATGGATTACAAGGGATTTGCTCTAGCACTGATCCTAGATCTTGCAAGAAATACATGGTATTGATGGTCCTGGTACCTCTCCAGTCAGCGACAGGTTATCCAGCTCCTCCGGCCATGTCCTGGGGTGCAGGCAGGCTTCTAGATGCTGCCAGGCATGGTGAGAAGCAGGGAACACCCTCCTGCAATAATTTAACAGTCATGGAGTTCGCTTCCTTTGTGTTCGTGTAGACAGCTGTGATGTTCTAACTGTGCTTTGAGTATTTGGGCAGGTTTGTAGACGGAAGAGCCTCTTGAGCTGGACTTTTCTTCTATGGGCAAAGGCATGGACTTTGTCTTCAGCTGCCTTCATGAGCAGGTCATCTGGTCATCTGGTACCTAAGATAAGGCCTGACTCTACATACTCCAAAGATAGGAGCAGTTTGTATTATCAAATGCAATGCCATTAATGTCAGAGGAAATAAGGGTGTATAGGCACTGGCTCTAAAGCAGCAAAAGACATTTTATGTCTAAGCATCTGCTATGCTGAAATCAACAGGCATTTAAGTGTCAATGGGAGCAATACCACAGTGTTTAGCATAAATTGATTGCTTCTGGGTTTCAGGTCTCTGGGGGTCCCTTCTATTTACAGCACTGTGGATGCCAGTTCATCTGAAACACAGGGTTTAGAATTATTACCAAACGTGAGAGGCTAGGTCAGATGGACTAAAAGTTAAATCCAGTATTTTAAAGGTTTTGGTTGAGGTTTGCCAGGATTGCTAATAAACAGTAGCTGTAACAGTGACTCTGTTTCTTAAGAACCGGGCATTGGTGTTTAATTTGGGCCTCAAATATGTATCCGCTTTTCTAATGACATATTATCCTCAAGCAAATTTGTAGACTTTGTTTGATGAGGTGAATTCCACTTTTCATTACTGACAGTCTGTGTGCAGTAGACATGGTAGCGAAGCCAATGTGCTGGCTGGAATACTATTTTAAGTACTCCTGTGGAGTTTTTCTCTGGCTTGGTTTGATGAATAAAGCTATTGAGGAGAAAAGAAGTTAAAAACTTGGGTAAAAAAACCAGCAATTTGTTTGACTGTTTACTAGCTTTTAGCTAGAATATTAGTGTGAGTTCATCACAGTTCAAATGATATGGAAGGGAGAAAATCCTTTGGGAAAAATACAGTCATTGCTATTGGGGATTTAGGTAGGCTTTATGCAGATATGATCCCATCCACATCTTTTACCTACTTTCAGGGACTGTGTAAACGCAAAGGTATCTAAATTCATACCTATCCTGGCCTGGTTACTTTAGCCACTCTCTAGAAAGTCTCTTTCATGGAGAAAAACACTCTCAAAACAAAGCCGAACCCCACTAATGGAAAAGAAGACCAATACTAAGAATTCCTTCTAAACAAGAAGAGTCAGAAACCTGCAATGTTGAGGAGTGAATGCCTCAGTGACTTAAATTACATACACTATTTTCCAGTCATTGGGCCCATTTCAAAGAAGGAGAAATGGGGTTCCAAATGCTGAATTGCTGGAAATCCCCATGGGGAAGGACGTTTCAAAATTACAGTCACCAAAAGATTGGTTGGTTTGTTTCTTTAGGGTTCTTTTCCAGTTATTATCAAAGGCTTTTAAGTCTTCTAGGCTGTGCTCAAGAAAAAGCTCTGAAAAGGTGAACTGTGGACTGTCTGCTGCATGTACCAGAAAAAATAACCCCTACCCTCTTGGATAATGCTTTCTGTTCCTGCAGAGGCAGGAGGGAGATGAGTGGTTGGTTTCTTATTGCTCTGTCTAATGGATTTCTCAGTACAACCCTGATAGAGTCCGTCTTCAGGTCTTGTTTTACTCAGAGGTCCTGTAGCCCTCAGGATCGGTCAGGGCAGGATGAACACGTGACAATGACTTGTCTGCCAGGCTGACCTGCTGAGTGGGTGTAGTTTGGACATGTAGAGCTGGGGCATGAGAGTGCTTGAAGAGTGCAAGATGCACTGCAGAAAGAAGCTACACTATGGGTATGTCTATGCCAGCTTTGGCAAACAGCCTGAGAGTGCTCTGCCAAGGTGGACATGTTTGCCCTGACTGCATGCAAGTCATGCATTCTCATTAGCTCAACCTCAGTCAAGCCTCAGTCTATTCTACCTTTCATTGAGGCTTGCTGCTTGCCCTAAGCGCAGCTCCACACCTCCTGAGTTGAGGCAGCTTGTAGCAGAGGCAAGAGCAGGATTCCCCAGCAGCTCTTCCCAATCTAAGCTGGACTCTCCTCTCCCCACCAGCTGTGTGATTTTGCCTCCTGCCCTGCCACTAGCACACAGGCAATTGTGGGGTGAGGTAGTGCAGGAAAGGAGTTATCTGAAAATGAACACCTTTTGCAAAGGATGGGGCTGGGTATGTCTACTCAGGTGGAAAGCAGGAGTGCAGGAGACCCACTAGATGAGGAGAGACTGCTTTGGAACCTCTCACTTGGCTGAAATAGATGGAGAAGATGGCTGCAGGGCACTGCTGCCTGCTCTGGCATGGATGGAGAAGCTGTACATGTCTGTCACCTCCATACTTAACCTCAGGGTGAGGAAGGTAAGGATCACGCCTGCAGGACAGATATGTTAGGTGAGACAGATGACTTACCTGATAGCCTGCTCTTTCAGTGCTTAACTTACTGCATCAGCCTCTAATGCATACGGTGGGGAGGGGCAAATGGCTTAGGGAGCCTGGGAGCTGGCTGCTAGCCAGGAGGAGAGCCCTTGAATGAATAAAATATGCTTACATTATAGCTGCAGCTTCTTGTTAAACACTCACCAGATGGTTCTAAGTGCTGGCCTATAAACCCCTTCCCACAACAAAATCCACTGCACATGGGAATACTTGTTTGTGAAAGGGGCGAATTTACAAGTCCTGTGGTGCTCAGCTCCTGAACTGATGGGAAACACTGGAGGTGGGGTATTAAATCTCAGCTATGGCAGCATTTCACCCGCTGTGCTATTTCCACTGAACCACGAGTGAAATGATGTGCTCTACCTGGTACCAGCAAGTAACCAGCCACTAGTCATATTCACCTCATATACACTTCTATTTTAATTGCCCAGCATCTGTGCTGTCACCTTATTCCCCGTAGCCTGACAAGGAGTTAAATTACTTCACATTGTAAAACGAGGCAAGGCATCGTGTCCCAAGTTAATATGGCATTCTTGCTTTAAGGTCTCAAGGTGGACTCACATTCCTGGGGGGAACATACTCTGTAAATGCTTCTGGAAATCTTTTCTCAGCTGTAAGACTGTGGATCAGACTTAGTCTGTGCTTTCACTCTGGGTAAATCAGCAGCAACTAAGAGTTGTCTTGCATCTGTACTGATGCTTTTAGGGGTGTGTTTTGCCATACTTCACAAAGTGGGGCAGTGCAGATTTGAAGCAGTGCCTCCCTTCCATCCCACCCAGGAAATCCTCATTTCTGAGTTGCTTATCCAACAGAACAGATACCTGAGCTTTGGAAAACCGCAAAGCCAGCAATCCATGTTCAGCATCAAAGAGAGATTAAATGCTGCCAAGAAGATGAGAATCTTCTACCTGAAATGATGTATCCATCCTTGCTGGCGGCATTTAATCTCCCTTTGTCCCCCACAAAAGGAGGAATAAAGAATTTTTCAGTTGCTAAAGCTTTAACAAGCAGGTCTAGTGAGAGAAGATGAAGATTCCAGAGTCACCACACAAGCATTCTGTTGTGGTTTAACCCCAGCTGGCAACCAAGGGTGACACAGCCACTCTCTCACCCCCTCCCAGTGGGATGCAGGAGAGAATTGGAAGAGTAAAAGTGAGAAAACTCATGGGTTGATAAAAAGACAGTTTAATACGTAAAGCAAAAGCTGCACATGAAAGCAAGGTGAAACAAGGAATTCACTCACTGCTTCCCATGGGCAGGCAGGTGTGCAGCCAACTCCAGGAAAGCAGGGCTCCATCACGTGTAATAGTTACTTGGGAAGACAAACACCATCGCTCCAAACATCTCCCCACCTCCTTCTTCTTCCCCCAGCTTTATATACTGAGCCCTGTGTTACAGGGTATGGAATAGCCTTTTGGCCAGTTGGGGTCAGCTGTCCCGGCTGTGCCCCCTCCCAACTTCTTGTGCCCTCCCCCAGCTCACTGGCAGGGTGGTGTGAGGAGCAGAAAAGGCCTTGACTCTGTGTAAACACTGCTCAGCGATAACAAAAAAAAAATCTCTATTATCAACACTGTTTTCAACACAAATCCAAAACATAGCCCTATACTAGCTACTACAAAGAAAATCAGCTCTACCCCATCCAAAACCAGCACACAGAAAAGACCCCTGAGGGGGTAAAGGAGACAGCAGAAAGCAAAATAGTAGCTGCTTCACTTGTGCCTGTCTGCCGGTGTTGTAACGAGATGGAGTGAGTCATTTGGCTTGAAGGCAAATGAAAGTGCAGCGATTTTATTTAAGAATATCAAGTTTTCAATGGCCTATGCTAATGAACAACGTGAAGGGCTGTAATCCTAATTCCAAGAGAGCAGGAATAAGTCATCTCTTTTCCTTCACTGGGGCCTAAATGTCATTCCAACATTCAAGAAAACCGGAGAATTACTTTATTGCGAAGACACTGCCTTCTTTCGATACATTTCAAATAGAGCAGCTGTGAGGTTTTCCTTGATGCTAAAGGTCTGTATAGCACTAATCTCCTTTGAATCCTTTTTCAAACAAACAAGTTAAGGGAAAGCTTAAATCTTTCCAATTTCAAAGAATTTTCTTCATCAACGTAAAAGTTAAGCTTTAGGAGGGGTGGGAGAAGTAGTGAGAGCAGAGAACTCAGCATCTTCAAAGATCAATTCCATAGAATGTATACATCAAAAGGAAAAAATAAACAACCTTCTAACTGAGAATGAAATAGAATATACCTTTTTTTTATTTTTTAAATCTGAAAATGTCTTATGAATTTGATAATGCAGAAAGGACTGATGTTCTTAGCAAGAGATGGGTTAAACCTCAAAACCAGGCTGGCTTGTGAATACAACTAAAACACCCTATTTCAGGTTTAATAGGATTCATTGCTTCTTTCCACATTTTTTTCTGGCCTGAATCCATTTTGAGAAAATGCAGTCTGAACCTGGTGATAACAGGAGGATATAAATCTATTTTAATTAAAAATAGAATCACAATCCCCTAAAGCAAGACAATAAACTATTCTCTTGGACTGAACATAAGCTGACCAGATTTCTGGATGACAAATCTAGGGTATTGTGAAGCAGGTGCTACGATGTCTTATCAGAGATTGGAGGAAGAATGTTACACTGACAAGAGAAAAAGGTTTATTATGGCTTTACATACAAGTAAGCAGAAATATCTGAACACAGCATGGCTTTATGGTAAATAATTACATGTCTCAGATTCTAAAATCCAAGCGGAATATTAAGAAACTTCAGTCTCCACAGACATCTGAACAGTATTAGAGACATAGCTCATTTAGAGATCTACTAATGTTAATATATTTTATAAATATGCCAAATAAAAATCACTGTGAAAGCCACCCATGGTTTTAGGAAATTTGATGTGCTAGGAGTGTTTTGATGACGTCTCTTAAGCTAGAATCCCTCTGGTCTTAAAACTGTGTTAACCAGGAAGGAATGTGGCCATTGCAAAGTGTGATTGTGCCCAGACCAGATTTATTAACATTATTCTTTTTATGAATTATCCTTCTTGCAACTTGAAAGCGTATGTGTCTGCACAGTGAGGATGTTTCTGTGGGGCATACTCCTTTCACAGAGGTATGGGTGTGGGAAATATCAGGGAAAACTTGCCAACTCATGTTTTGAATGGGAGTATGCGTGGGGAGAACTGTTTAACATCCTTCCCTGCCCACTTACTGCTTTCGATCTTGATGTTGCCACAACAGAACAAAGCCACCACGTGGTTTTGTTCTCCCCACCACCAGCCTCTGCCAACTTGTACTGCAGCCACAGCCGCTCCTTGACTGTCTTTAGCAGCTGCTGGAAGTGGGACTTCAGCTGTGTCAGGGTTGTGTCTGTGTTTGCTCTGGATCCAGCGGGCATTTGCACATGTACTGAAGTACTGCTGGTGAGAAATCCCACCAAAGTCAACTGGGTGCACGTGCTTAAAGTTCATCACTCGCACAAATGCTCTTCCTTGGGATTGATGCCTGTTGATAAATGAAATGTATTAATCCCACTACTGCTCAGTATCAGCGGACAGAAGTTCTCCTTCTGCCATTTCTTGGAGAACTGGATAACTTCTTTGTGTGACGCTGTTGTCATCTCTTAAACAAGGTTTCTCCTGCAGCAGTCTGTGTGAGTCGTCCTGCCCAGTGTGGTGGTGGGAAGAGGAGAAGCATGAGGGGTGACATGGGGAGGCATAGGTGAGCTTGCTGGTGGCTCACCAGACTACAGAGCACTTTTCCCACCGTCCTTGGAAGGAGGTGGAAAAAGGGGCCTGGCAAAGGAAGAGCTGGAGCCTGAAATAAACAACAGGGAAAAAGATCTTGGGAAAGGAAAGATGGAATAGTGGGAGGAAGGGTAGGGAAAAGAGAGCTGAAGGAAGTGGAAGCAAAGTGATGTGGAGAAAAAGACCACTGATGTGGGCTGGAAGATGACCTGGCAAGAGAGAGCACAACAGGAATGAGAATGAAGGGTGAGACAGAAATGAAGGGGGTCTGTGCAAGACTTTTGAAGGGGGCTTCAGTTTGATACTGCCTGAGGTGTGTTCCCTGGTGCAGGAGAAGAGAGCAGACCTTTGACTTGAGGGATGCAGAGAGACTGAGACACCGGGTGGGAGAGCAAAGCAAAATAACTTGCTTCAGGCCATACAAGAGCTAAGTGACAGCTGAATATCCCAAACGCTTATAAACATGCATGTCCTGCCTCTCCTCTCTGTAGGGACAGTGGGGGGCTCTTGGTTGTCTCTATCAATAACACTTTGTTTTCTTGGCAGAAAAGGGATGATAAGAAAGTCAGGGAGCAGACAGAGGCTGTTTTCCCCCCTGATGATTCTGAGCTAGTAGAAATTTGTAGCTGGATCTAAAATTAACTCCAAGGAAGCCTGAAAGGAGAATATTGTTGTTGTGAGTTGCATTTTCTATGTTATTCCTTTTTCTTTTTTTTTGATTTATAATCATGAGGAAAAATGCAATATTTTGTGGCACCATGAAGTCATCACATTCTAAGTGACTAAAAACCAGAAATTTTTGCCTCTGTTACTGTGAAGCATTTGGTTTTGCCTACATCCATGCCAAGTGCTTGAGAAAAGGAAGAAGTACCGTCCAGGTCTTCGCAGCAACAGGGAGCAGCTGATACATGTATAGTGTGTGAGGGAGTGAAGAGGTATTGGAGGGGTGTGGAGTGGCATTTGGAGGCAGGAGGACTGCACAGACACATTTGCCTGGTCCAGGCAGGAGTGAATCCTCAAAGGTTATTCAGGACCTGACTGATGTCCATAAGAAAGTTTCTCCACAGATCTCGCTGGCCTGAGTCCCGGTCACTCACATGAGGAGGGCAGTGCTGGTCCCATACATGGACGAGCCAGTAAGGGCATCTTCTCTCTTCAGGCAGAGAAGGGTTGCAGACCCACTTCCTCCAGAGCCTGGCAGTTTTCTGAGCTTAAGCCTGTGTTGTTGGATGGATGATTGTTGGAATTGGTTTCCTTCTCTCCTAAACTTTATTTTTAGATAAATCTTCCCCCTTCCCAGTCTCAGGTTTTATCCCTGTCATCCATTGCTTAGCACAAGGGTACTGCTAACATAACCTGCTCTTCTTTGTTTTGCCCAGCATTTGGCGCTCTGAGTTAGCCAAAAATTATGCATATTTCTTTTTTCTGTCAGATCAGTGCACAGGTCTGCAAGTCCTGAGAAATTTCCTCCAAATTGCTAAAGCAATCATTTCACAGATCAACATAGGCAGCAAGTGAAGTCCTTAATGAAGTGTATGATTTCATGAATTCAATAATTAGAGTAGGACGGTTTCAAGTCACTCTTTTGGAGAAGAAGAAGAAATAAGGAAGCTTTAAGCGGCAGAAATAAAGTCATTCAATAACCATCCTCTTTCCTAGAATGAGATTCTCCATCTTGCCACTAGTGTGCTGTCTCTAAAGCAGAATTAATCTCTTTGCAAAATCCTTATCGGAAGCCAAAACCAATTAGTGGAGACAAGTGTAACAGTTTAACAGAGGACTGCTGTGGTGCACAGGAATCTGTGAGCTGTCTTCAGTTCTTGCAACTTAAACTTTGCAAAGTTTGTCTTTAATAATTAGATTTGAAGGAACTTCAAGTTACTCAGTTTTACCTGCATCAGTTTGCTGGATTACAGGTCAAGATTTTGTGTGAAAAAACAGAGCGTTTCACTGTGTCCATCTAAATCATGCTACTGCCAGGCCCATTCAGACTTTGACCCAGTCTTACTTTGGAGCTTTGAACACTGACCAGACTCAAAGGACACAGTAACGCTCCAGGCCATGTGGGTAAAAGCATGATGCCCACAAAACGCCAGCTCTGAAAGGAACTAAAGCAAGAAGAAGACAGGGTGGCCTCCTGGCTGTCTTTTCATAGTTTGGCCTAGGTTGCTATTGCCTCCTGTGATGCTGAATAAAGCATGTCTGTTTTTTGTTTTCTCTGCTGTGATCTGGCTTTATTTTTCTCTGTGGTCTCTACCTCTGGGATGCCTGACTCACTGAGGTGACTGGATGTTGCGTTTACGGTTGCAGTAACAGACTGTAAGTTCTAGGGGAAAATAATAATAAAAAGAAGATATATACACATATATATGTATGTACATATGTTACTTCCAGGAGTTGGCCATTTATCAGCACCAGTAGACTGAGAAGAGTGTCTGGGGCGGGGGAGAGTAGAAGAGGGAGTGAAAACTGTTGCACTTGTGTTGTAGCAGCATTGAGTTATCCTGTTCTTCTGGATGTGACCATTCAGAGCCAGAATTTCTAATTTTCAGAAATCAAACCTGTCTCAGAAAGCTCTAAAGTGGAAGTCAATCCATCCATTAGTTTTTTTTGTTGGATATGCTGCTTAGACCACAAGTTAATTTGATAGGCACAGTGGGACTCTCATCTCTGTTGGTGATTGCAGAAGCTATCTGACAGAGTAACAGTTGTGCAAATGCTCTATTTCTTGCCTCACTTACATATATATATATTTTTAAACATAGAACACAAAATATTCTCTAAATCTTTTAAAGCTGTTCCTATTCTATTACAGTGAGTACCGATTTTATTCAAACTTTCCTGTTTCTATTACTTTGATACTATTTTTGAAACACTTGTGCCCAATCTCCTTCAAGGTATTTGAGTGTTTAACCTTTGAAGAGCTTGGTGCTTAGGCACACTGGATAACTTTTCTGTTTAGAATAATCTCTTGAATTGAAAGAGACTAACCAAATAATGTTGTTCATGCCTGCATATCTGCAAGCTATCGTTCAGTTGTGTGATTCCTCTAATGTATTGGTCTACAAGGTATTGCTAGTACTCAAAAAGGTTAATTTTTGAGTATGTCCCTGTATGATTTCAGTTAGTATTTATGCACTTGGAGAAATGAGACTTTGATTTCCCTAGATATAAAGAGATTCATATCCTTCAGGAGAACATCTTATGTAAGCTTGCTGTTGTTATTCTCTTGGAACAGCATGAACCATTGGTTTTAATAAGGGGATTAAGTAAATGGGCACACTTTACTTAGGTACATTGCCTGGGAACACATTTCCATACAAAACTGTTCTGGAAGATCCAGTTTGTGTGTGGTGTGTGTTTAAATACAGTCCTACTCAGCATAACGTTTCAATATAGATTTAATGAGTCCCTATCTATCTGATTTATTGAGCTGAGCCCACAGTTATTAAACAAGGTGGTAACAGGTGACAGCAGTTTGGTGGGCTATCAAGCCCTTGTATTCCCTATGGAGCCAGGGAATACTTACTTATCAACAAAATGTTCCTTTTAGTGAGGGAAAGATACAACGTGGGTTTTAGGAGCATCAGAAGGATTTTCGCATTTCTTCACATCCTCCTACACTGTCAAGAGGTGGTGATGGTTCTACTTTTGATATCTCAAATCTCTTCTTTTAGAGACTCAATTACAAATTTAATTAAAAAGGGAGACAAAAGGAAGTAGCGTGTCTTCCCTAGAGGAATATTCCTAACACTGAGTGTGTGGTCACAGAACAGAAGGGAAAAGGAAGCGGCTGACCATGAGAAGGCAGCAGCTACTGGAACGACTGCCAGGGTACGGCTTGTTCCATACGGTCAAGTGCTACTCAGCCCTGTGCCCTTGCACAATACTTGGGACTTTTTTGTTTGTTTTTCCTTCCTCAAGGAAGATTACTTTCCTCCAAACAAAGATATTATTCAGGTTTTCCCCCCTCCCCTATTCTATGACAGAAGCAACTGTTTCTGCTGTTGGAAGCTGGACTTAACAAAAAACTATTTGCAAGTGTAAAAATTAGCAAAGAGCTCTTGTAAGTGGAAAATCCCAGGTGAGCTGTTTAAAAAGATTGTCCCTCCTTACTACGGAAACTATTCTTCTAACCAAGTCTATACTTAACCCTTCTGTCAGAGAAACTAATAATTTGGGGGAAAAGTTACAAGAAGAAAAATTGCACTTGTGGAGTCCGTTACATAGACTAGCTTGTAATAGAGACCTTTCCCTGCTGAGGACCTAATAAACCTTTCAGATACCTTTCATAGAGCCACACTAACCTATATTCCTTAGTGCTGCTCAAAAGGAACAAGTACCTGCAAAAAAACATGGATGTAATTGCAGAATTACAGAAAGGTTCAGATTTGGAGAAAGTCTAGTCTAGTCTAGTCATGTTACCCCACAGGCTCAAAGCAGAATCAGCTAGAACAAATTACTCTGGACCTTGTCCAATTGTATTTCAAATATCTGCAGAGATGGAAACTCCTCAGCTTCTCTGGGCAACCTGTTCTGGTGTCTGACCACCCTCACATTAAGGGTAAGTGGGGGAAGCAGAGGGGAAGGATCACTTCCTTTGACCTGCTGGTAACACTCTTCCTAATGTAGCCTACGATTACCATTCTGCCACAAGGGCACATTGTTGGTTCATGTTTAATTTGGTGTCTGTCAGGATCTCCAGGTCCTTTTCTGCAAAGCTGCTTTCCAACCTCTTGGCCTCCAGTGTGTACTTGTGCCTGGAGTTACTCCTCTCCAGGTGCAGGACTTGTACAACAAGCCAAAGTTGTTGGCCCCAGTGTCAATTTTTGAGGTTCATCACTAGTGACTGGCCTCCAACTGGACTTCATGGTACTGATCACAATCTTTTGAGCCTGACATTTCATCCAGTTTTTGATCCACCTCACTGTTCACCCCTCTAGTTTGTACTTAGTTTGATGATATGGGAAACAGTGTTGAAAGCCTTTCTGAAATTGAGATAAACAACATCTACGGCTGTCCCCTCATCCACCATTCTCATTGTCTGGTTGTAGAAGTCTATTAGGTTAGTTAAGCATGATTTTGCCCTTCATAAGTCCATACCAACCACACCCAATCACCTTCTTGTCCTTCATATGTTTGGAAATGGTTTTCAGGAGGACTTGCTCAGGGACAGAGGTAAGGTTGACGTACCTGCAGAAGCCATTACAGCTCCTTCCTGGATTGAAATCCAGGAGGGCTTCGGCTTGCCTAACCCTGTTCCAGCACGCTCATAGAGTGTCTCTATATTCCTCCTGGGTCTTCTGACCCCAACTCCACCTCGTGAGCTTTCTTTTTATACTTGAGTATTCTTTGTCAGGAGCTCCTTGGCTACCTATGTGGGCCTTTTGTGCTCTTCCTTTAGTAGGGGTAAAGATATCCTCTTTGGAAAGCATGGAGCACAGGGAATGTAATTTCAAGGGGAACAGATCTACTATCTGCAACTTCCATAATATAATAGGATATTTATAAATTGTGTTCTGGGGGTTTGATTTATGGGAATTGACTGAAAGGATAAATGAACACAGTTTTTATGAAGTACGCTGTTTTCTGCACGTTTGACCACAAATTTATCTCTTAGTTCATGCATCTTCTAGCAAAGATAAATTAAACCTGGCAATAAACTTCTCATACTCCAGACTTACAGAGACAAAGCTGATCCTTTTGCCTTCTTGTATTACAGCAATTTTCCTCCAATTTATCCAAAACTATCTTCAGCATCAAGTAGCACCAAAATGTGTCTGGCTATTGTTAATAATAAACCCTGAGTCAGCCTTAGAGGGGCAGATTTCAAAATCAATGAAGCTAAGTGGAGTAGAGAAGAGAAGAATATTCCACACAGCAGCTTTTTGACTTTGCAATCTGACTTGGTGAGTAGAAGTCATAAATTTGTGGACAGATGAAAAGCAAAAATGGTGAAATGCTTAAAGCTCGATTGTGAAGCCTGTTTGAACCAACCAGCACAGTCTCTAAGGGAGAGCCTAAGTTAACAAAAAAACTAAGACAAAAGGTGTGAGCTATTGTTACCAACTTCACTGTTCTTACTGTAAATGTGCTGTTAAAACTTATGTAGCACTCAGTGAGTTCCAAAAGCTGATAGCTGTGTTTCTGCTGGGTTTTTCAGGTCTAGCTCCATTACTCAGATGCTGAGACAGAGTGTCTGTTTTCCAGACTGAATCAGTGAACAAGGGTTACTTATAGCTTAACAGATCAACTTGCTTCAATTATCAATAATAAAAGGCTACCAATTTTTTTTTTTTTTAAATCTATGACCCATGCAGACTCCATGCATAAGTTTTAGTATGGTGCCAACTCATGCAAGAATGCATGTGATGGGGTGATGGGGAAGGTGTAGGAAGTTTGTCAGTGTGTCTCCTCCTGGGGGTCTCCTATTCAGTGCAGAGCCCTGTGAGATGGCACAGTCCCTGCCACAGCATCACGCCATGGCTGTTCAGCTACTCTGTGACAGATCAATAGACCTGTAGCCGGATGTCTGTGATCATTGGAGTCTGGGCTTTTGGTCTGATCTGTACCTTGAACTCTTGATAACATTGCCTGACAGCCAGTAGGAATCCCACTTAAAATGCTAGTGTTTGTAACACCACAGTTAACACTTCTTGAAAATGTTGATTCCTTTCCCTTAATTTTTAATTAGAGTTGCAGACTCTGATCCTGACAGGCCTCTTGACTTTCACCAGCTGTTCAGTGGGGTTATTATATGAAATTTCATTTGACTGACCAGGTAAAAGACAAATGAGGCATGGGGCCTTATCATACACTTAAGCTTGTGTCTGACTGTAAACATGGAGACACTTCCATCATATGATCTTAGTGGTTGTGGCTGCAAAATTGGCTTTTGAGCATATTAATAACAAATCACTGAGCTTTTAGGGATCCATGAGAAACAGTTTGTTAATATTCTGCAGGATTTCAACATTTTTTAGGAATCCATGGCTGTTCTGAAGTTATTGTTTGTTGCTGAGTTTCGGATCATGTTCTTTCCAAAAAGCAATTTGTGAGGTACATTTTTCTGTGACCATCAGGTCTTTGCTTTTCAATATCATGTGTCCCATATAAGCCACTGGGAGATACATATTAAAGAGAATAGACTGCCCTTTCATTGTCTGGACAAGAGCTTTAAGAGGGAGGAAATATTTCTTCAAACCAGTTCTGGCATACGTAATAAGAATCCATTTTAAATTTGGACTACAAATCTAGCTTTGGTCAAAAGCTTGCCAGACACAGTGAAATAGTAATCTATTTGATTGCTGTGTAAAATCTGGGTTGTCAGTAAATACAAGAGCCACTCCTGGACTATGTGAGGACATGTGGCTAAAGGCGGTGCTCAGAGTGCTGGAGGAGGAGGCTCAAAATGAGTATGCTTTATTTTTGGCACAGTCATCAATTTGCTGTCTGATCCTAGGCAAGCTGTTTACGCCACAGTGTTCATACATTGATCCTCAAAACTGCATTTAAATAACTAAATAAGCAGTCTGATTTAGAGGCATCAATGCCTAAATTTAATAATCTCTTTCTGAGATGTCAAAGGTATTATGAGGTGTGATTAATGTACATAAAGCACTTCACGATCTTTTCTTTACCTGTCTACGTCTTTATCCAGATTTTTATGCTATGCTGATGAAAGATTTTAAGTTGAAAGTAATTACTGTATGTATGAAGAGATGACTGAGGAAGCCTAATAGCATAATTACCCTTATCAATAGATTTTCCTGAGAGCAACTCTTTGTTGTCTTCCTTTGAAGACAGTGGTGATTAGAAATGATTTTATTTGCATAATTTCTCTTCTGAATAAGACTGTTCTGTGAGGACGTAAGTGATAGAGTGCCATTACAGGAGACTGGAACAAGTCTGATGCATTTGCAGTTGATTGAGGAAAACAGTTTTGTGGAAACTGAAACATCTTTCTTTGAACAAAGGTGCAGGATGCTCTTGCCTGGCTCTTCTTCCTTCCCATCTGCATCCTCTGCCCTATCTTCAGTCAAAGTGACCGAGTAATCTTTAGTTAAAACCTGTTGACTCTGAAGATAATGGTAAAAAGACAAGCTTATGTCAGGTTTATCTTAGGCAACTGGATAAGCCCATTTGTTCTCCCAAGTGCTGAGCAGTGAGTTGGGGATTGGGGGAGGGAGAAGATGTGGCTCTGACCTTCTGCCTGCTCTTTGTGGCCATGGTGGAAGTTCACCTAGCCTTGCCCCTCCTTCAGACTGTCATGCTGTGTCAATCTTCCCTTTTCATCTATCACTTCATGACATTTTTTACCTTCGATGCAAAGGATTTTAGGGATGCCATATGTACCCCATGCTGCAAGTAATTTGTCCATAGACTTTCTTCTAATCTATATACAAGGCTTGGCAAAGTTCAGGTCACAGGCTCCTAGGACTTCTCCAGTGTTACACATTCAAATACTTAATAAAAATGAGACAGTAGTGTTTAAAGTATGAAAGTGCTGAGTGAAGGAAGGTGGTCCATAAATGCAACTGTCTGCCATACCTCCAGAAGCGACTGTGGCTTAGTCCAGCTCTGAACTGCACTGGTCGGTCATGGGCCAGGCCCAGGCTATACAACCCAGCGCTGTGTAAAGGCTGAACGAAAAATACTCATGACATGCTTTAGTCTAGAACTGAGTTCATAGGTCTTCTTAAAAAAATATATATTAAAAAATTATGGCTTGCTATTAAAATTTCAGAGGAGGGCTCTAAGGTAAGTAATACACTTTACAGCAATTAAAAGACAAACAGAACTGCTTGGGGGCATAAAATGCAAATAATTCCCAGATACATGGCTAATGACTGGGCTCATAAACCATGAGACAGTTCCTATTCACTAGAACAGGGAGTCTATAGAACTGCCTGAGTATATTTCTTTGCTTCCTTGACCTGGCCTCTGTGTCCTGATCAAGGAAAAATTTTTGATTGACAGCCTGCTTTCCGAGCTCACATCTTCTGGCTGTCTAGTTGTCATGAGAAGGCAGAAACAGCCAAGCACTTACTGCACCTCAGAGAGCTCACAGTAGAGAAAAACAGCTTAAATTCTGCAACTGCAGAAAAAGCTTCCTTTGTATTAAACAGTGGAAAACAAACAAAGAAACAAAGCTGTGATCTCCAAATAACATTTTTTCCCTTCCTAGGTCATTAAAAGTGCTTCTGCCTGACCTTGGTTTACTAAAAATTATGTTCTTGCTTTCCTTTCTCCCTCAATAGGAATAACACCTTTCTGAGTCATTTACCCGGTACTTACCTTATGGGAAAGTCATATGGAAACTGGACATGTTTGGCGTTTGTTCCCTGGACTACTTCAAGGTTTGTGTTTTAATTCAATAATAATATGAAATGTGTTAACAGTCTGGAAAGCACGGCTCTTCTCCCAGGAGAACAACTGAGCCGCTGCGCTCCAAAATCAGTCTTTTATTTATTTGCTCAGTGTTAGAAACATTTCCAGGTATTGAAGCACGTCTGCCTGTACCTGGAAACTGGTATAACAGTTTTGTGCACAGTTTTGACATGGGGCAGATGCCACTCTTCCGAAGAAGTTTTGGATGTGGTCTGGAAGATAACATGGACCAGAGACCATTGCCAAAAGGTTACAGCCACCCAGGGTAGGAAGGCAAGTGTTTAGTAGTTAGGACATGAACTGTTTCATGTGAGAGAGTGCCAGAGGAAGGCACAAAGACATTTAATGTAAGGGTCTAAAAGTCACCTGACATCCTCAGCTGTGCCATGGCTCAGTGTCATGGTTTAACCCCAGCTGGCAACTAGGAACATGCAGCCGCTCGATCACTCCTCTTGCCCCAAGTAGGGAGAAACAAGAGAAAAGGAGAGAAAATCCACCCTTAGGGATTGAGATAAAGACAGTTTAATACAACAGTAATGGAAGAGGAAAATAACAATACTAATGGTAAAAGAATATACAAAATCAAGTGATACAACACAAGTCATTCTCACCACCTGATGATTGATTTCCCATCCCATCCCAAGCAGCGACTGTGGATTCCAGCCCTCCAGCCAGCTCCGCTTATCTACTGAGTGTGATGGCTGTGGTATGGAATATCTCTTTGGCCAGCTTGTCCTGTCTATGCTTCCTCTCAGCTTCTGTGTGAAGCTGAAAATTCCTAGAGTAATATAAATAATACTTAACAGCAACTAAACCAAATATGTGTTATCAATAGTCTTCAACATTCTTCTCATAATAAACCCAAAACACAGCAGCTACTAGACAGAAAATTAACTCTATCCCAGCTGAAACCGGGATGCTCAGTTCTGGCAGGATTAAACAGCCTGGGAGCTGGGAGAGTGTCCTGGGAAGAAGGAGATGTGGATCACTTTGTAGAGTCTGTAGGAATTTTGAAAAATATGATTCCTCATGTCATGGTCTATTCAAAAACTGGCACTGACTGTAGTACACTTTATATCTACCTGTACAGCAAATGGAGCAGCCATTGTATTTGAGTATCTGCTGCTTTCCTCTCCTCTCCCCGCCCCCCCCAACATTTACTTCATTATAGAGTAGTGAGGCCAACTTGTACTCTAACTTTCTACATTCATCTTAAAATTTAAATAAAAATGTGTAACAATGTCTCCAGATTCTTGGAGATTATTTTTCATTTGTAACCTACTGCTGTCAGAACATTACTGATAAAACTTTCTTTCTACACTATTTGACATTGATAAAGCCTCAATTGGAGGTCTATATTTAACTTTGAGCACTGTGCTTCAAAAAGCATGGGAATCAAGTGGATAGAGCTAGAAGAAAGGCAACAAGAAGGGTCATGTTTTCTAGACCTCTGATCAATGAAGAAAGATTGAAAGAATTGGATTTGGAGAATAGGAAGAGAGAGGCAAAAGTCTTCAAATGTGCTAACATCTGCTGCAAAGACGAAAAAAGAACAATCCAATCCCCACTTCTGTGCTGAATAAAGCAGGAAGCAATGGGCTTAAATTTTGAGAGGGCATATTGAGCACCAAACAACACCTTGTAACAAAAGGAGGGTCTGGAATGGATTGATTTGAACTGCTGCAGGCTTTATAGCACAAACTTTTTCTTAAAATCTTTCAGGCAAACTTCTATCAGAAATGACCTTGGATAGCCAGGCTAGGCTTGGGCTCAAGGGATGCATTAGGAGGTCTCAAGTTTCTTTCTTGTTCTATGACTACGGCTTTTTTTCTTCTGCAGGGTTTGAATATTAATGAAGTAATGTCAATATATTTCAATCTATTGCAAAACACCTTTGGAGAGGTTCTTCTTTCCCCCCTGCATCTGTTTGGCTTCAAAATCCTCTTATCTGTCTGAATACATCCTCTTTACGGACCTGCAAATATGAAACAAGATTTCAGGGTATACATGCATGTATTTATCTGCCTTCAAAAGATAGATTTTTTAATGGGTTTTCTGTTCATTGCTATATTACTTATCTGAGGATATACCTTTACCCTATGATGAGGAAACATAGACCAAAAAAAAAAGTTTTGATAATGGAGTCATGTCCTCTCTCTGGACATTGTCTCTGAATTTTGACTTAGCTACCAACAGCTCCCTTGCAGAATGTTTTGGTTTTTTTAACTCTGGCAGGCTAACAGTAAAATCTTGGGTGGCACAGGGTTCCTGGCCATAGCAAGTCTAAAAAAAAAAAAAGTGAATCCCAAAAGTTGCACAAATAAAGTTGGGGGAGCTTGTCCATTGTAATTTTCACTTGCATTGCCATGCACTCCAAAAATGAGAAGATTTTAATGTGGAAAAAAAGTACCGGTTAAACTACAGTGGTTAAATGTTTGTAAGGTAACATTATTTACAAGACCTTAGCATTGTAGCAAAGTTTTGGAAAATTTCCGTCAGCATCCCATTAGCTCAACTCACAGCTCCACTCCAAAGTGTACAACCTAAAAGTTCAGATTCCTCCCCAATGCCGGATTACTGGTTTTGCTTTGCTCATAAAAAAATACCCACCCAAACCAAAAAAACCCAAAACAATTTCATAAGGCCATATTTAATTTGTACCCTATTATTTAGTAGCAAGTCACATGTTATCCAGTGGAACCATGTCTCTTTGAATGATCTAATTATCCGTTTGAAGGCTGCCATCTTTCCTGACCAGGGGTAGTGGCTGGGAATTAGACATTTGCTAGCCCTCACCCCTCCCCTGGTTTCTCCACCAGAATGCCTTTTTAAGGAAACCCCATGTGACTGGGACTGGAAAAAAAGATATGGGAAAGGAGCCGGTTCTAGAAAAATCCATAATGTAACTTTTTGGCAAAATTGGAAATTGATGTCTGAAAAATTTTGCAGAGGCAGTCCCCAAGACCTACCATTTTGACTACCACATGATTCCACATGATAATATGAGAGAGAGTCTAGCAGTCCTAGGGCTGCTCTTTAGTGAGGCTTCTTGC
The DNA here is from genome assembly GCA_002844005.1 of Limosa lapponica baueri. Lineage (NCBI taxonomy): Eukaryota > Metazoa > Chordata > Aves > Charadriiformes > Scolopacidae > Limosa > Limosa lapponica. Next base: position 83,465 of record KZ506067.1, read on the forward strand.
AGATAAAGAGAAATCTGCAAAAGAAAACCTAGTCCTAGAATTGACTGTTCCTTCCAACAAACCTCTTTCAACAGGCAAGAGAACAGAACAGATGTTTTGTGTTTCTACAGTTCTTCCCTAATGATCATACAAATGGAGTGCAGTTTCTTAATGATGTGTTTTTAGTAATATTCTGCAATAACTAGGCAAGATGCCAGTTGACAAATTACAACAAATATGTCCTTAATCCCTTCACGGTCTCCCTGTTGGCCGGATCCCTAATGAGCACGGGCTGCTGTGTTGCAGGAATAAATGCTCAGCTGCATGAATGGCTCCACTGCTCCTTATATACCTAGTATAATGGTAAAATAAGAAGTTGGTAAATTTACTGTCTTACTGAAAGGGAGAAGTGGATGATTTCTTGGCAAATTACAAGTGGATTAGATCTCTTTATCCGTATTTTTTTTCCCTGGACCATGACAACCTGGAAAAAGATGCTGTTCATAAAAAGGGTTCAGCTAATCACAAATCTCATTAAGACAGTCTGAGTGACAGCAGGTTACTGTGAACTGAAAGAGCATAGCTTTGCTTTCAGCACACTTTCCATTAAAAATGACGTACGAGATGCGAAGACAGTCACAGCATAAACCACAGGGAATATACTTGGTGTAAAAGCACACCAAGGACCAGACAAATCCGATGCTGGGAATAAAGTATGCAGCATCTGCAAATGGAGGATCGGCTTTTAAAGTCCATTCAAATATGTACAGTCTCCAAAGCATCAGTTGCTTTTCTCAGCTTCTGCAGAAGTAGGATGTAATAGCACAGGATTGAGCTGTTGGTAAGTAACATTGAGGACAGAACATGTCCTTGTCAGTCATGAAAAGGCTGAAGTTACTAATGAAAACAAAGCAAATAAAGTAATGATTTCTACTCTGTTTCCAATTCCAAAGACTTCTTGCAAGCTATTTTTTCCTAAAGAAATTAGACTACATTTTCCTTGCAAGTGTAATCAACCTAAAGCAGGAGAAAATATATGTGGAAGGTGGTTGAAAGAATGGGAACGTTATGGGAGAAATCTGGAACTAGGATCACAAGTTCCATCAAAATGGAGTGGGGAAGGCTTATTTACTTCAATAAAGCAGGATAAAGAGGAGTTATGAGAAGATCCATGAGAAAACCCTCATAAAATACTCCATTTCAGAAAGTATGTGTCCATACGACATAAAAGAACAGGGGCAGAAGTGCCACGGTTACCTGCACGGACTTTACCCAAGGTCCAGTTCTAGGGACACAGCTGCAAGGGCTTCTGTGGGAAAGGAAAATGTGTCTTACTCTGCAGTTTGCTTGCCAAGTCACAACACAAGCTTTACAACAGGCCTGTGTTTAAACCCCATGACATCTGTAGGTGGAAAAAACAACCAGAATTCAACAGCTTCTGCTGCCAGCTTCCAAGCACGTGTACCATCAGCTCTGCAAACACCACGGCTGGTGGGGACCATACCACGTGTTTTTGCAAGGTATGTCCATGGCTGTCTTTGTATAAAAGTATGAAAACCAGGGGCTGTGATGTGGTTTTGGTACTTGTATGGAAGTGTATAGTCCTTGATGTTATCCTAGCACTGCTTGCTTCCACAGGCAGTGGCTGAGCCCCTGGTTAGACGGAGGAAAAACTTGGATGCAGAGTCTGACAGAAATGGTTCAACTTCACCTGCATTTCGCCTTGATCCAGGCAGTTGCCAGTGCTTACACATTCCCTGTGTGGGTACCAGGCTCCCTGCCAGCATGCTAACAGGTGGCTTTCTTCCAGGATATGGCTCCTGCTGAAAGAGTTGGCCTTGGTTATGTCCAGGTGATGCAGAAAAAAAATGGTATTGGTATCTCTAGGCTGTGTAGGATCTTGTACAGAGGTTGCTGTCTTGGACAGGAGAAGGATCCTAAAAGACAAACTAGGCAATGATTTTTCTGATAGTAGGACTATCTGAGCTGCATGGTTTTGGGTTCAGCCTGGTACTAGATCAGATTGCTGAGCTGCTCCTGTCTCTCCCAGATGCCCAGAGAGACACAGGAGTGGAATCCTTCTGTGGAATTCTTCACAGGAACCTGCCTGTGGGCAGCATGGCTCATCTCGAGGATTAGTAGGGTTAGCAGATGAGGACCTCATCTTCAGGAGAGAATTACAAGGTCTGACAGGCACATTGCTTGAATGTAGACTTAGAATTGAAACAAACTGGAAAGAAAAGCTCTTGTTTACTCTCTTTCCTCTGTATCTCTCCCAGATTCGGAGTTTCCCAACCTTGTTCTGTGGTTCAATGGGACAGTCAAATTTTCTACAGCTAATGTCAGATGAGTAGTTTCTACAGAACAATGTGATTTCAAAATAAAGAAAAACTCTTTTTTCCCCCTGAACATTTTTTTCCCTTGGATGAATGTTATGATTCACTTATTTCCATAACAGTTGTCAATCATTTTGGTTTACACCGTGAGATATTCACTGGGATGACAGGATGATAGAGGAGCTGCGATTGTCACATAATTCAATGATTACAGAAGATGGGGCTTTTATAAAACATGGTGAGACCACCAGGGTTGGCAATGCTGCAGATGAAGGACCAGTAAACACTATACAGGAGAGAGAGGAACCACTTGCACAGAGGGAAGGAAGGGACCCTCTGGGGTAATAGCAGCTACTTCCAAGAATATGGGGAAAATTCTTTCTATTCTTGGCACCAAAGAGCTGCTGGGTGTGAAGGTCTCATGTTCTTCAGACACTGAAGGGACTCATGACTCTGGATATATTATCTGGCAATTTTATTAATCTCAGGAGCTCAGTATATGGGCTGTGTCTTAACAATCTGTCCAAACTTTTAATTGGCTTTTTGAGCCACTGTATCACAACTTATATTCTTACAACACAGAAACTGCATTTAAAAAAAAAAAACCACGAAAAACACGCTAATTTCATCAAAGAAATTTTTTACAGTATGGAAAAATTCTCCCAGTAGAAACTTACACATTGTCAAATCATGCAGACACAGCAAAGTTTGCATTGCTATGGAAACAAAGCTAAAGATGGCTTATGCTGTGAAAAACAACTTGCAAGTAACTGTGAAAAGTAAGTTTATAAGAATGACACCTTTTGGGTTGATCTTGAAAGACATGATGTAACACGAGCATCTTGGGTTAGAAGGCTGTTTTTATTAAGTTTTCCACAGAGACAGGTTATTTCAGCTCTATTCTTACAAGTCTGACATCAAAAACTATCAGCATATATATGTGAGCTATCCAGATAGAGACACACCTGCCAGTACAGAGTTACATTTCTCCTATCAAACACTTTAAGAAAAACAAATATGGTCCCTTCCATGCCCATCTAATAAAAGAAGAACTGCTAAGTCAGGATAGAATATTTGTCACAATGTATTTTCTTTTTATGAATTGAGTTATTCATAAAAGAGTAAAAAATAATATCTAGTATCTAATGTTTAAACAAAACATACTTTATACATCTGGCTAAGCTGAAATATCATACCTTGCCAAATAAAAAAAAATGCTCTCTAAGTGTAGTTTCCCTAGCAGCTCAGTAGGTATGAAAGGCATGCAGTTCATTTCCTGCCAAGGGGGAGAAAAATGGGTAGGTCTGAGATAATATTGCTAGTGTGCTTGGAAAAGATCTTAGTTGTTAAAGTTGTAGTTGACCACGTATACATATTTTGACTCTTCATTTCCTTGAAAATTTCCCAGGTACAACTTGGGCTGACTCCATTTTAGCTCTCAATGATGGAGGGCTCAATGGGAGGCAGAACAGGGTTTTCCAGAGCACTGCAGTCATCAGTGAGAAACACCAAGTCCTGGAGAAACAAAAAAGAAGGCTAACATTTTTAACGAGGAAGGCCACAATATTGGGAAGCTCAGGCCCTGATCCAGTTTTGCTGGTCAGGGGAGAGGGTAGAGACAGAGAGGGCTAAAAGCAGAGACTATGCCCCTGTTGGTGCATCTCAACCTACCCTTCTGCAGTAGGAGATCATGATGGTGTACAGGCTCCGGGCTTTTTCCTTCAGCTCACTCACTTCAAGCACTCTCTCACATCTGGGGTAGGCCACAAAATCACGGAGTTTTGCCAACACACAGTAATTCTGCAAAGCACGCAAAAGAGGTATGTGTAACCCTGCACAAACACAGATTTATGTTTCTCGTTCACCACTTACAAAATTCTTACTGCCTCTGTGGGAACCTTGAATTCCTACCTCTATGTATGGGCAATCTATGTAACCTTTAGTTAGGAAAATTCACCATCAGTATTTCATAACAAAGACATTTGGTCCAAATAAGTGCTTGGACAAGTGCATAGTTTTGGTCTGCCAGCTTCTTTCCCACATGCTTTAGGAGATAGCAGTGCCAATACAATCAAATCTGCTCCTGTAGTAGGTGGAGTTGCCTATAGAATAGGTGCACTGTCTCCCTTTAAGAGAGCATCTGATTTACCTGGCGAACAGATAAACAAAACCTCACAGACATGATTCTTCTGTTCCTGTACAATAGGCAATACTGTGAGCACCAATTAAAGTTATTTTCAGAGTAATTTTTACCTCAGACTTTGCATTATCAAAATAAAGCACAGCCAGCATGAATTTCACAATGTCCTTGTGAAGCAGGAAAATAAATATCCCAGCTCTTGCTTTAAAGCAAGGGAAACTGAGGCACTGGATGTACATTGCTTGGTCTTTGCAATGAAGTAAGGCACTGGCAACTTTGGAATTGGGATCTGTAGGGTCCTGACTTGCAAGACTTGATGGTGTCAGACATCTCTTGCTTTGTTTGATATGTTCTACTTTTTAGTTACTAAGTGAAGCACTGGGAAAAGAAGCAAAATATGTCAGATATCTCAGGGCAGAACACTGTGATATAAACTATGTGTGCAGGAGGCAGTTTCGTCTTTGCTGGGAGATGACTATTGCTGCCTTTTCTCAGTATCACACTTCCATATCCTCAGGCATGCTTTTTCTTTCTGAATTCAACAAGTGGCTTTTTAAAACAGGAAAAGCCAGCGAGGTATTCCTGAACTTCTTTTTATTAAAACCGCAGTGCCAGAAGCCACTTATGATATAAAATGAAGTAGATGTATTAAATGAGGAAAGTTTATTCTACATTTCTTCTTTTAAATTATTATTCAGTTTTGTTGCACTTACTTAAGTTCTGAAAAGCCTCTGTCACAATAAATTAATAAGGTACACATGGTAATAACTTCAAAATATTGACTTCCTCATTTTTGAATTTTTAAAGAAGTAAAATCTCAGAAGCTCCATCAGGATTTTAATAAGGTTCAAAATGACTTTTTTTTTTTTGGTCACTCATCTCTCTAGTTAATTAAGCTCTTCTTAATTAACCACTCTTCTGGGGTACAATCTTAAGAGTTATCCTCTCTTTTCATTAGCTGCTTTTACTGCTCAGAGGTAAGAAAGAAGCATGAGAACTTACATGTATGTCCAAGTACAGCCTGGGCAGTGTCTCCACACACGAGTCCTGCAGGAAAGAAGAAAGACCCATTGCAGTTTTGATTTGAGAGAAACGTGTGTCAGAAGCAAGCAACCCACAGCGTCTTTGCAGGAGCAGTTTTTAGGTAGACTCACCGCAGCTTTGGAGGTCTGTAACTCCTTAAAAGACTCCGTGATTTCTTTGCTCAGGGACAACACCCTGGAGTAGCAAGTTGGAGGGGCCGCATTGGCGAACAGGGCAGCAGAGAGCAGAGCCATCAGGCTCAGAAGCGTCTTCATTGTGGGGAGCTTGTCCACAGGAGGAGGCAGGGAGAAAAAAAATCACTGCTACCGGTTAGGCAGCTCCTGGTAAGCGTCAGTGAGTAAGTTTGACAAGTCAGCCCCCAATTAAATAGTCTCCTGCATCAACGGGGAAAAAAAAGTCTGGGGGTGGTCCATGCAGCAGCTTGCTGCTGTTTTAAATTTCCTGCCAACCTATGAGGCAGAGCTGCTGGCGTTTTCCTGCCGGAGCACGGAAAGGAGGGAATGAGGGTAACAAAACCAAACACTACTGGCACTTTTTATTCCAGAAAGAAAACAACCTAGTGAGCACCTCAAGCAACAGAAATACGTGTGACAAACAGATTATCAAAGTGTAGGCCCTGATTCTGTATGTGTTTTGGTACATATGCCTCTTTCTTGGGAACATAACGTACAGCTGTGGGACTACATAGGATGCAGACACAGAGAAATCCTTCCAGCATTGGTGTCACATGTTGGCAGTACGAATCAGACTTGCTGATCACCCTTAGCAGGTTTGAAAGGTTACTGCTATAAAAGAAACCTCCCAGGTTTAATTTTCTCTTTTAACCTGTGTAGACGCTCATGATTTCTTAATCAAAATAACAGTGCTCGTTATGGCTGCTTGGGGAGACCTGTGTATTTACACACTTGTGGTCTCAAGTAGAATAAATACATCTCTATATGGCTGTCATAAATGTATAAAAATTATTTTGCTTTCTGAGTTGAATTTATGAGGCTCTGTTCTTCTATTGGATGCCAGATGGAGCTGAAAAATCCAGACTCTGGGATGCGGGCGTGAGGTTGAACATTCGTTGCTCTTATATGTTAATTGTCCTGTAAAATGGAGGCACCCTTGAATGAAGAACCGGTTATTTCACAAGTTATCCCCCCACTTCCCCAAGAAAACCACCCACATCACCTTTTAAATTCAGATTCTAGCTAGGTATTAACCCAAATAGTCAAGTATCTGATGAAATACTGGCATTTCAGTAGACCAGGAAGGTTCATCCGAAGGTGGGAGAAAGGGAAATTACTGAACACTTCTAAAAGAAAAAGATTTCCCACCAGCCATTTTAAAGAGAAAGACAAAGTCTTGAAAACTAGTTTTGAGGAAACAGAAGTATTCTATATGCTGCAGAGGACTCTGACTTAAATCCACCAAGACACCTGGAGGAAACAGGGAAAGAGAGCTGCGTACTACTGTCTTGTTATACGTTTCTTTGCTTTCATAAAGAATGATTGGTTTAGTGACATCATGTGCTTGTGATGGTTAAAGTGTTAGGTACTCGGAGAGGAAAGAGAAGTTGGGAGCCCTGGCTGTGGGGAATTTAGGACTGGCCTTGGCAAATGGGTTGCTGGGTCTTATTTTCAGGAATGGGAGTTGCCCGGACGAGTGAGGGAAGAGGCCAGAGGAAGATAGGAAACCTTCTCGGATGGTCCAAAGCAGCTGGATCATAGATCGGAGCACAGCTACCTAGCGCTTGTCCAAGGAAAGGATGCTACTGACTGTGAGCCTTGCTGGTAAAGAAACAGACTCTTAATCACCATCTCATTACTGTAAAGAGTAGCTGAGGGTAGGAGTGAAATATCCTTCTATCAGACTCCCGTTTGGCAAGCTGCTAAAATGTATTTGCTCTGCCAGAAGAACAGTCTTTTGAACAGCATAAATGCTCTCCCAGTACAAGAAGTCAGCAATCCAACTGTTGCTAAAGAATGTCTTCAAAATGAAGCCTTTGTTTTTCTTTTATTTTTTTTTTTTTAAAGTGGGAACAATATTCTCTTTCTTAGTATTTTACCTATATTAAGCCTAAAGTGATGAGTCCATTCGAACTACAATTAAATACTAAGGGCCATGTTCTAAAAGACAGTTAGATGTCAAAGTGACTGTGACAAACATGGCCTCATGGTGACTTTTTGTCCGGCATGAAACACAGCTAAAACAACTCTCCAAGTCCTGTGTCCTGGACATATTCAGGCAGTTGAAAGCTATTTAAAAATATCTCTTTAGGACGGGATAATGGTAAAGGTGTCGATGCTGATTTGGAATTACATTATGAACTGAGCTATACATTAGTTGCCTAGGGCCAGAGAGGCAAGCATGCAGCTTCCTATAGCCTAATGCAACACCCTGTCTCCCAAGTCAGGGTGCAAGCCCCGTGCCACAGAAGCCTCACTCTGTAGTAACCCTTGAGGGATAAGTGCCGAATGCCACCTATTGCAGCCTTAGCTCCAAGAAGACATCCAGAGGAGGAAATGCCCAACACTGAGCACTGAGGGCTTATGATTTTTGCCCCAAAAGTGAGAGACCTGGAATTAATCTCTTTCTCATTTTCTGAAGGTGCGGGGTGTTGGGTTGGATGGCCATGTTCTGAGGTAGTGACAAAGGGATGGGGGAGGAAAGGACTGCCACCTTTCAAAGTCTGAAGCCTGGCTGTTTGAAGTCTGAAAGTTTGAATTCTGGCTGGCCCCATGCTTGCAGCCTGCACACCCACCACTCTTGTCCTAAGAGGTGAGATTTGCTGACCTTCACACTCCTGCAGAGATGCTTTGCCACTGGCAGTCAGGGAAATGATCCACCCATTTAGTTTCTTCTGCAGACCAGGGAAATGTAATGACTTGCTGAGCGATCAAGCTCTTCTTGGCCCAGAGAGCAAAGCAAAGGCCTCACCAAAATGTTTAACCAAATAAAGAGGTGACTCTCTGCTTTGTGAAGGGGCAAAATTGCTGAAGTATTTGCTCTGAAGTTTTTGCTCAGTTGCAGTATTCCTGCCTTGTGGTTTCTCTTTGATCTCATATAAACTAACTCAAGGAAAGCCACCTGTGATGGATGTCTAGTCAAGTAGTGAAAAAAAAGAACTACCCTCAGAAATACTAGGAAAAAAGGATTTCTTTTTTTCCAAAAAAATGGGAGGACTGGAGTTTAATTTCCTCACCTAAATCTTCTGCTCCCTGGGCCAGATTACATGCATAGTTGACTCTAACCCAGATGGATATTTTCCAACGCCTACTAGCTCATCAACACTTCTGCACATCTCAGCATGCAGAATATGCAACTCAGTTCAAAAAAGACAAATACTCACTTCTCAGTTGTTTTCTATTTGTAGCTTATCAGCAAAATTATCCCTGAGCTCTGAATACATTCAATTTATGGCCTAGATACGAGCAAAAAACTTCTTTTTCTCTAAGAAGCTCACTGGTGACTTCCAGTGACACCTGGCACAACTCTGAACCAAATACACAGTTACCAAAGCCCATGAAACTCCAGACTCTCCTTTCAGTGACTGTTTTTATCCAGTCACTTATGCAAAGCCACTTACTAATTCTGGTGCATACCTCGCCTTGGGCAGAGAAGGTCTTTAACAGGGAGGACAGCTGTTCTTCACAAAGGCTAATAGCATCTTAGAGGCAATATTCAAAATGGACATGGAAATAGTCTTTAGAGCTACAGGAGGGGAAGGGGCAAAGATCAAAATATGTTAGAGTCAAAACTCGCCTAAGGATTGCTTCCATGAAGAAGCTGCTATTTACAGCCCTTCCACTCAGTGGGACAGTGCTCAGGCTGGCATTAGAAGAGAGCACAGCAGGAGTCGGTCAGTACCACCATGTCTGTGATGATCATCATGGCAGGGACATCTCCACCACAGACACATCTTTACCATGCTCCTCAATTCAGTGAGTATGTGAGGGCTCTGAGGGCTCAGGACACACACTGAGTTTTGCATCTACTCTTGAGGCTGATGATGTTACTACATCCCCCAGTGTTATTTATAGTGCATTTATTTACTCTTTTATAAGGAACATTCTATAGCAAAAGCAGACCCATGGGCTGAAAGGAAAATTTGAAGCCTGTCATGACATAATTGTGCATATTTTTTTTTTTAAATTTTGAGCTATGTTGTCCTTTTGCTTCCAAGTTACTGAAAACTCAAACAATAATATTTTTCTAAAAGTCAAAGGACTCACTATGAAGGCAGAAATTCCTCCCATGTTTGAACAGTCTACCAGGGCCTCCACCAGCTTTTGACAAAAGCTCTTTCAAGATGCTGACTTCCTAATACCAAAATCCACTTGTTTAATGAAAATATTTATTCTAAAATAGTTGGGGGCTGCCATGAGACACCTCATAAAATGAGTTTCTGATTATATTGAAAAATAGGAAAAGAAAAGTAAAGCAACAATTTACAGAGAAAGCCCTGTGTATCTAAGAGGCGATTCAAAGCCCCATGACTCAGCTGGCTGTTGTGGCAAAGGTGCCACTTCTTGCTCTAGAGCAGAGCTAAGCTGCCCTGCAGGCTTCAATCTCAGCACAAAAGAGGTGTTCACAGGCTTTTTTGGAAACCCTAGCTTTTTGGTTAAGGTCTTGTCTGGTTGTTGTGTTTTCCTTGCTGTGCAGCAGTGCACTTTGTTGAGCCCTTTTGGAGACATCAGCATGGAATTTTGGGGTGGGGGTTGTGCACCTGGGGGTGCTGGTACACAACGCTGCCAGCTGCCCTGGTACAGAAGGGAAGGCGGGTACCAGCAGCACAGGGTGCCGCACTTGAAGCTGGAGTAATCCAACCTGTCTCCTTTTCTCTTTCATGTAAGCGATAAGTCTCTGCTGGTGATCTGCATGGCTTGGCCAAGCAGTGGACACGGCAGGCAGGCAGGACTTGTCACTGGGCTGGTGTTGCGGGGCTGTGTCCCTGTGAGAGTTAAGCAAAAGTACTCTTTGCCTACTCAGTGGTACGGGCTTCTTTTTTCTACACTGCTGTTGTTATTTTTAAAAATTTACATATATATTGAGGAAACAGATGTTACTGCTCAAAAGCCTGTTCTTAGATAAAATGGTTATAGAAGCAGCTCAGCCATCTGGGTCAGAAAAAGAAACAAGATGTTCTGAAATCTGGAGGTCTTGCCAGCACGAACCTGGCACCAGGCACTTTCCCTGCAGGAAAACATATGGAAATGGGGAGTCCCGTGGTCCTGGACAGGGACAGGACAGCCCAGCAGGGCTGGGGATCAGGAATAATTTCCCTGTGCTGCTTTGGACCAGTGACCAAATGGCTGACACTGGCTGTGATTGCCAACCCTCTCCATGGGTGGTGTGTCCAGCCTCCCTTCGCAGTGAGACAGGGGCTGGGGGCAGCAGGCTCCTGAGTCCCCTGGGGTATATGGGGCTCAGCATGATGGCAGTGCCCAGGATGGCTCGGAGATGTTCACATGAGTGTCTGTCGCTAAGGTGGAGATGTAGCCTGGCTTGTCTGTCTTGGCTACTGTCTGTGTAATGGGGATAATGGTATTTCCCACGGACGCTGTGGGAACGCAGCCATCAACACCAGGGAGACGGGAGATTACGCGGTTTTATCCCTGTCAGTGATAGTCTTTTCAGTGACTGCAAGGCTTATTGATTCAAGTAATGCAGGATTTAGAGTCTTAAGCCTTCACCGCCTTGCTAAGAAAAAGGCAATTTTACCTCAGAGTAACTCACAGACCTCTCTGGTGAAATAACAGCAGTGCTTTCAGTGGGCTTGGGCAGAGCTGCCTCCTTTCCTCCCGGCAGCACAGAAGCACCTTGTCTGCACTCCGTCTGGGCTTTGAGACCACTCACATGTGGGAGTTATCCATGCATCCATGCATCCATCCATGCATCCATCCATGCATCCATCCATCCATCCATCCAGTAATGCCATTCTTTATTAACACTGAATCCAAGACCTGAATAGCAAGGTTTTGGGGAGAGGGCCTTGCTTAGGTTTAGAGCAGTGCCAGCAGTAAGAGCCAGTCATTCATGCTTTCCTGCTCTCCCTTGCCCTCACTCCCCTTCTCTCTCCACGTGCTCACATGCAAATGTGGCAGATAGCTCCAGGTCTTATCATTGCTGGTCACCCTCCCGAATTACACTCAGCAATGAAAAATGATGTCAGCCACTCAGGCACGTATCAGAGTTGATACAAATAAATGGATTCATGTACCAAATTTGTCCCCAGTACAAGCCCGCTGGGGAATTCAAGGACTGAAAAAATGCAAGGTCTGAGCTATCTGCTTGCAGAGGTTGTCCCTCCAAGGAGCTCTTGTCTACGCTGCGGTTAATCTGCAAGGAGATGAGGGACTTAATTTTCTAGGACTGGTATTCCCGCACCTTTCAGAAGCATTATGTCACTAAAAGAAAATAAATGGATTATAAATGGATGAGACTGGAAGTGAAGCTCCGTGTAACAACCTGGTCCAAGCCAAGCAGGAAGCTGAAAGGCTTCTCTGCTGAACTACAGCCTGCACAGGAGCTCTTTAGTGGCTGCTTAGCATGCTAGCAGGCTCAGTTTTCTATTTATTCTTGCCTAGAAACCTGTAAACGTCAAAGCTTATGTTGCTGTGTATATTTCTAGATACAAACAACAGTTCTTCCAGCAGGCTAGCACAGCTGCAAGGTAAAATAAATTCTCATCTCAGCTGGCTGAGATGGTAAAGTACGGGTCTATATAATACATCATGTCTCCATAGCTCTACTTTCTTTTCTATACACTGCTTATCACGTTTTATATTTAAGCATAGTGGAAGAAATTCTGCCATCACTGAAATCAGTGACACGAGTCACAGACTCCTGCAGATCCACATTCTCACTCCAGATCAAAATTCGTGTTCAGTTCATTGGCCTTAGTAGCACAAAAACCCTGAAGCCAAAGCAAAAGTAATCAGATGCGTTATTTCTTGTTTCTCACAGGGAACATTACTTTTTGGAGTCCTGTCTGTTGGAGACACAACACAGGTTCAAAGCTGTCCTTGCCAGTGCCCTAAAACCAAACAATGTGACAAGTACCTTCTACAGGTGTAAACACTCTTCTACGGAACAAAAAATGTATAAAATAGGGTGGAACAGTTGATGATCTGCTTTACCAGGTAAAATTCAGAAGTAATGAAAATCAGTGGAGTTTCATTCTGTTTAAGAAAATCAACAAATTTAATAGTTATATTTTCGTTCTGTCAACTTGCCTTGAAACAAAAAATAAATATCTGAGCACGTCAGAAACTGGTGTCAACATCAGACTGTGTTTCAGATGTAATTGTCATTTAAACCTAAATTCCATTCTTCATAGCAACTTTTCTGTTTTAAGTCCTTCTGATAAAAATAAAAAAGGCAAAAGAATCTCCTTCTGCTTCTGAACCACACATAGTGAATTCCCAGATGACTAAGTGTCCCTACAAGTGTGGTTCTAGTTTGTATTTGTTTAATTTGGGTGACTAAGAAAAGAATTAGTTGAAGATACGTGAAACGTAGCTGCGTACATGCATAGTATAGTTGACAGCTGTCTACGGTAATAAGACCGTAGCTTGCAGCAGGGTCTTGTCTACACCAGGAGGTTGCCCTCCCATCCCAGCAGAGGCAGAGCAGTGGCAGAGTTGCCCCCATCCATCTGGCTTAGCTGTAGACAGCGTTCAACAGGTAGTTTTGAGAACACGTACAAGGATGAGGTGCCAAAGGGGCCCCCTCCTGCCTGCACATTTTGTTCTCAGGCAGCTTCCCAGAGATCACCCAGTGGTATGCTAACCCTCAGCCCACCTTGGAATGGGTGTTATGGTCACTGGCTGGGTGAAAGGCAAGTCAGATCCAAGGGTGGCTTGGGGGAATTTCTCAGCAACACCGTGTCTACTTACTCTCTTGGTTTTAGAAAGTTTCATTTTACCCTTCTAGTTATTCCCAAAAGGAAAGAGAAATAATGACACAAAACTGTGACAACATTACAGCTGGGTAATGTACTGAGGAAAGCACCGAGGGATGGGAAGAAGAGAAATATTTTGAGTGGAGAATCACCCCAGTTGCAGCATTATGCCTTTCACGTGTAGAACAAGCCAAGGTCTTTAACGTCTATACTTTTAACTTTGGACCATTAAGCTGATTTCCATTAGAAGGCTAATCAAATGAACATTTATTTTCCTCCTTTCTATTTGGCTGCAGCTTTTCTTGTTTTGTTTTGTTTTGTTTGTTTGTTTGTTTGATGTTTTAGAAGGGTTGTGGCTGGGGAAGTGAGAACTTGGCTTGATTTAAAATGTAAATGTGATTCTATCAATCTTCCCCTTCACTAATAGTCTGCCTGGGCATTTTAAGGGCATATAGTGAAAAGGAAACTGTGACTGCTAAAGAAAAGCCAGCCCCCTGCTGCTCCTGTTCATATTTATTTCACAATCAGCCCATTGAAATGGTGTGATTCACACTCTGATGCTGTCGTTGTCTAGCTGGCAAAGTCACTGGTGAATTTAAAGAAGTTTCCCAAGCTGAAAACCAGGCAAACTGCATTTGGGGCAAAAAGCAATCTTATCAGCAATGAGAGCTAGTGAGTCACTGTCGTGATCTCTCTTGCTGAGAGCTGAGGCCACCCTTGCAAATGAGAAGCTCTCTTCAAATAAGAAGCTGCCTTCAAAAAACTGCAAGAAGCGTGTTGCTTTTGAAATGTAAAGTGTCCTTCTGATATACATATACATAGAGTACACAAGAGTAAAGTTATGCTAAAGTTTGCAAAGGCAATTTAAATGTTCTTTGTTAAAACATTGTTCCCCAAATAAATAGCCCCAAAAGGGTAAAAGCCCGTGTAAGTGCACAAGAGGGAAAGAGGCTGCCCAATTCCCCAATAATCTTGGGTAAATACTAAATGAAAACCCTGTCTGTTTACCTTAAATTGTCCAGACTTAATATATTCATCATCTACCTTATAATCAAGCAGTTTGTATGAAATAATGACTTCCTGGTAACACAAAGACACACATGGCTGAAGCATTATCTTTACTATATTAATCACAACCTATCTTTGTGACAAGTATTACCATATACCCTTCCACTGACATAACTTAAAACAAAAGTTTAGGAACCAGTATCAACACAGAAGATCAGAATAGCCTAAAGAAATAAATTCAGATCACTAGCGGCTGGATTAATGGAAATAATTAAATCCAATAGTATTATGTGTTTGGCTATGAGTGTTTGCATAGAATTTCTCCTGTAATGTGAGAGCTCATTATATGGCAATGATAGAGGATGCAAAAAAACATGCTAATTTTATTACTACATATTTTCTCATTAATCATGGGATAAATATTAGCCACTAGTCAGAATTACCATGAAAAAGGTGAATGTAATCTTAGGATGTGTCAGAGGAGTTACAGCCAGCAGCGACAAGGAGATATTGAAACCGGTGTAAAGTAGGGATCTGCTCATCTGGCGTATGACATACACTTTTGGTCACCCATGCTTGAGGAGGATGAATTCAGACTGCATGAGGTGCAGAAGGAACAGCGAGAATATTCAGTGAACAGGAGAGATGGGACAATGTGAGCATTCTACCTCCCTTTCCTTGTTGCCCCAGTTACTTTTCCAACAGCTGGATCTTTGTCCTGCTCCCCTGGCAAAGCTGGCTGTTGGCTCTGAGGCTCAGGGCACTCCAGCTCCATCTCAGCCTCCGTTATTCATACCGCATTTTCCCATAGCTGTCACTGGGAAGTAGGGATGGAAAGGGAGGTGGTCCTGCAGACACCCTCTCTATGCACACACATCCCAGCCACTAAAAAAGTTAGAAATCCAGGCAGACAAAGACTGCAGAGCCCAGGCAATCTGGAAACTCTGCTTCTGTGCTGCCCTTTGGAATGGGCACTGCCTTGAATGCTGACCAGCAGCCTTCACTTTGACTGATATGAGAACTGGAAGCTGCAGAGGCATGGTCCATGGCTTTCTAGGAGAGAGCCCACAGCTGCCTTCAATAGAGGCTGGAGGCCTCGGCGTCCAGCCCAGAGGACATGGTAATGCATTGACCAAAGACGTACAGTTGTCCCATCAGATCCTAGTCTGAATACCACACTAAAACTGCTGTGCAAGCAGTCCTACACAGCTACGTGGCACTCTCAGAGAGGCTGGGTTTGCTCCTGGGGAATGTGAAAAGCACACCTACAGGCAGCAGAGCAGCTGCCACGCTATGAACCGCACGGAGAACATTAACCCGTTTTATTCATTAATTGTACACTAACAAAAAAAGGTTGGCATCAACTTTGTTCACGTCAGTAAGACACAGTTTCAATTCTTTCTATTGCATAATTTAGGTACATGAGCTTCTGTAATAAAACAACGTGCCAGGCGGTGAATTATAGCATTGTCCACACCATTTTCCCTCTGACACCAAAGAAAAATGGAGCGAATAGAGTCAAAGAAACCCAACAACATTCAGGAAAGTATCAAAGTGATCAAAGCAGACTCTTTGATTCTGCTTCACAGATACTTTTCAGAGAAGGACTACATTTCCAAACACAGTGCGTCAGTTCTTGATGCCAATAAACCAGCTCTGTTTAGCATCGTACTTTGATAGGAGTAGGAACAAAAAAAAATAATCTTTAGTGAGATGCATTTTCTAAGCCTTGCTATCAAGTGTTGAACTTGATAGGAAAAGGCTAAATGTATTTGTTGCTCTCTGAGGATGCTGAGTCCTCGTTGAGAGACCCGGTGTCAGGCCTGAGTAGCCCTGTAGAGGAATTGGCATTTGCGAGCAAGAGGAAAAGCTCTGAGCTGATCTTTTTGTTCATCTGTATTTAATACACCTCTTTGTTAACAGACCAAGCCTCAGGAGAAAAGAACGTCTTACAAAGCATGTGGAACATGTTTAAAGAGTGGATTGGAAAGGGTACCTGGTCATAGTCCTTTTATAGCTAGAAAATATTGATTATTTCAATGTATTTGTCTCCCATTCTTTTCCCAAAGAGATAGACAAGGTTTCAAGGCTCCTGATCTAAATGCACTGGAGTAAAATATTATTTTTTGATGTTATAATTTGACCATTAATGATGTCAAGCATGAAGCTTTTCTTATACCCTGGCAGGATGTACTCCATTTCTGTCTTTGTAAAATCTGATTTTCTTTCTGTGCTGCAGCAACTGTAAAGCACAGGCTGCCCCCAGGGAGGTATTTTCTTTAGCTGTGCGGACACATTCCTCCAGGAAATATTGAAGCCAAACCACACACACACACACACACACGCACACACAGGCACTGTATTAGAAGAATTCAAACCTTGAACAGAAAACAAACCAGTGCTGGGTCTGGACTCTGAACATCAGTGCATGTTGAATTGTGTTTTTCACATTTTTCTTTGTTTTGACCAGCTGGGACTGTGGACCAATACAGGCACTTTCCAAACACCGAGAGCACTGCCCAAGGACAGCCCTGTATCCTCTGTCCATGTCAGAGCTAAAAAAAAACATGGAAAAAAATTGCATATCCAGCACTTACTTGTTTTTCTCGTGTGAGAGACCGACATGGGCAGCGGCAATTGTTAAAAGTCAGAATTTGCTGCAATACAAACATCCAGCACGTGACTATGGAGGAAAAAATCGTGCAAGACAGGAGATGAGAGATGACATAGATGTATATTTATTCTTTTATGCATTCTTTTCTTTTTGCTCACTGAAGATAAACCTATGAAAAAAGTCAAGCTCTATTTTCTTCTGGCACCCCCCTTGGCAGCCATTGTCAGGAACAGGACAACAGATGCAGTAACAGGATTAAAACTATTAGAATTTAACCCTTGCTTAGGATGTGGCTTCTGCTCTGAAATGGAGCTACTAATGGGCCAGAGCTGTTCTTGAACTGAATGACATTCTAGGGCTTTCTTTTTTTAGCTTTATTTATTTAACACATTTATTTAGTTATCTATCTTCTTTATTTGTTGGACATTTATTTATCAAGCTTTTTATTTATTTAATTGTGTTTATTTTGTGGATTCTGACCACAGGAAGGAAAGACAACAGGCAATTGTGGGCTGGATGCAGCTCAGATGAGGAAAAGTGAGGCCAAACCATGAGAGATGATTCTGCAACCAGCCCCAATGACGGGTGTCCCATCTCTGCTGCCCAAGCAAAGCCCATGAGGGTCACAGCCCTTCATGCCAGTGAGCTCAAGGACTCTTTCTTGGTGGTCCCTCCACTACCAACTGCCCCAAGGGGCAGCAGAGCAAAGGAAGAGCCAGAAGGTGATGGTCCTGGCTTAAGTGGACAAAGATGATGAGAGGTGCCAGTGTTTGATGCTGGAATGGTACAGAAAAATGCGTCACCCAGAGATAAAAACATCACAAGCCTTGCAATGGATTTTGCAGCTCATTTTGCTCAAACTCACTGCTGGTAGGGACTAAGTCTTTGTAAGTGTTTTGGACAGTGTTGAACATACCATCATTCCTTAGCAAATGATTCTAGTAATTTGAAAGCAGATACTTAAAAAATAGGGTAAAACTAATGTAAATGAGGGCGTTTCTTTCCCCTTCAGATTGTTCTGCTGCTTAAGCTGATATTAAACAGTAGGTGTGACAATTATATTCTTGGAAGAAACACAAGCTAATTTTGGATTAGATTGCTGATGCTGAGAGATTCTTCATATAGAACTGCTGTATAAATTGCTTGAGTTTTCAGTGCAATACGCAAAGGAGTTTCAGCTGTGTCAGAGATCAGCATCTGATGCTGATCTCTTTTTTAAAGAAAGAACTGGTTAAAAGGAGAAGATGATGTTCTTCTTGGGGGGAAATCCAAGGTCCACATCCAGCAAAACTCTTAAGAACATCTGAATTTAGGCATACTATTGCATTTAGTAAGATCATGCTTCTACTTGAAACGGTGTTCGCACATGTGCCTAGAGCATACATGGTGAGAAAAAACATCCAAAAAAAGTTGTGGAGAAGTACTTGCCTGCAACTGTCTAGTTCAGTGAGCTATGGTTTGGTTGGCTCTATGTTGGAGTTTTTACTGCATAATTCAGAATCATCTTTAATAAACCATGTGCCCATTGGTCCTTCTGAAACATAGATGCCTTGGGGAATGTAATGGTTTTTTGCTTTTTCTGTTTATGCATGCTTTATTTTCTTAATTTCTTTCATCTTTTGGCTCACAGCCTCCAGCAAGGGAACGAAGTCTACTGTTAATGTAACTTAATGGAGGATGTTTGAAGCACAGAATAAGAAGCCACTAGATGTGAATATCTACTATGCTGCTGAGAGCTGGAGACTAATTTACAGATGACATATGTTAGCAGTGCTATATGGATTACAGCTTAGGGGAAAAAGTCATAGATCAAGACTCCCACTGAGCTAGAGGCTGTGCAAACGTGGTGAAAAGACGATCTCTGGGTCATGGAACTTCGCTATAACCTCTGCACACTTTGCTATTCAACCTACTGCCATTTTTCTCCCAAGATTGTTTCCTTACATCCATTAATAACAATGTTTTTTCTTTGTCTGGCAATTGATGCCTTGCTTAGTATTTGTTTCATGATATCAATACATGAAAAATGTCTGTGTTAACATGGTGGATGCCGTGCTGTTGTGTCTACTGGCATCAATGAATCATTCCCACTTGAGACAGCAGATTTAGAAGGTAATCAAATTTCTCTCCTTTCCAAGACAGCGTTCCTGAGCACTCTACCATCTCTCATGTTAACCAGCTACACAGGTAGAGCACATACATACATCTGAAAAAGTCAGTATCTGCTTTGGGTGCTGTTGCTGACATGTTTATGGTATTTGTGTACATGGGATGCTCATGCTGGCCAGCTTTTCCTCCAACAGTTCTCCTTAGAAGCACAAACGTTACCTATGGAGTTTATTTTAGCTGGCAACATTTGATAGATGAATAGCATATTCCCTGTGTCAGTTCATCCTGTTTGGGTCTAAACCTGAAAAGCAAATTCTTCCTTCTTATTGCTACCTGGGTACCTGGTCCAGAGTAGGGAGAACTTTCACAGCATCCCAGTGCAGAGCTTGGCTGTCCTGCTCCATCTTGTGTATTCAGCTTCAGAAGGCCTCAGCTCAGTCCCTGCTGTGTGTGAGCAGTCATGTTAATGACCACAATTCTCTACTGGAGCCTCATTTGGCATTGGACAGGCAAGTCCAATGCCAGCTACTGGACTCCGTATACCACATGCTTGAGAGAGGTTATCTTCTCTGTGGTGGCTTCCATCTTGATGACACTGAAGACTGAAAATGGAATATTGTGAGCTGGTGCCTTGCCGAGAGTTAAGCTGAACAGCCTGAGGGCATGGGGAAGCGGGAGAGCACAGAATGAACTGGGGGTGAGCAGTCACGCTGGTAAATGACCAGCAAGTTCTTCACTGACATGAATAAAGCAAGCAAGCACTAGTTGTATGGTCAATGCTGCCTAAAGAAAACACATTGTCTTTTTGGCAAGGGAATAAATGATTGCACAAAATACAGAAAGAAAACACATATTCAGATATTTTTCAAGCACGCACAACTTCACTGCTTTAGAATTTACTTATTCAGTAACTGAACATACCACAGCTCTTTAGGTTTGGGTAGCATGTAAAGCAAAAATAAGAATAAATGAGTTGCTTGTTTCACCATATTTTACTCTAATTTTTAGGATTCTGAACATTTCTCTTTCCTGTCTAATATTCAATTTCAAAGGCAGCTTTTAAAATACCTTTAGTAATTGGGTTATATTCAATGCTTCAGTAATGACACAGAGGTATCTTGGAGAATACAGTTTACATGCCAGGACAGACATTGCTGGAGATCCAGTTTTCGCTTAGTCTGTGCAGTGCAGAAGGTGTACTCTGACTCCTCTGGACATGTTACCTTCCAAACAGCCCCTGTAGTACCCTTCTTAAGAATATCAGAGGATTTCTAGTCTATTAGTTTTCAGTGATCAGCTGAAATCAAATTGCTTTGAAACCAGTTAAGAAGCTTGATTACCCAGCTCTTTGGAAAAGGGAAGGTTTTGAATGCTTTTGTGCTGGATTTCAAGAGGTGACGTTTTCTGTCATAACCACTGCTACGTTTGTTGTTAGTGTTTACGTAAGACAAGTATCTAACCACTCTAGTGAAGGAGACACCATGTAGTTAGTGACCTGAAGAGATCAGAAGCAATAGGAAAAGAAGAGGAACAGAAAATGTGATGTGGTCAACTGTGAGAGAGCAGGGAGTATTTATTTGCTCCCAAATTACTGCCATGCCCATGGGCCATAGTAGACCAACACAAGCTGGGGTGGTTTGCTCCCTCACACACTTGCTGCTACCCTGTTCTCAGGAGGTGACGCAGATGGAAACTGTCAGGACTTCTGCAAAATCCTCATTTGTGAGCACACTCACAAGTACTTCCCTTGCCTGGAACAGGCTCCACCGCCCTCCGTGAGAAAAGGTCACTGTTTGGCTCATAGCAGGAACAGTTTATGTAAACAACAAGCTCCACCACCAACATAATTTTACCTTAACATTTTCCCTTCTGTGTTTTTTATCCCCCTCCAAGGGCTGTCGGTCGCTCTATTGAAGATTCCTGTAATTTCAGCAGTAAGCCACAGCAGGCTCCTTTCAATCAACGGCAGCAGCGTCACAGCAAGCAACACCAGTAACACATTTCCCTCCAAGCAAGCACACTCTGGCTTCATTCAGGCACACAAATGTGCTCCAAATCCCAAATCACCATCTCCCAGCCCAGCAAGACAAAGGCTGCAAACTGAGTTGAAACAAAACAGATAAGCAAGTTGAAACATTTTCTTCCTGCAGAAAAATAACCCAAATATTTGCACTTTGCTACCTGTGGGAACCTTTGTTCCTTCCCATGGTCCTGCTGTAGCAGTTCTCTCTGGGCTGAGGTCCCAAGCCCTTACAGTGGGAAACATGATCTTCCTTTGACCCATAGTTGAAAATTTCTCACATTTCTCAGGAGACATGAAGGGATTCCGACTTTTGGGAACCTCGGCACCATATGAAACAGTTTTAAAAAGCTGCCTTCAGCTTTTATTAATTAGATTTCGACTTCAGAGCAATGGAAGCAGGAACCACATTTCCTTCAGTTTCATTTCTGTAATTTCCAGTTCACCATTTACATAACCACTTTAGCCTCATTTTCAAGCCCCAATGGGGCTTTCATTATAGAAGATAAACAAATAGACAGAAGAATAGGTGCTGCTGGTTGCGGTCAATACTGAATATTGGTGTTTGCTGAGCAATGAGGCCATTTGTAACTCTCTACTCATAAATGTTTGCTGAGAAGCAGAAAAGACTACCATGTTTATGTGCACTGAAAAAAGAATCCTATTGGAAGTTGGTGCCATTTCTAGGGTTCTAGTGTGATTTATAATTGTCTATGAATGTCAGCATTTTCACAAACGCAGTCTAAAGTTCTTTTAAGACAGTATCCTTAAAGGAGGTAAAATTACAAAATTCATATAAAAATAACACAGTACGCAATGTCACCAGTTGTAGAAAATACTTTCAAATATAGGGCTGCACTACTTTCCCTCCTCCATTCATGTTTATGGAAGAGTATAGAAAGATATAAGAAAGTCAGAACAGATACAAAATAAATAGTCTTAAAGGGTGATAAGAACAACTGTGAAGTTTACAGTAGATCTAAAAAAATGTTAAAATCTAGACCAAGTTGTCATCAGTCTCATTTCTCTATCAGAGGTAGAGAAATTGAGCATTGGACCATTCTGTGTTGGGTGCCTTTTTCCTCCTCTCTCCTGTCTAGTTCTCTCCTGAAGAATCAGAAGAATAGTAGATACATAAAATGACACTTCATTAGATTTATACTTATTTAAAAGTTTAATTGCTTTTTAATTTTAAAATTAATTGTAAAGGCATTTAAGAATGTTGAAGTTAAAATATTTTTAAACAAAAGTATAATTGAAATGTGAATTTAAACCTTGACAGTAGCCTCTTTCCTGAATTAAAATGTCATCACACAGATTTCTCAGAGGAAAACAGTGCTATAATGTCTGGATAAAGGACATGTGGCAGAATGATGGGGAACTTCTTCCTGTAATAAGGACTTACAACAGCATCAAATCAACAGCATCTACTGGGCTGCAAATGCTAGGGATCCTAGAAAACCACAGTTGTGATGAGCATAACTGATTTTCCACTCTGCACTGACTACTCTGTGTGGAAAGAGTTCCTTCCCCTTCCTAACCAAGCATGACTATTCCAGACTGGGTGTCCAATTGTACTGTAACGAGAGAAAAATTGCTGTTGTGAATGTATGTTATCCTGCAGGTTTACCTCTGGGAGCCAGGCTCATTTCTCACAGCTGACTGGTTGTTAAGGACAGCTGATGTACACAGCTATCGTCTGCTCATTGCCTGCACATATGCACTGTATTGAGGACTTTTAATAGGATGCCTCTCCTGCTACTTTTACACGTTTTTCTGTTTGAATCATTGCTTGAATGCAAATTGAGATAAGCTGGAGTGTAATAGGGAACTAAATGCTGAGGTGTCTGTACGTAACAGAGACCTTTCTTCACCAACTGTTTTTTTCCATGAGCTGTTCTCGGATTTTTTTTTTTTTTAAAAAAGAAGGAAGAAAAAAAGAACAGGTAAATTTTACAATAAGCTTAATGATAGAATGCTAGAATCACAGAATTGCTTAGGTTGGAAGGGATCTCTCAGATCTTCTAGTCCAATCATCAACCTAACACTGACAGAAAAACTTCACTAAACCATATCGCTAAGTACTACCTCTACCTGTCTTTTCAATACCTCCAATGATAATGCTGCTGTCAGAAATTTCAGCGCATGGGAAAAAAAGCATGAAACATGGGCTATAGCCTCTTTAGAGGTCAGGCAGTCAGAAGCCTGGAGACATCTTCTTTATCTATGTTAGCAATTGGTTCAGTGCCATGGGAGCAGATCTAGAAGGGGAAAGAGCTGGTGCTGAGGCTGTAAAGTCCACACAGTATATGTTTTGGGGGTTTCAGCTCTAGTCTGACTGCCCAGTACCAGCCTGGGTGCATTAGGTGCCCTCCTCCAGGGCACCTTCTGGTTTTGATTCATCCCAAAGGAATCCAGATTATGTTCTCTGACTGCTCCATGATGCAAATCCCAGCACAATAAATTGACTCAGCTGTGAGATTTGCTCTAAAAGTGCACTCTTGTGTCAAACCAAACCAATAATGTAGATGTACCCAGAGCTGGAGGAAAAAAAATTATCTGGTCACAGTCCTAGGGGAAGTGAGCTGAAAAGATAAACATACCTTCATGGGAAGCTTTATCAGTCTCATTTTTTCCTTGAACTAATGCATGATCTGGGGGTAAAGGAGCTTAGTCATTTCATGGAAATATAATACATAGAGATTGGTGATGACTTTGGCCATATAACAACGTTCTTTCAGATAACTGGACTCTTGTGTTAGTTGCATACGAATCCAGTAAATGCAATACCAATGAGCAGCAGAATGCTTCCTCATGCTTATGCGTGACCAATGGTAAATTACAAGGTGCCAGATGCAGAACTCCTGCTGTTTTTCACAAGGTGCAATTACATATCTTTAACTTTCCAAAGCCATGTGGCTCTCAAGCACCATTAGGTCTCATCCACAAAACACATTTAAACCTATCCTTCCTACTTTGTGTCTTCTACCATCGTATTGCACTGATTATACTTTAGTATGCATATATGAAATGTATGTGCAGCAAATATCTTTATGAGGTAAGGGCAAAGAGAGATGTGATTAAATCTGAAGGACAGCAAAACAAACAAAACAGAAGAAAACATATAGCTATTAGACATCTTTCCTTGGGCTGCAGTCTTATTCTTGTAGCTTTTCCTGAAAATTATCATAGAGTGTTTATTTTCTGCCCTCTAAGCAATTAAGGTAGTAGAAAAACAATAAAATTACTAATTTCAAGAACACTTAGAAACATTTGGATTTTCATTCAACTTGTTCAGCAGACATATGGCAACCTTCAAATTCTGTCTATTGATTCTGTAAATTTGAATATAAATTGTTACCCTTTTCTGCTCAGTTCTGTTCATTCCCCAATTCATGAACACATCTATCAAAGCTTGAGTCTGACAGATTTTAGCAAACAACTTGAATGGGATATTCAGCAAATAATATTTTTCCTTATTTTACAGGTCCAAATAATTTTGGTAACTGTTCCTTCAGGTGTCACTTCTGTGAACAATTGATTTTTCTTTCTTTCATTGCTCAGCGACCTGTGTACAAAATCACCATGGCTCCTTGTACAAAGCTCAACTCTCATGGGCTTATCTTGTTATCTTCAGAGGATGATTTCAGTTTTCAAGCCGTGAGCTTATATATTCTTATCTGTGAGATGAGAATACATGTCTTGAGCTGTTTTAGTGTTTTATGTCCAAATAAAAAAAAAAAACCAAAACAGAAAGAGGAAGTGTAGCTACACTCCTGAGAAGAGAAAGAACAAGAGAGCTGTAAGTCACCCTGGCACCCCTATTTAGTGTTTTGCCTTAATAGCCCAAATGTAATAGCTCTAGAAGAGCAGCCTCTTAACTATTCTGCTAAGTAAGGCTCTTCATCACTTGAACTACTTTATGAGTTCTTGAAAGACACTCTGCAGGCTAGGAAAGATTGGGAAGTCTATAATTTTACATCAATCAATACTACTGATAAATTACCAGTCACAAGAAAGGACGTGACAAAACACAATAGGACAAGCTATTAACAGAGAATCCCCAGAGCCCTGGATACAGCTATAATACATGAAGAGGGGAAGAAAAAAAATCATTAAGCAGTAAAGCTTATTAAACAGCTAAGATTGAGGGGAACATAAACCACACAACACCGGTACAGGCTGTGAAAGAGAATGACTGGACAGTTACACTGCAGGGTAATGGCTGCACCTCCGAGCAGCAGAACACCCACAGCAGGCTGCTCAAGGAAGCACCAATCTATTCTGACCTTCTTTGGAATATTTATTGTGGGGAGATGCCAGAGGTGTATTAGGTTAATGGCAAGGCCTTGTAGTAGTTATGCTGGAGTGCGGCTCCTGAGGAGACATCCTGGGGCTGTACAGCCACCACCTCCTCTTGCTTGGCCCTGTTCTCCAGCAACTTACTCCTACTACCTCCTGGTTGCTGGAACCAGTTTGTCTCTCTAAAGAAAGGAAAGATACTTCAGATGCTTTTATTTGTCCCTTCCTTGATTTGCAAGAACTCTGCTCTGAAAAAAAGCCAAACAACTTCATACATGAAAACACCTGATGGAAAGATGAAGAAATATGCAATAGTGACGAAGTGTGGAGTGGAACATGGGAATCCCTGGTCTCAGTTTTGTGCTCAAGCTGAGCATCGCCATGCTCTATTACATGATGTTGCAGTAAGTTGATCACAACAAGGTCCCATGGTCTCCAACGTCTTTTGTCACATATGTGTTTTGATGCCCTCAGGTGGTTTAGAAAGATTCCTTTCCAACATCCCAAAAATAAAACTAAAGGCTGTGACCAAAAGCTGTACAGGTAGAAGATACTTTGTCTGTGTTTCTTGTTGATGTACCTGCATGGAGTAAAGACCAATCTTTTGCTTTTGTTTGTTCGTTTGTTTGGATTTTGTGTGCTTCACATTGTTAAAGGCTGAACTCTGCTCCCATCTCAGAAGTTTCACACCAAAGGATTGCTATTGACCTTAACAGGACAGACACGTGTAATCTTGCAGAGGGCTAACACCAGGTTTCTCAAATTCCAACTGTAACCATTGGGTTTTGCTTTCTTATACCATGAACTTCAAAACTTCGGTCATACCAAGGAAGGAACTTACAAGAAACTTTCATGAGTTTTCCATGTTATTTCTGTGCTGAGAGAAATACATAATGCATGCCATGTTAAATTCCACAGAAACAGGTAAAAGCTAGAAAGGAACAAAATGCTCTCTATTTTGAAGTGATTTCTGCTACATGCTGCAGTGAAAATTGCTTTGGGTTTATCAATCTGAGATTTAGTGTAACTGTTAAATCACAAGACAGGCGTAATGGACCTGATCAGGCTGTGACTGAAGCCAATTGCAAAAACATGACTCAGTAGTAATACATTCAAATTGGGGCCAGCAATTCTGGAGCCGTAATCATTCCTGATTGCAGATTCCAGTAACTTCAGTTTCTTTTCCCTCCTTGAACATGCAGAGGAAGCTGACTTCATTTCTATTGACAGTCACATTTTCTGAGGGACTCCAGTGTATTTGGGGCTGTTTCTAGAGCCAATGCTGTCTGGAATGGTGTTTGCTGTGCATTTAAGCAATTCAATCTGCTTTGATTACTTGGGTGATATCACAGTACTGTATAGATAAAGAATATATGATAAGTAAGTATGGAACTTGGCTAGAAGACCAGACCCAAAGCTACTGTCATTTGGACCCCAATGTAGTGCAGGGAGTGACTCTCCCCTCTTCATCAGTTTAGGTGTCTGTTCAAATAAATAGTTCTAGTTTCACTCTAATGCATTACTTACACAGGCGCATTTGCTATTCTTGCCCTTTATGGCTAATATCTTTTAAAGATGCTGTGGTAAAGGCTTTCTATGATCTCCCAAGTTTAGCTGGGACCAAACACTCTCCTCCTCTCCTGAAACGAGGCTGAGGATACAGCAGGTCGCTCAGTAAATGATCACAGTTGTGCTGGGTTCACACTGATGCAATGCAAGTGCAGCAACTGGCTGGAAGCCTTTTAGAAACCTTATTGAATGCTGTTGGCCTCCCTATAAAATGGAGGATAGGAAAAGACACACTTCCAATCTAACTGTGAGATTTGATTCTGCACAACTTGTCTATGAGTCTATTCCATACTCCATTAACTTTTCTGATGGGAAAGTTAGAGTCCCTTTAGTCCTTACGCAAATCCATGCCTGGATGACCCATACTGGGGTTAGTTCATAATCTGATCAAAACTGCATTGTGCTTTAAATTTTTGCCTTAGGGATCAGAGGTGGGACTGCTGGGGAAGGAGCAGTTGGGAGAGCAGGTTGGGAAGCCAAACTAAACCACTGGCTTCCAGCAAGGTCATAACCCTGGCAAAGTACAGGAAACTTTGATCTCTTGCACCTGAGTATGCCAGATGATGCCAATTAGAATCACTGCTGCCTGTGGTAAACCCCAATAAAGCTCCAGCTTTTTAACACTCTCTTAATAGAACCTTAGGAGAAGCAGTTCCCTCCAAACTCATCCAGGGATGAAATAGGACTCAGTCAGTTTGCACAGGCTCTGACCTTTCTCAGGAACAGCGAGTGCTTATGCCTGAAAGGTGAGTAGAAAACTGTCAATGTGTATTTCACATTCTTGTGTCTTCCTCCCTTCTTTAGTGAGTGCTCCCAATGCATAAGTTCCCCAAAATACAAATAAAAAAGGGGCAAAGAGTACGTTCTAACAGTGAACTATGGAAAGATCAAAGTTTTTTCTGACTTCAGCATCTTCTACCTTTTATCACATCTTAGTGATTGGAAGAGGATGAGGGGGAGCAGATGTTGTTTGGAAAGAAAATTTGAGCGAATTTACCACTGCCTCAGCTGAGGTAAATAGCCATAATGAGCTTACTGTGGTCTCCAGTGCAAAGTGAAAGACGAGGACAATATTTCAGTTGGAAAGGGACCTAAAATGATCATTTAGTCCAACTGCCTAAGTGGAAAGGAGTTGATTTAAACCACGGGGCCTGTTCTCATGCCTGAACTGAGAACTTGACTCCAGCTGAAGGGTTCTAACGTTTTACCCTGCTTTAACTTTCTCTTGAGAACAAATCTGACCACTCCACCAGTGAGCACTTCTTGGCAAGTTGAAAAAACAGTAAGAATTGTGCTTCTCTTTCACTGATACTCCCTTTAAAAATGCCACTGCCTCTTGATGAACATGGCTGTGCCCTACCCTTGTCTCCACAATGGCAGTAAGACAATATGCCAGTGAACGTGACTCTTAGCAGGAAAGAAGCAAGCAGAAACAACCCCCTTTGTGAGGGGACACTATTGGCTTACAAGGAGGGGACTATTTTTAACCCATCATCTTTCCTTTTAAAGTAGTCATAAAGATAAGAGATATCATTTTAATATCTTGTTTGTTAACTCCAGGATAGTATTCAACCATGAAAATGTCAGTGTAACCACTCTGCAATTTACAAATATTAGCATATCAACAGGGTATGCTTTGAAATCAAGAACTGTAAGGTCACCCAGTAAGTCTCATCAGAAGCATTTTAATACAAAAAGCTGTAATCACAGAATTACTGGTCTTAAACTACTGAATTCCCTAAGGGAATTTTTATAATGCAAAGGAGTGTAATCATGTTTGATTTTCTTTATTGCTAACTCTGCATGGAGATCTGAAAAAAATCACTATTAATCTAAGCCAGACAACATAGACCTTAAATGAAAATGTAAAACAATGTCTTAAAATGATGTTCATGCTGATTGCAGCTTCCCATTGACAGGGAAAAAACAGCTCTATTAGACTGTCCTTTTTCCCTACTGTGTTTTCTGCATAGTCTATGCAGTGTTTACCTGCTAAAAATAAAACATATTTTTAAGGTTAGAATTTCGTTTATCTCATGCAAAATGTTATCATCTTTTAGGAGAGCAGATAAGCATGAGAAGTTGGATTTTGGTTCTGGTGTAGCAAGACTTACAAACCCTAACTGCTTGTAGCTTAGAAATCTGTCCCAGAAGAGTAGATATTTGATTGTTCTGAAAATGCTCAGGCTTCAGAGAACTTTGATATGCATGAGGTTATGATACAGAATTTCAGACTTATTTCTGATTTACAAAAGCAATGGAAAAGCACATGAGCAATTGTTCCTGAAGAGCTGTTGCTAAATTTGGAGCAGATGCAGTGGAATACAGGTGGTTCTGGGTAGAATGAAAAAAAAAAAAAAGAAAAAAGTTACTGAAGTTGTGGGTGTGTTCAGAGTTTAGCATGCATTCAGCGTTGCAGAGGACAAAGGGGAGTTCAGGAATAAGCATCCATCTGAATAAGCAGCCCGTATATTCAAGTCTTGATATTACTCCTATTGAAGGTACTGGAAAACTGGTATTGGTCTTTGCTGGGCCTTGAGCGCTCATCTGGAGCCTTGATGCCCCCTGTTCCATTGGACGCTGCTATGGAAAAAAGCATTTGGTTTAATTTCAGAAATGCTGATGCTCCCAGGAAGATGGTGAGCATGATACAAACAAATCTTTGTTCAGAACAAAGACGCTGCAGCAATGAATACATTGTGTTGCTTTCAGAACAGCAAATGTGAAAATTCTTGTCAAATGATCATTTTTTTTGGTGTATTTATAGAGAAAATGACTGTGAAAGATTATGTTTGTCATATTCAAGTGCAGGAGTTGTAGAGGAATATAATGTTATTAATTAATAGATCACAAATGAATGGCTCATCAATACTTTATTAATATATGTTAATTTTTCCACATCTCGCATTAACACAGCATGCTGTTTGTCTTAACCTCCTGGTTATGCTGATGTTTAAACATAAGCCAGGAGTTCTCACAAACCAAGGACAAATTAACTGCAAAGCTGTAATAATCCATACAGGAGCCAAAAAGACATGTCAGTCTAGTAGGACTGACTAATTAATGAATAGAGACAACTCATCACTCTGCAAATTGTTGGAACTGTTTTGGTTCATGGTGGGCTTTGTCATATGGAATCATGAAAGACATCTCAGAAGACTCATTAGATTTTTGGTCTACATGGAGGGAGTCAGATGTAAAAAAGTAAAAGGGTAACTCTTGAAGACAGTGTTGAGTAATTTTTTATGAATTTGTATTTTCTGCATGCAAAGCAATCCCAAACAGCTTCTGCTCATCCCACATCTGTATTCTATGGATGTGTTTCTTGTGTGTAAAATGATCAGCCTGGGAGTTCAGTGGCAAACTAGCTCATCTTCCGATTATTTGGAAGGTCACTTTAAAATACTTTTGCATGAATTGAAGCAACTACATTAACATGATATAAGCCCTTAGCTCAGGTAGAAGGTAACTCTTATCAGCTGAAATATGTTAAGTGCAGTCCTCCTTTGCTAATGCAAAAGGAAGTGAATTCACATAAAGCACCATGTTGGATAGCTGCTAGCTGAAAGCAATGATATCTATATGCTACTGCTGTCTTCTGACTGAAGGAACACAACCTCAGTAACATGATATTGTTTCTGCTTTTGACTGGATGACTAAATTTTTGAATGAGTGAGTAATAAACAAGAGAGTAACAAAGAGCAAGTGATGCTTTTCAGATTACATTTTAGATGAATAGTCATGGGTCAACATTTTGAAAGCTTCTCTACTTTGCAAATGTCTTCACATGTAAATAGTGGCAATCCAAATTATTTAAGTAAGGGATAACAGATGATGATACAATCTGTCCATGTCTACTTATGGAAAAACATCACTGTATCTGAAACTATCAGCTGCATTTGTAGGTGCTACAAGCTCTGAGCTCTCAGCCACACAGCACAGGGTCTTAACTACTGCATTAAATTCTAATCACCCTTTCCCTGAAAGGTTAGAGCAGGGCTATATTGGGTTCAAAAACAAGTGATGCAGGTAACTAAGGCAGGTAAAAATCATACGCAAAGAGACTGAAAGTTCTTCTACTTTATGTAGAATTTGTTCTTTGGCTTTTCGAAACCCAGCTATACTGGAAGAATTGTGGTAGATATTACAGGAGAATGTTAGTCTTTCTGCCTGTATACATGAAAATACATATACCTTGGCTTCAGGCTCCTATTCCTTCTACTTCTTCTCCCTTTGTAACAGTGAAGAAGCCAAAAATGACACTTCTGTTTGATTTTTATTTAGTGGGTTTCCCCTACAGGGACTGCACAGGCTTTGACTTGGGTACAATAATAATGTAGATACTTTTTATTTTTTTTATTATTCTGTTTCCCATTTGAAGGAAGTTTTACAAGTGATTTTTTTTCTACCTCATCTCAAAAGTTGCGAGTGGTAGCATTTTCAGAAGGGAGTGTGACAGCTATTTCTGTGTACAAATACGAATAGCATCTCTAGAAAGACCCCACTACTCACTGTGTAGCAGGTGATTCATGATATACCTTAATTTTTCTGGTAGCTTTCGCTAACGCATTTTCACAGTGGAGTCACACACATATATATATATTTAGTGCATATGCAGAAAGAATCCCAGCGCTCCCCCCTCCCTTCCGCCAGGCCCTCCCTCGGGACATCCCCGTCCCGACGGCAGATGGCGATATGGGGCCGGGATGGCTGCCCCGCCCCGCCCCGCTCCCCCCTCGTCCCCTGTTCCGCCGGCCGAGGGCAGCCCCCCTCCCCGGGGATAGACCCCCGGGGGCTCTGACTCCCAGCGCTCCAGGGTGGACCCAGCGGAAAGAAAAAGGGTCGGGGGGAGGAATTTCTCTCTTTTCCTTCCTTCCTTTTCCCCTTCCTAAACTCAGTGAAGTTCGGTCAACTGGCCGCGTCCCTCCGTGCTGCCGGGGGCGAATTCCCGGTCGGGAGGCAACCCTCGACCCAAGGAAGCGCTCACGCACCCCCTCAGCCCCTCGCCCGCCTCGGGTACCGGGAGCCCTCGGCGGCCAGTGCCAGCCCGCTCCGCCGGGGTCCCGCCAGCTCCTCCGGGCGGCAGGAGCAGCTCCGTCCCCGCCATCAGGCAGCGTCGCCGGGGCGGCGGGCAGCGCAGGGCGCGGGTGCCGGCCCCGCTGCCGGGGCAGGAGCGGCGGCTCCGCGGTCCCCAGCGGAGGTCTGGGAGGAGGAAAAGCGGCAGCGGGGGGAGGAGGATCCGCGAGGATCCAGGTAGATCCAGCTTTTACCGCTTACCAAAAGCCACCCGCAGCAGCAGGACCTCCGCCTCCTCCCTCCCTCCTTCTATCCCTCCCTCCCTCCCTCCTCCCCTAACTCCCTCCCTCCCCTGCCCCTCCGCGATGAGAGACGGGCCAAGTCGGTGCGCGCCAGCCAGCCGCGATCTCTGCCAGGGGCAGACGGATGGCTTTCGTGTCGCAGGGTGACTGCTAGCCGGGGTGGGCTGTCTGCCCCGGGGAAGGAGGAGGAGGGGAAAGCCCGCCTTTGTTTTAGCCGTTCCACACCGGCTGCGTGGGGATTCGCTTTTAGCCGAAGTCTGGCATGCCGTCGCTTGGGGTTTAAGCACATGGCAGGTAACTTCATCCATGTGTTATGAGCGGGCATCGTTTTGGAAATGGATGCCTACTTCGGTTTTTTTTTTTTTGTTGTTGTTTTCATTTGCAGTTGACTCTCTGCCCACCTGCCCATTTTAAATGGTGTTCTCTCTCAGTCAGTATACTTCTTCCATTGCCTTTACTTTCTGAAACTTTTTTAAGCTTTTTCTATTACTGTGAGATTTTTCTCCCTGCCTGGGTAATATATCATAAGGAAGTGTATCTTGTAAAGTTTTTGGAAGGCAACAGAAAAGTTTGCATAAAATATGGTGTGTCTTCGCTCTTTAGGCATTTCCCTGTCATTTTCATATGTAGACCATATTTAACTGGAATTATGTGACTGCATTTCAATTACAATCATTTTGGCTTTTGAAGCAAAGAGAACACTGCACTCTTAGGAAGCAGATATTTGTATATTATCACCAGAAGTATTTTTAATGTTACTTATGAGATAGATGCTGTTGCCTATCTGGACGACTGATGCTTAATTTTGAGTCTATTCCTTTCCCAGTAGTTCCCAAGATATTTTATTAGGAGGTGATTGCATCTCAATAGCCTATCACATTGTTTTGGCTTTCTGAGCCTCATAAATCAAAAGCATGTATGCTCTTCCCTGTGTGTTCAGGACACATGGAGATATTGTATTGTTTTGCTAATAGGGAGGAAATATATTAAATGCATGTAAAGTGCATAAAAGGGTGAATACACATTTACTTGCGTTTGAGACACAATTGTCGTTCCTTATTTATTGACAAAGCTTGAAGAAGTATTTGATGAGGTTTGGTTTACAAGACTCCATTGTTTGTGTGGAGAATGGGACAGATTGTTTACTATTTGTGAGTTGTGGTTCAATAGCTGTGATTATCTTGTACTAACATAAAATTTCAGTCATTAACCGTAGGTCATGCTATGTAAACAAGTGACAGAGAAAGAACTCCCCCACCACCTCACCCTGAGGTAAAATCTTGATCATGCACAAATAGTCTTGTAAACCTTGAGGTAACCCACCAAGAAATACCTGAGAGTGAAAGCATGGAGTTAATCTTGTCTAGACACCCTAAGGTAAAAAAATAGCTGTGCCTTTATCTTTGTAAGACTTTTGATTGGGCTCTCTTGACTTAGCAGTTTCCATGAATTATTACCACTTTTTTTCTTTTTCCATGAGACAAGACTATAGTCAGTTTTTGAACAAAACGAAGAAAGTTCCATAGTAAATTACTGCGGAGAAGACTTCATGCCACTTAGTTCTTTTTTCCTCAGGAAAACATTTCTGTAATGCAGCCATTATTAATACCTGATTAAAAAAAAAGCACGTAAAGTGTTTATGGATTTCTATTAGGTCATTATTTAATCTTTGCCTGATTTTATTTTGTTTTGTTGTTTTTTTTCTCATTGTGAATGTTCCTAACATCATCTCTTTTTTCCTCTTAAGATGTTATGCTTAGCAAAGCCATCTAGCTCAGAAGACTCTATTGCTTTAAACAATAATCTATTTCCTATACTACTTACAAATTATTATTCAGGACGGCATTTTCCCAAGTACCTAAATAATATAGGAAAATATCTCCTCTTTGAAAATGTATCTTACAACCTTTAATCCAAAATCAAGCTGTATTTCATATTCCCACTAGTAGCTACAAGGGTCACTGTTTTCCACAATATTGGACCCAATATGAAATTTAAAAAAAAAAAAAAGGCAAAAGAGAAAGTATAAGAAGAGAAAGTAGATTTGTTTCCTGAGATGGTATAATTTTGCTCAAGATTGACAATGCTCATCATTTCAAAGAGAACTGGAATAAATGTGTGTATGAATATGTAGGCATAGTAGAAACTAAGCTATTTAGTGTATTGTGTGTAATGTCGCAGCTGCCTCTTGAAATGAGAAAAATGAGCAGAAAAAAGTATTGTCATTTTATGTTTGTACATGTTAATGATGGATGTAGAATAAAACATAAATTTTGGAAGAAGAGATTTAAAACCATTTATTGTCACTTTGTAAATCATAGAAAAAGTTACTTCTTCAGTGTAGCACTTAACAAAGAAATATATGGAAATAGTATGTGAAGAGCACCCAGGTACTGCCTGACAAGTCTATAGAGTATCTGCTGTAGAGTTACAACTCATGCGTTCTGTCTAATGAGAATAGATGTTAACCCATTGAGTAGATCTAAACACTGTAAGTTGTATGTAAGTAGATCTGTAAGACCCCCCCACCATGCTTAGGATAATAAAAAACAATCCATCCAGAAGGCTGGACTGCATGCTGTAAATCCCCAGTGATCACAGACAGCATAGCACATCATTACCATGCACTGATCTTTTTAAAGGCCAGAATGTATACAATTTTTAAACTAGCTATATTTTTTCTCTCTGTTCTATTTTTGTTAGAAGGATCTTCCAGAACTTCCCTCTTTGAGTGGTTAGAAACATCTGTTTTCCTGATTAAATGATTCTTAACCTATTTATAAGATTTATGTTCATTTCAACTTTTTTGTTAAACAGCTCTCCAGCCTCCGTGATGACTCCAGTGCAGTGATAGACAGCAAAAATGTCCCCTTTCACTCTTTGTTTTGTAAGAAAACCTCTTCTAGTTTTCTCTTATTCCCACTATTTTTTCATCACCATGCATTTGAACTTGTCTTTGTTGCACACAGATAACCCAAATTACACACAGAAGTGCAGGTGAGTTTTTACCAGGACCTTGTGCTGGAAGCAATACCTCCTGATGTCTACTGGAAATAACTTTCCTGGTACAGCCTATAACTATCTATGCCCTTTTCACGGACTTGTCATGTGGATAGTTCAGTCACCCTGTGATGAGTTAGCCTACCAGTTCTCTGTTCACTAATTTCCACTGATGAGCTCCAATGTACAGCAGAAATTTTTGGTGTTCCTGTCTACATGACGTTGCATTTTGCATGATTGAATTTTGGCCCATTTCTATTATTCATATTCTGAAAGATGATCCCCACTTCTTTCCTTGTGATGCTCTGATTCTCCACTACTTTACCAATGTTTTTTATCATCACCGCTCTCATCGGCTCCATGCCAGTTATAAAGTCCGCTGAATATTTTGTGTAAATATTCATCTGGATCATTTCCAGGCTTCATCTTCTTTGCTGTTAACCCCCATCAGCCTCATAATTCCCATTTCAAAATAATATTTTTTCCTATGTTACCCACCTTGCATTTTGCCAGTTAATCTTCACCTTGTTCAGCTTTCCTTATACTTTCTTATATATTACTTCACTGAAACTGAGAAAAATGAAATCTAAGCCAACTCTACCATCTACAAAATAAGTTTCTCATCAAGGAAACATATCTTGTTACTCTTTTGCAAACAACTTCTGGTAAACCTATGCTGTTTTAATCTCATTTTTTCTTCTTAGCCTAGGTTAAACCACAACAACATCTAGGAAAATCTGGTGAAGAGAGTCCCTTGTTTGTCTAGAGCTTATACTCTGGCTGAAGATGCTCAGTCAAAAAATATGTTTTATTTCGTGGTTTTTGCTGCTGTATAGGTTGGATAGACAACTAGGTCTGGTGTAACATCATTGTTACCTCTAATCAAAGCTAGATACAGTAATGCTGTGCAACAATAACATTTTTTCAGATATCTAGAAAGTGTTTTCAAGCTAGATATTACACTAACTGTGTAGTCAATTCAACACTCAGGTAAAAGGAAAACATTCATTTTGGTTAATATTGCTGAAGCAAAGGAACGTTGACTCTCTTTCCCTCAAATATTTCCTATTCTAATAGCAACTATCCTCTCCTGAATAAGTGTATCCAGTACTAATATCAGGAGAGCAGAGTACATCTTTTCTCCTGTTTGGCTCTTCAGAAACAACAGTAAGTTCACAAGGATGGCAATAGAAGGCTGAGAGGAATAGTCACCATTGGTAAATATTACTTGCAAATTCTCAGTAAATATCATAAATACCAAATATGTTAACAATAGCCTGGTGACTGTAAAGAGTTTCTTTCTTGCTGCATCTGCTTGACTGTGCTCTGTTAAAACTTTAATTATATTAAACAGGTGAAAGTGAAATAGTAGAAAAGAGATGACTCATGGGAGATATTTCTACTACCAAATAGTAATAACATATTTGCCTGTATTGTGGTGGAAGATAGATACTGAGGAGAGGACAAGAAACAAAAGTGTTAGAGGCTAGACGTTGGTCCTGTGAACTGGTATGGCAGTTGTATTTGAATATTTGGGGCTTAAAAAGTCATTTTTGCTACAGTTAGTTTTAGAAACAAGCACACCGAACTTTTTAAGGTCTTGTTTTTATTTTTATAGTATGTGACTTTACATTTAGAGAAAATACATATTTCCAAAGAACCTTTCTCTGAGTACCTTGAAGCTATAGATCTTGAACACTCCTCTGCAGAAGTCGGCGTGTCTCAGTCTTGTATGAGGAAAATAAGGCTTATTGGTTTATTTCTATATGACCAGTCCTTGATTCACTGTAGTGCCTATGGATCTTCTTCAAGCAAGTGCTGAATCCCACTGCTGTGCCTGAGTCATAAGGCTTTATTCTGCCATAGTGTCATAACTACAGAGCTCAATGGAAATCTTATGTACATCCTCCAGAGTTAAACTTTAAATTCTAAGTTGTAATTTAAATTGATTTCTCCCTCTCCTTTTCATTTAACCCTTCAACCTAAATGAAAAATTTTAAGTTGTTGGTGAGTTGCAGAAAAAGCCATTATTAAAAGACCAGCTGCTGAAAATCTGATCTTGTACTACCAGCATGAAAAATAAATACAGATCCTAACAAAAATGCCTGCAATTAATATGGATTCAGGTAGCTAAATTTAGCTAAATGGCTTAGTTTATATAAAGTGCAGTGGAAGCTGAAGATCTATAAAAGTGACAGAGGGAAAAATGGCACACGAGGGTTTCACTTGGAACCAATTTAAAGCAATGGTTAAATGACAAAATGAGTCAGATCCAAAATAGAGTATGGAGTGTCCAGCTATTGTCAGTGATATGATAGTGCTCATCAGCCTGCCGTCACCAAGCTGTTATGGATCATGTCTGAGGCAGCCACATAACAACTACAAAGAGCTCGAATCATGAGCCTAATAACATACTCCTTTTCAAACTAATTGTTTCATAAAATATAGCCCTACAGAACAGTTAAATAAAGGGTTTAGTATCTAAATACTTTTTGTTGTTGAAAATAACAAATATAGGGTGGGATCAGTATTTCTGCTGGATTTTTGGTTTGTTCATGTGATTTCTATGGTGGGTTACATAGCATTTTACTTTTTCCTTTGCAAATATGAGTATTCTGATTCCCTTTTAGAGATGGATTGGGTAGGAATACGAACCACACTGATTTAAAAATGCTCTAAGGCAGTTCTGCATCAAAAAAATGGATAAAACATGGCTAATGAAGGCATTATTTTATGCTGGATATCAAGGTTCTAGATAAATAAGATCCAGACCACTGGGGTTTTATTTTTGTATTATGACCATGTTGAATTATATACAATTTTATTTTCCATTTATTGAACTTTAGACGTGGAGTCATCATTGTGTGTAGTGCAATACATTTCAGAAACCCTAACGCTAGTGTCTGTACAAACACAGAACAAAATAGTGATAAATTTCAAACTTGCAATTACAGCATGGTACGAGACAGTAGGAGAATATACTCAGAAAGGAGAACACAGAAGAACAATATGATAATTCCAGGCAGTCACAGAGCTACCAACTGCCAAACTGCTGTCAAGAGTTTGCATGGTCTGTGGCAAAGGATTTCAGAAGGAGCATCATGGCACTTCAACCACCATCAGCCATTATCTTCCTGATTCAGTCTTCTTAAACTTTGGTACAATGTATAGAAATAATGTGGACTTCTTCAGACACTAAATGATATTTATAGGTGAAGTTTAATACCAGATAATGGATTTCCCTTTTCTATGGGGAACTCTGAAGAAAAGCAGGATGAATCTGACACTTCCATCTTAGCTTCTTGCTCCCTAAAAGGAACTGCATCTCTGATCCCCTATTTGACTGTCCTAAAAATATTGTCCAAATGTGATTTACTGCACACTGTCAGGATTAGAAGCAAGGGACAACTCTCTTTCAAGGGACAGTTAAAGTATTTACTAATTTTACTTTACCATCATCCAGATTCAACAATGCTAGCAATGGCTTAAAGATGGATCAGATGAATTTTCAAGATCATTCCTAAACATATTTACTACAATTCCAAGATTTAATTGTCTGCCATGGTGGAAACTTTCTTATCAGGACCTCTGTCTTAAGCAAACACATCTTGTAAGCCTTTGCTGCTGCTTTTGTAGCCTTTCAGAATTTACACAAGTGGTTAGCATGACACCAACTCTAAGAGTGTTAACAAGCCACAAAGAAATTCCTTATCTAGGAAGTGTAAGAGCTCGGGAGCGGTAACATTTCACCCATGTGTGTTATGTAGTATGCCTGGATGTAAAGATAGGCTTTTGGGGTAACTAAGTATAAAAAATTCAAAGCTAACCAAGCAAGCATCAAGCAAGATAAGCTTAGAGACTCCTACCCAAGATCAGGGAAAACTCTGAATGTGAAAAACTGTGAGAAAACAAGATTATAGTCTAAATCTCGACACCGTACCATTGCTTTTGCGATCCCTCCTTTAAAATTTCATAAATTGTCTCCTATCCCTTCCCACAGATGTTTCTTGCAGTGAAAAGGTAAGGCTCTACTCCTTCAGCTGTGCTGCTGGGCTTTTTGTGCCAAAAGAGTAGGCTTTCAGAGAGCTGGGTTCTGCAGGACTGGAGAAGCTGAATGTTGGAAGCATTCTGAAGCACACTGAAAAGTAAATGCTTAATTTCCACATGGACAAAAGATGTTCAAATGTACAGAGATTTTAAACTGACTCTGCTCCTCAATACTGGCTTTACTTCCAGTAGAGTTCAAAAGATCATTCTTTCACTTCTGCCAGGGAGACCATGAGGCTGGTTGCGCTCACTCCCCTCTGACACCTTACCATAGAACAAGGAAGAACAGGTCTGTATCTTCACATTGTGCTCCCACGTGACATCCACTGGGTCACTGATAGCACCTGGCATGAAAGTGAAAGAATTCCTTGATCTGGATGTGGGTTACAAAGCCAGCAGTAATGTGGGAATGCAGTTTTTTGTGAACCTTGAGTACCATGCTGTCCAGTGAATGGAGAAATTTCAGCCTCAGAAATGTTGCACCTGGCTGAATTAGAAAATGACTGAGAAAATCTTTGGAAGAAAAAATATTAAGGAATTATGATTTAGCTCATAGATGCTCAAAGAAAGTAGGTCCTATCATACCAGAACTGTCTTCACAGTCTCTTCTATGTGGTTATAAGAATGAGGAAGGCAGGGTTTTTGCTGGCCAAGCACAAGACTCTTACTTTTTTCTAGCTTCCTCATTAAACAGCAAGGCCGGGAAAGCAGAAGTGGAAACCTTCCTGATGCGAAACCTGGCGGGCAGTGACACCTGAGACCAAGCACTGAGGGGTGGAAAAGAGAAAAAGATTGTCAAATTAATTTTGGACGTTTCACAGTATTTCGACTTAACTGGAGTGAGCTAATGCTGAGATGGTGGGAAAGGTGTGGTAGAGAAAAGGTTGCTACTGATCTCAGTGAATACAAAGCAAAAATTTCTGAGAGGATATTCAAATGAAAAGGACAACTTCAAGTTCAGCCTAGTAGTAGAGCTCCACAGTATCCTATCACTATCATGGTAAATGTATGAGGGGAAGGGACAAAAAGTAGGGGACTTATCCACCAAATTTAGCAGGAGAGGCAAGGATTTCCTGGAGGGGGAAGAGCAGCAGCAGCAAGCAGTGTGTACATCAGGGGATCTGATCTCTCTTGAGCATGATTCTGCCTATTTTCATGAACTAGTTAAAATTATTATTTTAAACTACATTACTCACTGCCTAATGCAATCGTATGTTAAGCTGTTGCTGAATTTGCTGTTGTATACGTACACTGTGAGCTTCCCTGTAACAGGAAAAAGTAAAAGATTATTATTCTCTGCAAAGATCAAAAACTTGTGCTAGCCATAAATGTTGTTTTCTTAACTAAATCATATTCTCAGTTTCCTTGGACTCAATCACAATTTGGCATGAAAAACAAATTGAGGGTGTTTGCAGAAACTGAACAGTTGTCTTTATTTTTCTCCTTTGGTTAAAGAACAAAGCTGGTTTACTCTCTGGAGTTCAGTCTCTAACACAACTGCTTTGAAAACTAACACTAGCTTTTATTTGTCTGTGTTTGATCCCAGGAAACTGCTTCCGTTATCAGAAATGCCTGTTCATATCACACAGTACCTGTTGATGCAGGTACTGATCAGGAGCACTGATGCAGCACCAAGATGCCTACACCTTCTCAGTACAAAAGAAGGTTGACTGTTAATCAGGATCCAGAACTGATTCTCTTAATACAGTATTTCATGGGACATCCTTTGACTTAATTTTAAACTCTTAGAATGAACATTATACTGTATAAATGATACATCATATGTATACAGTATATTATACTGTATACTTCAAGTTCTTACTCTTCAAGACCTTGTAGTAGATGGGCTTTTATTGTAATTCCTCTATGCAAAGTGGGGGTTTTTTTGGTAGGTACCAGTACTGTACCTTTATAAAACACAAATTTCTGATTGATGAAACGATGAAACAACAAAAGCATTTGTTGCGTCACTTGGTGAGTTTTACCAGGCTTTCCCTTTCAGATTCCTCACTTACCAGAATCTGACAAATATAATCGAAGTGAAGCATGTGACTGTTTTCAGGTTGTCCTCAGGAAGATCTTAGTGTCATATATTGGCCTATTCTCTTAGGCAGTCAGCACTCACCTGAAGTGTCCAGCAACAAGGGACTCTATGACTAGGGGTGTACTTTTGTATCACAGAAGTAAGGACCTTCTTTTTGTTCCCCAATAAGTTATTTTCCACCCCAATAACCAGAAGACTTGTTTACACTGTAATTGTCTCTCACCTGACCAGTCTGACCTCATCTTTAGCTTCCCTAATTTCCCCATTGACTCTTATCAACTTGTGTATTTTCATAAGTAAATGAAACAGTCTGAACTGACAGGGTAGGATTTGTAAGGCAATTGGACAGTTTTGTTTTTAACCACTGGAAATTTGAACTGCGTAAAAGATGTTCATAAAAATCTGATATCCTTTCTTAAACTATTGCCTCAGTTCTAGAGGCTGTCAACTTGCTATGTTTTCCGATCTGGCATTCTTTGTCTGTTGGGAAACATAGCAGTATGC
Source organism: Limosa lapponica baueri (assembly GCA_002844005.1). Classification (NCBI taxonomy): domain Eukaryota; kingdom Metazoa; phylum Chordata; class Aves; order Charadriiformes; family Scolopacidae; genus Limosa; species Limosa lapponica. Next base: position 125,390 of record KZ506067.1, read on the forward strand.
AACCAAGGAAAGTTTACTGCAGATTTGGTCTTTAGTGGTTGGACACAATGATTTTAAAGGCCTTTTCCATCCTAAATGATTCTATGAGTGTATGATTTCAATTTATTTCACTTGTATTCAGTCCATCAGCATTCTTTTTTCAGTTTTGCATATAAGTAGTTTCTGCTATAACCAATAGAAGATGCTTTCTATCTATAATATTTTTTTTTCTCCTACACCTCTTTTCTATGGTCTCTGTCACAGGTCTTGACACAAAAGTATCAAATTCTATAACACTTTTATATTTAGAGATGTTGTACCCTATTTTCTGGCATGGTAATTAACTGCAATGTAGACACATAAGTTACTTTCCTTCATTCCGTAGTTAAGACAAAGGCATTTTCCTTTAAATTGAAAGGACCCTTCTTAGAAAGCATTACTAGAGTTGGTGGCAACCTAGTATACAGGTTTTTAAGGCTTTAATGATAGCTAAAAGTAGTTGATAAATCTGAATTTATTTCCTAAATTTCATATCCCCATAAATATTTTCTTCATAATATCATATCATAACATAAAAGTCTGTCTTTTATATTTCATTAATCCTTTTCTATCTTTTTCTATTTTAAAAATGTTTGTTTTGGATATATTAACCAAATCTACCCTACAGTTTGTTTATCTTACTCAGTTGAAATATGAATGAAATATGTGTTTTTTAGCCTCCTACTTCTATCTGGCAACATTTTCTTGCTTTTGAGTTTATTTCCACTTTCTCTGTCATTTTCTCTCTTTCTTAAAAAAATATTTTAATTCCAGTTCTTTGAAGTTTGGAAACTTTTAGATAAGTTCTACAGCTGGTGTACTTTTCTGCCCTGTCATTTTTAGTTTGTTTTGATAGTGAATGAAATAGAGCACTGGCTTTGTCATTGTATGGCTAACATTGTTCTGTGTAAGAAAGACTTTTCTATTAAGGAAGATAAATATACCTCAAGGCAATATGCTGCAATGGACAAAAAATATTTTCCTTCTTTTTCCTACTTTTACAGTGATAAGGGAACACCTGCTGTTCCTTATTTAAGCTCTAAAAATGCAAACTGAGTTAATCCTTCCAGTAATTATTATTTCCTTTTGATACTGTTCTGCCTCCCTTGCTGAGCTATGAAAACTGTTCTTAGCCACCCTGTTAAAACAGAGATGCAATATAATCACAAAATCACCATTAACCTCCTGAGTGTCCTTCACACCTTTCTGAAACTATCCTCTGCTTCCCCTCTGGATTGTTTTCATATTATGTTATAAAGATTGTTTTTATGCCTTTTGGGGTTAGGTTTAGATACATCTTTGTCTAAGCTGTAAAGCCTTCAAACTCTTTTGGACCAATACCACATCTTAGGCACTGTGATCTGCTACACAGAGCTTGGTTAAAGAACAAAAGGTAATCAAAGGATCCTTTCTGAGAGGTAGGAAAAAGTCATTTATATATATATGTGTATAAATTTTATTTTCTTATATATATACGTATATGTCCAGCTTCATATTTGACTGTTTTAGCTTATGAAAACTCCAGAGACAGCTACACACTCTTATGTGCAGGGCATTACTATAAAACAAAGTCAGCCTTTACTGAGATCGGTTTGGATATAAAGGGAGGAAGCTGGAAGTCTTTTGCAGCTTCATGAGATTCTTCTCTGCCCAGCCTTGGCATGTGATTTTTCAGCAACAATATGACAATTATGCCATTATTTCCAACTCTTTTCCAGCCCAGCAACATGCCTTTGAGATCTTTTGCTTAAGTTTTTAAGCTGAAGTGTTAAACTAGATTATTTTATGGTGCAAATAATAATAACAGATAAAAATACCTAAGAGAAATACATTTTTAGTCTGAAATTCTCCGCAAAAATTATAATAAAAGATAAAAGGTTTCTCCACAAAAATAATAATAACAGATAAAAATACCTTAGAGAAATACGTTTTTCGTCTGAAATGCTCCACAAAAATTTCAGTGTTGAAAAACTCTTTTTGTGGGATATATTGGTCTTCCGTTAAACAAAAATGTCACCAACAAGTGCTCTGAGATTTTGCTGGAAAAGAGAACTCTTCCAAACTTTCAGCAGAACAATCCTTGTTCTTTTGGAGTTAGGGAGCTCTCTGCTGATGAAGGGGAGAAGAGAGCAGAGAGAATGGGTGCCCAGGCAGTTGTAAACATTGGCTGTGGGAGGCAGGACTAGCAAATGGGGCTTGTCTGGTGGCTAGGCAAATTCTAGCTGTTGCTAGGATAGCATCTTCTCTCTGAATGGCTTTTCACAAGGCTTTTCTGAGAGTGAGGAGAGGTTATGTCTGCTGTTTACAAAAGATTAAGTAAAATTTGGCAGTGAAGAGATACCAAGTTTTCAGCGGTTTCAGGCACTTATGCTGAGTGCTGCCCTGACTTCAGACCTTTGGTTCTCCTAAGCCAGGAGTCATCAGTCTATCTCACAGATGCCAGAGAGAGCACAGGGATGGATTTTAAACGCATTAATAGAAAGCGACCCTTTCAGTGTAGTTGCTGCACCTTACAGAGAAAAGATCTTGCTTGTGGCATTCAGATTTCTCATTGATTCTAGTGAGATGCAGGGAACTTTGAATGCTTCTCTGAGCATACAAATGCTAAAGAGTAACTACAGGATCAGCTTTCAGCCTCCCAACCTTCCTCTGCTAGGTAGATCTTATACATCTTTTAATCCACAGACATATATGGAACAATGACATCCTGATGTTTCGAGTGAAGGGGTATCCTGGATGTTGCAAAGAACCTCCCGCAGTGCTACATTCTAATTTGGAAAAGAAAAATACAGCCCAGCAGACCACCCAGGAAAGACTGCTGACTGTTTCTTCTAGTCTTTGGTGATATTAAGTTTATTTCCAGTCCTTTTTCCATCTGTACTTGTTGATTAACATAACAAAAAATAATAATAAAAAGGATAGACCTGGTGGTGGGAAATAAACTTTTTTTTTTCTATTTTGAAGGTTTTCCATCCTGTACTGTGAAGAAACCAAGGCTGTTTAATATTCTGTTCATAAACAGCCAGAGGAAACTCTGATCTACTGATTTTCCATTTCATCCTAATTAGGAAAATATAATACAGAAACATATATTCTTAGAGAATAGTTCTCTCTCTTTATTTCTTTCTATATATACACAGAAACTTTTATACGTACTTTACTCTCATCAAAACAAACCCAGTGTATGTGGTAGGGAACTCTAGAACTGAATCACCAATATTCATTGTTTTCATTTAACATCTATAAATAGACTTATTTGAGATAGTATTTCTGTGATTATACAGAATTGGTATAAGCACATTTAATACCACCAAATGTTTCAGGCATTAAGACTAACAAACCTTCTGCTACATTGAGCAATTATATCCTCTGCAGTTCACTATTTGTTGGTGCTTTGCAGCTAATAACTTCTGTTGTTAAAATTAGAAGTTATGTTCTTTCCATTAATATCTGTCAGCTATACAACTCCTACACCAAATGAATCTTTCTATTTATTCCTGTTGTGTGGTGATATAAGGTAAATCTTTATAAGTTAAGTTGTGGCTTAGAGAGTCTACTGACCTTCTGCTGCTAATGCCAACCCCCAGCCATAACCTAGGAACTGTGGCTGGTCTGAAGCCCTCCTCCTCCTCCCCTCAGTCATGTCTGTGCCAGCTGATATGAAAGCCTAGGAATGGAGATGAGGTGAATTTGATTTGTTTTGTGAGTGTATCTATGTTTACTTTGCTTTATATCTTCCATGTTTCACTCGTAATCTTAGCAGTGACTACATAAGACAAAAGTCCCGATTTCCTTATTCGTATTTACTGTGTTCAGCAATGCACAGTTCTATCAGCTTTGGCATAATTGCTTGTGGTGTGTAAACAAGCATACTTTTATCAGGCTGAAACTATCTTTACTTCATCACTGGAAGGATTTCCCAGAGGTAAGTAGTGTACTGATCAGAGAACAAGTCATCAGCTCCAAGTTAGAAAAGAACTTCGGCAGTTAGGTTGCCATTGTGTGTACAACAGTCAATCCATCTCTTTCAGTCTCAGTACCAAACTACCAATTCCATCATTAAATATTTATCTGTAAACCTTGAGATGAAGAAATGTGTTACACTGAAATTCCGCAAGTTCTTTATGAAATATAGCTGTCCTATTAGGTTTTTTTTTCTCCCCTTTCTATACACCCTGAAGGAAAATGGTCACCAAAAGTGAAGTATCAAAATAGAAAGGTGTTTTAATGTTAACTGATAACTCAGGATATTGCTTCAACTGAAGTTGGGAAAAATCAGTCATGTCAATCAATCAACAGAAGTTTGGTTTTGAACATGTAGGTAAAAAAACCCTTGGGAGACCTGCTTTTAATCCAAAATGCAGACAAAATGAAGTGATTCTTATGAAATTAAATTATTCACACAGTGAAATAGTAAGAATTCTAGCTAGAAACAAAAAGCAGTCCCTTTTTGGCTCCGTATAACTAAAAAAATCAGAACTGTAAAGCTAAGTTCAGGTCAGTCCCTCTGGAACCTTGTAGGTTTGGATTTGAAGTTCCACCCCTAAAATTGATTTTATTTTTTTTAGAAGTATAACTTAGTTTAAAAAATTTATGAGACCTATGAGTAAGATGCAACTTGAGTGCTAAAGTACACAGTGAAAGTCATTTAATTGTGGAGGATGGATAACTATGGGTGGGCTAATGGATGGAGTTTATGGGGGAGGCCAGCTCTCTTAAAAGTAAGTTGTTCCTTTTATTTAAACAGTTGATGGAAAACTGTCTAGTGTAAGAGGCATCTAGCTTCTGCTTGACTTTGAGGTGCTTATTTGTGGCCAGGCAGTAATGGAATATTTGACATTTTCTTTAGCTCTTCTGTACTGGAGTGCTACCACTTAAATGTACTCGCTCTATGTGCTGCTAATTTAATTAAACACTGCTTTTTTTCCATAATGAGAGGCAGCTTTTCCTCTTTCCAGTCCCCATTCTACTCTCAGCTACCACTGTGCAACCTTACCTCCTGCAGCTGGATCCCTCTCCTGTATGGCCTGGGCTGTAGCTCTGGAAATGCTACTGTGGGAGCAAGCAGGGTGCAGCTGCCCTCTCCCCAAGCTGGGCAAGCAGAACAGGTCAGTGACAGTAAGCCAAGGGACTCTTGGGGTCAGCCAAGAGTCCAGGGGGTCGTTGAGGTGCATGGCCAGGCACAGACATACCTGCAATCTAGCAGGTATCTAGATAATCTAGGGGAAGCTGGTCATGGCCAGCAAGGCGAGTTAGTGCCCTCAGAGCCCTGAGAGATACAGGTTGTTTTTCACATTGATATTTGTGACTTTTTTTGATGAGGAAGAGCCATGTAACACAAATGCCTGGACATCTTCAGAAATTACCTTCAAATGTTTTTGAAATTCTTGCAATTTCAACACTATTTTCAAATCCCAAAGGATAAACCAGATCTGGACAGCCACATTTATAACCCACAGGTTTGCTTTCTTCTTCTGAAGGGTTGTTCCAGGGGGATCATCTCTGCTATCAAACTGATGAGCTTTAAGGCAAAGAAAAAACAAGCCTAGGGCTCTGCACTTCAGGCACACTTCTGCTGCACATTAGAACTGGCATTCATTTGAAGCCCATGGGGTTGGCTAGACTTAAAAACACTAAACGGGAGGCAAACCCGATTGAAATGTGAATCTTTCTGACCCTTTTAGTGTCCTTATTTGCCCCCAGTAGTTCATTTGTAGTTGTGGGTAAAAATAGGAGATAATTCTTCCAGATCCAATTTTGGAGACAGACTCCTCATCTCTTGGGATCTGAATTTAGAAGAGAAAGAGGAGAACAACTCATACTTTCTCTAGGTGTTTTGGTAAAATCCTATTCACATGGCTCCCTAGCCTTCCATTAACATAGCACCAAGACTCATTTTCTGAAATCCTGCTCTGCAAGAACAGTGTTCTAGGAGCCACTGCTCAAAGGAGCCTAAAGCAAAGAGGTTTCTTAACTTCCCACACACGTTTGGCATTATAGAGGCCTCCATGTGGATAAGATTGACTGATGCTTCACTGAGGATTTTGTTGGTAACTTCATTTAAAGAATTTTCCTTCACCTGGAGATCACTCTGGTAAATTTATTGTAGGAGAAAACAGTTCAGTCCACTGGAATTTGGCATTTTATTCCTATAGCAACTTCCCTTAGAGAGCCTTCCAGTTCAGTTATTAATGAGGTTATTCTCATAGTAACTCTGAGGCAGGTGAATATTCCCACTTTCTAGCTGAAAAAGATGCTTCATAGTGTATTATATGTTTGCAGATCTCACAGGGATCTCACAGATCTATTACAGTTGAAGTGGAATTTAGACTTTCTGTATTTTAGCAATACATTTTCTCAAGGAGTATCTTTTCTGTTGGATACACCTGTCAACCTGTTTCTCCTTGCCATAGACTTCAGAGATTCTTTTTGTCAGCTAATTCATAAATAAGCAACATGGTCAGTCAGAAACTCTCAACAAAAGGGGGCTATGTTTTACCACTTATGAAAGGTCTTAAAGACATTTTACATTTGAGCAGGTCCTGAAACCTTTCTCCTTAGTTTCAATGTCAAGTTTACCCTTCAAAAGAGCTATGAACGGCATGGAGACTCACAAAGGCTTCCCTGCTATTCACTGGCTCTGATAAGGCCTAGTACAACAATTCAATTGTTCCTTGACAACTTTTGATGTTGCTACTAAGTTAATAGCTTTTCTGAACCAAATCTCTGTCCTGTCGCAAAACAAATCTGTTTCATAGCAGCAAAAAGAATCTTTAATTAAAACTTTCACTGATCTTAAAAAAAAATATTAATTGACTTGTGAGTTATAATAGTAAAAATTTTATACATTACTGCTTTATAATAGGATACACGGAAGAGTGACTAAGATGACCTCAGAAGTCCCAATTACTTTCCACCAAAAAAAACTTAGTCTATGCAAAAGAAACCTTTCTACTAGAAAATAAATTACCTGAATGCTATATGCTAACAGAATGTAAATACAGTTAAATTAGTTGCAAAGACCTTCTGTTTTGGTAAACTAACCTATGGTTATGCTGAAGATTTGACACTGTCTAAATAAATCCTAATAATTTTCATGTGGCAATGAGGTCAGGGTTATTGATTTAAGTCAGTTGCATTATTATCCAATGCACCAAACCTAATAATAATGGAATAATTTCAGTTCTTCATGTCACATAGCTTCAGTGCCAGTCTAACTGGAGAGAGAATCTTGTGGCCAGTCACAATTAATCCTGCACACAAGAAGTGAACATTTCTACAACACTGATGTGTAACTGTTTCTAACTACCACCAAAGCTTTTCTGGCTTTTGTGGTTACCCAGGCTCTGGCCATTGACAGACACCAATGATGGATATTTAACAAAGGTGAGAATTTTTACAACATTTCAGTCCATCCAGAGGAACATCTGAATTCTGATGATATTTTTCATAGCACTGAGTTATACACCAGTATGTAAAAGCCCTGACCAGTAGTTATAGAATTATAGGCTTTTTATTTGCTGCTTGTTGAAAAATGGTAGTCAATTTAGCAGTGCAAATTCCTTTCACTTTTCTGTTAAATGTAAAAGTGAAAGCCTCTGTATTTGAAGTCCAATTATCTTTTTAGCTCAATCTATAGGTGATTAACCAGTCACCATAACAGAAGACTAATGAGATGCTAAGAAGGGCCGCTTTAAAAAAGCGTTGCTGAAGGTTTATACTAACCTGACTCACACAAATCAAGACCATCTAGACCATCATCAGCACTCAAGTTCTTGCTCTCCTTCTATGGTACCGCGTTATTATTTCAGACAGATCAGATCAGTGCCCACTGCCATGGGCGTGAAAGTATCGTTAGAAGAATGTCTTGTCTGTGGTTCCCCTGCAAGGGGTCAGCTCTGCACAGTTCTCTCTTCTTAGTCGCAGGTTGAGTTTTCTCCCCACTTTGACTTTGCACTATGCTGTAGCTCTATCCCTTTCCGAAAGTGTTGATGCCTTTGACTTTAGATGATATCCTAGAGCAGGAACTATTATAAATTGACTTGCCTTTTTGCAGTATTAGCCTCCATTCATGCTTTCCACTATTGTGTTTTGTCTCTTTTTCCTTTTAAGCTGTCTCAGCTGCTGCTATTTTAAATCTTAGGTACCCGTCAAGGGAGCATCACCTTCATTATTGCCTGTAACGTTAGTCATCATTGGGATTTCTGAAGACCTTGCATTATCCCAAAAAAAGACAAGTAAAACATATAATCCTCTGTGCTAATTTTTGCAACTCACATCATCAATGGTGACGCTAAACAGATAGTCATTCTTTTCTGTTATATACTGCACTATCCATGAGGTCATACTATCAACTTGGGCTACCTACTAGGTTGTCCAGCTGACTTTTTGCAATGACAAAACACATTTTGTATTTTCTGCCAAGCTCTGCCAGTTCTATTTGACCTTTTTTCTTTTAATTTATCAATAAGAAGCAACTTAAAATTCATTAGTTTACATGAGTAACTTTGCTTTCAAATAATAGCAGTTGTACTTTAGATTGTATTAACTTAAATCTTTCTGGCATACTTTTATTAGTAGTCCTACATATTTTCAGAAAGCTAATTGGTTGCCTTCCTGGAATTGACATCTAAGTCAAAAGACCTGCTTAGCGGATCGTTTTAAATTTGTCTACCTTTATTGCCTGCAAATATTAGTCAGTATATTTTAATGGGACAAGGATCAAAGTTTGACCTCTACTTTGATATAAAACAATTTCTGTAAAAGTAAAATACAGAAACTCTGTAGTAAAAAGTACTGTAACTCCCCTATGAAGGTGACTCTCATTCTATTGCCCTTGAAACTAGACTTCTAACAAAAGTAGCCTTGTAGCTTATCATAAGGTGTCATGATTAGCTTAATTCCATCTAAACGTCCATGCTGCCACCAATAGAGATGCTCCTGCTCTCCTCCCTGTTCCTGTTGTCTGCAATGTGCCCCAGACGTTGTTGATGTGATTGCCTCATTTTCTTGTCAGTTTTTCAAAGCCTTTTATCTGGATGATCATATGGTCTTGTCATTGCATCACATGACAAGGATCATAAAGAAGGGCTGAAACGCAATATCTGTAAGGTGGTCCTAGAGAGGTTTCTTAAGTGTCTAAGCTCTAAAGCATATAAATTATGATCCTGATGTTGTGAAATGCAGGTATTTTCTACTTCCTCTCATTATTAGGTGTTTGAAAACAGAAATCTTTCCTGTAAAAAGCTAGAAGCAAAATGAAAAGTAATATTTCTTGAAAAGTCCTGATTTCAGCAAAAAAACCCCATCAGAAATGCACCTACACTCCACATGGACAGATAAACAGCAACAATAGCAAACCAAAACAATACTGATAAATTTTTCCTTTCAGTTGAGATCAGTGAAGACCTTTGATTTTGTAATTCTTTCATTTCCTTCTTTGGTGGAAAAGAGGTAAAATGGAAAGCAAAAAGATAAGAAGAACCCCAAATCTAGATATTTTTCTGTTTGTTTTCATCGGAATTGAAGTAAAATTCTTAATCAAAAGTTCATAACTTTTGTATTGTTTTGTATCCTTCAGATTCTCATTATTTATTTAAAAGAATAATTTTGTTTCTCTCATCTCTTCCTACACTTGCTCAAGCAAACCATGGCAGGAAAAAACTTACTTTTCAATTACTCCCTCTTTTTCTGGTGACCTCAGAATATCTCTGTGTGCCTCTGAAGCAGAGTAACCTGTCTGAGGATAACAGAGGCAGCACACTTAACTCCCTGATGATGAAATTGTATGGTTAATTTTTTTGACTAGTATTAAAGAGGCATAAAGATAAGAAATTTGACTTTATTTTTTAATGTAATGCTCATAAGAAGGACTGTGGGTGAGCTACGCAGTCACAAGAGCTCTCCTGATCAGTACAATTAACCTGTGCCAGTAAACACCTATTCGTGCTCAATCCTTCACAAAGGAATAGCTAACGTCATCAAATCAGTATTAAAATTCTTGTGGAGCAAAGCACCAGCCAAACATTCCCACACGTTCCACAGAGTAACAAACTTTTTTTTTTCCCTGGGATAACAATCAGTTAGCTCAGTCCCTGGAGCTTGCAGTGAAGCCCTTACTAAGGCTACCACAGGGCAACCTTTCAGCAGACTTTCAGTAAAAACAAATGACAGTGTTCTTAGATCAAAGTCCTACTGCAGTTTATAGCTATAGGACTTTTTGTGCGGACTTCAATGGCAAGTTGACAAGTCTCTGCTACCTGTAAATCCCTCCCAGTGGCTCACAGAAAATGACACCCATACCCCTCAAAGGATCAGGATGACTGTTCTTAGTTTTGTTCTGGTGATGTATCTCCAATTTCTCGGAAGAGGTCTTGAGATTGTAAGATGGCATGGAGTAGTTTCAGTTTAAACTTCTCTCAAAGAACAACTGTAATGATTTGCAGCTTATTCTGTTTGCCCAAGGACCAAACTTTGTTTTACAGGTTTAAGGTAGCTGCTTGATACATTTTTCAGAGTAGATGTATTTAATGGCAGTATGATTTTAATTTGCCTGATTAGAGTTGTAAACAGCTCTAGAGAGAAATTTTCCATTTAATCTTGGGTTCAAACAGATTCTTGTTTACCAAGGACTCAGAGTTTCCATGTGAATGCAAAAATTGTGTCTTCATCTCTTCTACAGCTTTTTCAGAATAACATTAGAAAGAGAATTATGTTCTTTAAAAAAATTACAAGGGAAGAAAACTTTTGAGACTCAGTCCTAGAATCTTTTTCTTTAGCAGCTTGATTGTTTTCAAATGTTAGTTTTCTCTGGGATTTCAAATTTATTTCTGGTTGTGGCAGCACATGCTTATTTTTCTAACAGTGCAAATCATTAGCTGATTCACCAAATTCTTCTAGTTTGTTTTTATAGGATTTTAGAAAATGGTAGACCATTGTAGTTCTTTCCAGTATTCATTTTAACTAAGGCATTCAGAAAATTCCCCAGCCATTTAGTTAAAAGTGTGGGGTTTTTCCAATACGATGTGAGGTGGATTTCACTGAATACAGTGTAGAACCCCATGATGTTGACACTGCTTTTGATGAGCAAACTGTGCATCAGTTTGCTCATCAAATTGTGCAAATTTGATATGTATAATTGCATGTGAAATACTACCTCGTAGGAGGATTAACATAAGGAAGTAAGAATTCCTGTAATGCATCACAGCAGATGTTATTTAGCCCACTCTTTTAGCTATGGTATCAGATATTTATTGATAGAATCTAGAAAAAAGAGAGGTATAAAATCATACTTTTCCAACACTGTAGTACTAAGGTTTTCTCTCCATTTCTGGGAATGCAAGTAAAGTAATGTAAAGTAAAGGTTGCTTCCACTTCATCAAGTCTGAAAGAGGACATAGCTGGGACATAACAAGGAACTCTGTCAATCTGTTTTGATTTTTTTCCTTTAACAAAAAAGGATTACTTTCAGTAAAATTTTGTTGAATTTTGGAACAGACTTTTCTTCTGAATAACTTTTTAATGGGTAATTAAACTTTTTGTCGAAACAAAATACCATTATTTTTCTTTACAAAAATTAAGCTGTATATTAGGAAAACAAAGCTGATTTTGAAAGTTTGGATGGAATTCAAGTTTACCTTTTCAAACTGAGTTCATTTTGGGGCAGTTCAAAGCTAGACTACATTTCTGTGATATTTCTTCAAAGGTGTTGGAACCTGATACCCCTGTTCCCTTCTGTAGATCCAAATCTTGTGCCTGTTTACATCTCCCATGTTCCAACATATAACCACTACTGACTGAACAAAGTGTGCATCAGGCAAGTGCTATGGGTAGCACATTACAGAAGATGTAGTCCAGCAATGACCTAATCTCATAGGTGGACATAGTCATCATCATAAGCAAGTACTGAACTACTGTGGAAGAAACCACTCTCAATCAATCAGGAAGTCTGAAATGAAAGTCTTTTGATAATACAAAAATGTTTTTCTTTGACGTAGGAAACTAAAGTATATATTTCCTTTTGCAAGGTGGACATTATTCTGAACTTCTGGAGTTGCAGCAGGGCAGAGGATCATTGTTGCAATCTGCTTGTCATATTTTAAAATGGAAAAAATGCTATCAGTTAAAAATTAAATACTTTAGTTCAATTGATAAAATAGGAAAATTACATTTTCAAATCAATAGTCATAATAATTTTGCTCTATTAAGACCCATGAGTTTTTTTGAGTATAAACTAATGTTCAAGTATCAGAATGTCCCAAGAGACAGGAATTACATTTTCCATACATTCAGTCTGCAAACATGATCAGACCAAAACGCATTTTAAAGTTCAAAGCAAAATTAGCTGCATTTTAAATAAAATTTGTTTGACATACAAATATCTTCAAATCTTTCTAATTGCAAATAAACTCTGGATAATTATAAAAAAATTATTAACATAATAATTAGAAACAGTTTATATTGAGACTAGAACACTCATTAAGCTTGAAGAATTGAGACATTTTATGCAACTTAAATGAAAAGCCCCTAAATACAATGATAGAAAACACCATGCTCCATCAGTAATAAGATAAAACCAGCTCTGAAAACACTTTTTTCTTGTCCTTCAGTTATGTATGTCTTTCTAATTAGTAGGTTCCCCAATGAATTAATGTATGGGAATGCCCCATTCCACTCAAAAACCTAACAAAGCTATACAGATTTTGTTTGCTTTGCTCACCTGAAAAGTATGCCTGGTTTTATCATTCTGTCGACAAAAATTCATTACATACTTAATTTGAACAGTATCTTTCTTCACTCGTGCAGTTCCCATGAATAGAGTATGATGGAATGTGACTCCTTATGACTACCCTAACCATTTCATGCCCATTAATCTAATTTTTAAGCACCATTCAGGCCTGTCCTGTCTATATCCATTCAAGCTGGTGACTCCATTATGATTACTGAATATATATGACTGTGTCTACTTGGTTACACATCTTATGTGTTTTTGTGAGGAAGTATAGTAGTAATTTTAACAAGCTTTGATGGCTGCTGAGACCTACTGAGGTTCTGTTGGCACAGCCTCATGACTTTGTCTTAAAAAAGGCTGGAGAACTGGAGAAGTAGACAGACATATAAAGAAGACTGCAGAACTAGTCTGAAATCCTAATAGCAGTGCTGTCCAGTAAGTCTCAAGTCAAACCACACAGGCCAAATCCAGAAGAAAAATCTGATTTAGTTACTACTCTGCTTTTTTCTGATTCACGCGGAAGCAGGAAGCATTAAAACGCCCCGAAAGAAACCTGCAACATCTAAGACAGTGCTCAGACTTAAACAAAAATCTATTTTCTTGGCTGATGGCCATGTCATATTTCCTTGTTTCTGTTTTCTTTGAGATTAGTGAGAATGAAGCTAGATGTCTTGAAGTGCTCACTGAGTTACAAATATGGCTTTCCTGTACACCTCCAAATGTGTTAGTAGTCATGTTCTGGTTTTGGCTACTATCAGGAAGTCCAAATAAATGAGTAGAATCAGCTAGAGAAAGACAGTGTCTGGATTCAGCTCTGGATGCTTATCAAGTTCTTTGTGTTTTTTGAATCAAAAGACCCCTAATTTCTTTTCTGTGGTGAAAAGCAGGTGTATGGCCTTGCTTTGACAACATTGGATTGGATATTTGCTCTTGGAGAAACGACATTCCTTCAGGTAATGGTTATTGAGTGTATTTAGACTAATCACATATACGTGCTATAATTATTCCTCAGCTGCAGTAAGAACAACAGATATCAGCTCTATGTAGACTCCACACAATATGCATATTGCCTCTTGAGCTAGATGTAATTTACATGAATAATGCAGAAGATGTGAATGCATGTAGAAGACTTCATTGTTTTAACATATATCATTATGTACATAATGCTGGTTAGTTAGAAAAAAAAAAAGAAAAAAAGAATAATGGGCATTTCCACTCAAACTATCCCGTGTTTCTTCAGTATGGTTGTAAAAACCCAATAGTCTGTGATATGCATCTTTTACCCAAAGCGTACTTTATCCTTGGGGAGCAGCAGAGCAAGAAATATTTATTTTGTCTTTTGCTAGAAACCTTTATATCTCACGCTTGCTCTATCAGCATTCATGCCATCGAAAAGATGCACCTAAGAAATGGTGTGGTCTGAAGTGAAGCCAGGTTCTGCTCTCAGCTCTGTGGCAACTTGATGTGTGAGATTGGAGGCAATCATCTACTGATATCTGTACCTCCACTTCCACAGTAGTGTACACTTTTCACACTTTGAAAATTGTTTTCAGTCCTTCTAGTGCTTTTATATAGCACTGTTACCTGAATTGGCTGTCACTACTCTCCTGATTACTTGTGCATCTGAGCACTAAACTACCTCCTATACCTAATTTTATGGCTGCCTTAGGGGTGTAATGATTCATACTTCTACAGACAGGGGCAGAAGATGCCAAAGCACTTGCCTAAGGTCACAGGAGAAGGCTGTGGCAGTAGAGGGACTCCTGTGTACGTGTTCACAAACCACTGCACCATCCTTCTAGAAATTCCTGAAAGTTTTTAAGTATACCAATATATTTGTTCAACTATCTGTGATGGCTAGGACCACATTTTTTGACTTTTTCTCGCAAGCAGGGTGCAACCTTTCATTCAGCTTGGGGATCCCATTAGCATCATCCAAGCTTCTAGTAGTTGAACATCAAACTACTAGAAAAGCTCTTCATGGGGCTACTTCAAAACCATGAAAATAATCAAAGTAAGGTATACTTGCACTTAAAGGTAGTAACAGAGACTTGAAGCTTTGCAATGGAATTCATTTAAGGTTTATTTGAACACAACTAAATGGAAAGAAACAAAATAATTTCATTTATATGCATATATATAGATCATTGCTGAAATTAACAGGCATCCATCACTCTAATACCATATCATGCAACAAATGCCATAAATGTTAATCTATTTTCTCCCTTAGTTAGCCAAATATCTGTTTTATGCTACAATCCTTCTCAGTTACAAATTAATGGTGACTTTTTCAGAGCTGAAGGTGGGAGATAAGGGAGGGGAGATTATAATACCTCTTGATTTTTCCAAATTGATGAAAATCAATGAAACTGAAACTCCTTCATACTGTTCTTAACACTCACAGTTTCATTCTGTGGATTTGCTTGTATGAAAAATTAGCTGAAGACTATATAAACTAACTTTGATTTCTGAAAAATGTCCATATTCTAAGACTCAAATTCAGAGCTGATGTCTAAGGTCTCCCAAGTATGGTGTGGAAGTAAAATGAAAGAAGTGCTCAAAAAATTGGAAAAGATTTTTTTTTTTTCATCTTGAGTGAAGGGTAGCAAGAAAGCTATTTTCAAACAAGAAATAGTCATATTACTGTTACTGAAGAAAGTGTCCTTCTGCCAGCCACACCATTATCTCAGCTGGGCTTTGTGCTAGAAAAATGTCATTAGCTACAACACCAGACTCCACAAGTTAGACATATCATGTTTTAGAGGACAAGAATACAATACTTGCGGTATCCTCGTTGCACAGAGGAAATGGTCATGCCTGACCTTGATGGTATTTTAAACATTGGAAATACCAGAGGTCATAGTGAGCTGTGATCTTCTCAGAATAAGTGGTGGCCCTGTGGTGTTGAATGTTCACCAAAAGGGAGAAAAAGCACATACAAAACCTAAAAAAAAAGTGTGATGAACAAAATAAGAAAAAAATTCTGAGAGTGAGATTAAAAACACCTGAGGAGAATGACTGGTGTAGTAATAAGGTGGCAGGTGAACTCAGCTTAACTGTTCACTGTTTATCAGGGCTGTGATGCTAAGGTGACTTCTGCATGGCTGATCTGTTGTTGACGGGACTGTTGCTTAAAGCAACAGTTCAGATGATGTTTTACTCAACTGCATTTAGTATTGGTCTCAACTGCAAAGATATTTCTTTTATTATCCTTTCCTAACATCCCAAGGGAGGAATTTCTCCAGATTTTGAATCTATGATGTTGTGAGTATGTCTGAATGATCAAAAGAGACCAAGATGTCTCAGCTTAGTGAATTCACTCTTTCCAGAAACCCACAGTGGCTGCAAGCCTTTCTTATTTCAAATGCAGGCTTAGGTGTGTTTATATAATTCTGTAGTCACTTAAAATTATGTTTATTTACTCTGGCACAAAATGTGTTGCAATCATTGTATATTGATTTTATATAAGGCTTATGGGACAGTAAACTATAGAGAGAAAATACACCTTTTTCTTATTGAAGATCTGAAAGTGTAACATTCCGCTTTCTATCCATGTTAAACACAAAAATTGAGAAAATTTGATCAATTGTTGTGGCTATGTCTTTTAACCACTTATTTGAATTACTATTAATCCTTCTTAAATTCCATGGTATAATGCTTCATTTAATCATTTATTTCTTACAGAAGTCCAATTTACAATTAAATCCAATCAAAAAAAAGTCATTCTAGTCATTCAAAGCAATAAGCACCACCAAAGAAGGAAGTACAGAGTAATAGAATAGAAATTATATGGTCAATAAAAATGTCCTTCTCATAGCTAAAAGTAAAGTTTTACAAACCCAAAATAATTCATCAAACTGATGCATTTCAAAACCAGACAGGCTTCAGGACAATAATGTAGTCAACTCCTACTGAAATGTGGCTTGATTTAAATTTAGATAATTACACACTGTTTCAACAGTTTTCCAGCAGTTTTTGGGAACTGCCCTCAGCTGATTGACTACAAGGTAAAGAACAAACTCAAACTAAGCTTTCTTTCAGGAAAGTGTTTGTTAAAAATTGGTAAAATAAGCAGGAAACATCAGAAGGTTTGAAAGCAGGGGAATGACGCAAACAACACCAGCATACTGAAGGGAAAAATTGCTGAATTTTCTGTATCAAAGAAATGCATGATTGACACATAGTTTTGAACATCTTCAATGTGATATTGAATTCCTACTTAAACTTAAGGATCAACTTAAAGACCTCAGTCATTAAGCTCTCATGTCCTCCATTCAGGGGCATCTGCTTGGGAGGGATGACCTGAGGGAACAAGATTTAAGTTGATGTAAGTCTGTGTGAAAGGTAGTTTTGCTAAACTCACCATCTTGTCCATCACACCAGTATTGACCAGCAGGAACTACAAGACAGTGCCCCACTGGTCAAATCTGTGGGCAGAGACCCCAGCTGCAGGTCACTGATGGACAATCTTGCCTCTCAGACTTCTGGGTAACCCAAACTCTTTTGTGATTCAGCACAAAATTTGTTTCGCAATTTTCAAGCAGCTTATAAATCCTTTGCAGGGTTATGCATTTTCATTTTAGTATCCAAATCCTAAAACTGCTGTATTCAGAATTACCGTCTTTGTTTGCTAAAGACTAGAGTCTGCTGCTTTCAGCTCTGTCAGCTCTGGATTTGATTTGGTCGCCAGTGATTACCAGGAAGGTGGTTGCTGTAGCTGCACTAATGAAAGGAGCAACCATGTCTCCTTGCAGGCAATGTAAGCAAGCATAAATAAGCAAATGCTTAAATATATTCTAAGTAGCATTAATAGTGTAAATGATATATTACTGGAACAGGGAGAATAACATTTTAGCCCTTTTTGGTGGCTTGACATATATATCAAACTTGCAGCTTCCTACTCAGTGCTTAGCTTGAGCTGATACAACTTTGTTGACAAGTATTTAAAGTATTACTAGTTTTATAGGATTTTCTTCTTCATCGTGATGTGAGTCACATTTTTGTTGTATTTATTCATGTTATCACATTTTTCTGGCGACAGTCTGTCTCCATAATTTTGCTGATTCCTTTTAGGCCAATAACGGACGCATAGATGGAGGTACGTGACCAAAGCTAGGAACATAAGAAAGTTTTAATTTAAAAAAATCCTGTTAAGTTGCACTGAACTTTGTCTACTCTGGTTCACTGAATTTAGCTGTAAGTGTGATTCTTTTCTGACAAGTGACTGTAAAAACTGCATCACACATTGTCATGTTTGTGTTGCGGTGGCTCCGTATCAATTTTGTTCAGGATGTTGTTGGATTTTTTTTAAACCTCCAAACCTACCAATGAACCAGAGATTTGAAGGTCATGCTGTGTTCAGTCTCATGCAACACCAACAATAATGACATTTCTGAGAAAAGAAATCTCTCACTCACCTTCACAGCAAACCACTTCAGTGTCTAGGGCAGACTGTGCTGTCAGTTTTTCAGGAAGCGGGAGTAAATCCATTCTACTGCCAAGCTAAAATGAAATCTCCAAAACAAACTCATGCTACATCTGTGAAATACTCTTACAATATTTGCATTGTGTACTGTATTGAGGTGGCAAACTTTGGAGGAGCTGATCCCGCTAGCTCATCATGGGATAAGCTTCCATCGCTGTACAGAATATGGGAATTATCCTGCAGAGTGATTACTGTAACAATACTATCCTTCCATTACCACGTATCTGTAAGCAGGCGGTATTACTTACCTGAATTATTCAGTACCCTTTTAATAGATCTTAATCTTTCTGGAAAACGCTGAGCAGTTTTCGCTAACAGCTGCATAATGCTAACTTACCGTCTTGTTACTTGGTTAGGATGGAAGTATGTTTCTTTTCGGAGATACTGCAGGCTGGAGGCACTGGGACAAGATGAGCTGATAAATAAAATTAATGGAGCAAACCTCCTCTTTGCTAGATATTAAATATGTTTGGTGTTTTAAGAGAAGTAAATACCAGATGGTAAAATGGCATTAGTTGGTAGCACTGTCATTTCTTTTCTTATCTGATTTCTGATTCTCACTTAGCACTCTACAAACTATTTTCCTTTTCTTCTCTCCTTTATTTTGCAGTTAACTTTGACCACTTTCAAATATTGCGGGCTATTGGGAAAGGGAGTTTTGGAAAGGTAAGAATCAATTTATTTTTAACAGTTAAAAAGCTAGTAGAGAACTCCTTTTTGTATTTCTGGTGTGACCTGATTAGTCTAGGGTAAAGAAACATAGGTTTTGTAGCCTTTTCCTTCTTAAAGACATCCTATTATCAGTATGAACTGACTCTGACTACTCATTAAGTTATTTCTATTACAATACATTCACTAAAATTGAGTAAAAATGGTTATAATAATTAAGCCTCCTCAATGAGGATTAGCAGAATTTAGAAATCAATACCCAAAACAAAAACAAACAAAAAAGTAGGAGCAGACTACATTTTTAAGCGCTCTGCTAGAGTGATCTTGCTCTTAAATCTCTGGACTTATTCGTGTCTTTAAAATAATTGCAGTATATTAACGGCACTTTACATAGATGCAATACATTTGGGACTGTATAAACTGATATACACTGTAATTATGATCATTGAGTAAATGTTTGTTCAATTCAACAGGCTTTTGCTGAAACAGAGAAGATTAATGGTTTGTTTACACATGAGTAGATGACCTTTCTTTCCTATAATAAAGACTATAACAAGGTTTTAAATTTTAAAATGGGTAAATACAAGGCCATGCACTCAGAGAAAATCATATTATAAAAAAATTAGAAACCATTACTTGCAGGAACACATTTGAAGGTGAAATATAACTTCAGTAACTGATCAAGCAATAGCTATCCAGATCTTGATTTAAATGATTCTTGAATATATGCCAGCTGAGTGCCGGTGAGCTACTTCTGTAGTTATGCATTAAGCCTACACATGGGATTTTGCTGGCTCTGGGCCGTCCACGCAGAAAAATGACTTTCATTTTACAGAAACCTGAAATACTTCTTGCAAAACAGCCTGGTCCTTCATGGCATGGTCCTTATTCGGTTCAATAGTTTCTAAGAGAAACTGTCTTTGAGGTCAATAGGAAAATATGCTGCTAGTGCAAAATGGTATTCAAGAATCCCTTAAAAATCAGGGCAGCTGGAGATCTATGGGTTTTTATTACTACAATACACTGATGGAATATCATGTCAAACTAAATAGAGGTTCAGGAGTGCAAGTTAGGTACAGGATAAGCAGTTAAAGATACATTGAAATCATGCTGGCCATGACAAAGATCACCTGCACCCCTCTTTCTTCAAAGCTTCCCATTCACACCTCTACTGTCTCCACCTTTCAAAGGGGCCCTCACCCTTCCACATCATGCAGGAAAATAAAACAAGTTTACGTGCTTTTTGAAGGTTTTTTCATTGATGTTTGATCTGCTCTTCTCCATGGCATTCAGGAAACTGGTCAATATTTCTATATTTCTAGAAACATCCTATTTTCTTACAGGTTGGTATGGTTGCAGTGCTCTTCTGAACCTGCTTTGGGGATATGTGTGGCTGAGAATAGAGTTTCAGAGCCCTGGGAGAGCATGTTTAATGCAAGACAGGACTCATGCATAGGTCCACTCTAAACTTAAATCCTTATTTTGCAGCTGTCAAAAGCAACAGAAGAATCCTTAGCGTAACAAGCTTATTTTTCCCAAATGAATGCAAGCTTCTGACCGATCCCCTTGTTTTTCCTTCCACAGAGAAGGAAAGAAAGAAACCCATTTTCAAGTGACCTATTATACCACAGCCAAAAGCGCAACATGGTAAATCAGTCACTGCTTCGAGTGTCTTTCTCTGTGAGTCAGCCTTGCCTTTATCGCTCATTTAGAAGCCTCATTGCTGGCAACTTTTCCTATTACTGTCCTTCTGGAAGTACCTGGCAGCAGAAAACGTCAACAAATGATGCAAGACCTCTAATCTCTATTGACTTGCTGTTTGCTGTTTTCTGTTTGGGGTCTGTTGTGCTCTAGCATCCTGCAACATGTAACACCATGTTCTGTATCATGCCTTCCTTAAACTGCCTTCTTCCTTTATGGCTGCTCTGTGGCCTTTTTTGTTTTCTGAGAGCAGTAGGAGGTTTTAAGCCACGCTCTACTTTTTTATTTTATTGCTGTTGGTACAATCGCACTCTGTCTCTCTCTCTCTCAATATTTCTTAAATTACCGTGGTTGCTACAGCAACCTTAGGCCTCTGCAGGATATTGCTGCAGGAGGTATCTCATATGGCAGAGACTCCACACAGCTCAGCTCGCTCTTGTGCATGGTGCTCAAGGTGATCCTCAGCACCTTACCTCTTCCACTGGGGCTGTCTGCTTCAGCAGCAGCGTTCTGTCCCTCCCAGCTGGCTTCAGAAAGCAGCTCCCTGCCTTTTCATTCGGCATTTTCAATTCACAGTAGCAACATGTGCTGTTACAGGAGTTCCCAGGCCATTTGGTGTCAAATGCTTTGTGTCTCAAGAGCTTGTCTTTTCTGAGAAGTGGCCACCTGTCTTAAGCCACTGCCTCAGAACAGGCTGTTTCTTGGGAACATGTTAAGAGCAGGTGCAGTCTTGTACGCACTGTAGCATCTTCCGCAGAAAAAGTGAAGAGACATCACAGCAGTTGTGAGGAGTGTAGGAAAGGGGTATGGAGAGAAGAGAAACAAGGAGCACGCTCTTGTTTCCAGGAAAAGCCTGGCTTGCTTCTCTCTGCTTGGAAAGGCATCCTTTCAGAGCTCAGGTTGCACCCTGGTAAGGGACAGATGAAGCAGCTGAGCTCTGAGCCTGCGTAGGACCATGGGAACCACAGATGTGTAAGTCAGCAGTTCTTTTTTTCAAGCCAAGTGACACGCAAGCTACGGCAGACTGATGTGTGACCCCTCACAGAATACTTGTCCCCTGTTCCAGGCACATGTATGCATAGCTGGTGTGTATATGTATCTGTATCCATCAGAACACACAGACACTGGTACAGAACTGTGAGGTGCTGCAAGGGTGACAGTGGTACCCAAGTGAGGTATGTGGCACTCCTCTAAAAATAGCCATGCTGGCTTCAGTGACCTTGCCTTGCTAGGTAGAGGAAGGTAGCTCTTTGCTTGTGCTTTGCTGTCCTCATATGTAACAGGAAACATTTAATTTTTAATTGTTCCAGAAAACCTTTAGGCTAGTTATGTTTGGCATCTTCCAGCTTTTAGTATTTCCAAATACATTTGAAGCGGTCTAGGTCAGAAATTTTGTCCAAACAGGTTTTATTCATATATTAAATATTTGCCTTCTAAGTCAATTCAGAAGTAGACAATGTAAAATATTCATAACATTCAACATAAGAAGGACATGGACCTGTTGGAGAGGGTCCAGCGGAGGGGCCACGAAGATGATCAGCGGGCTGGAGCACCTCTCATAGGAGGACAGGATGAGAGAGTTGGGGTTGTTCAGCCTGGAGAAGAGAAGGCTCCAGGGAGACCTTACAGCAGCTTTCCAGTACCTGAAGGGGGCCTACAGGAGAGATGGGGAGGGACTCTTTATCAGGGAGTGTAGCAACAGGACAAGGGGTAATGGTTTTAAACTGAAAGAGGGGAGATTTAGATTAGATATTAGGAAGAAATTCTTTACTGTGAGGGTGGTGAGACACTGGAACAGGTTGCCCAGAGAAGCTGTGGGTGCCCCATCCCTGGAGGTGAGTGTTTAAGGCCAGGCTGGAGGGGCTTTGAGCAGCCTGGTCTAGTGGGAGGTGTCCCTGTCTGTGGCAGGGGGGTTGGAACGTGATGATCTTCCAACTCTAACGTTCTATGTTTCTATGATTGAAACTAAAAATACTGAACACTGGTCTAAGTAGCTATTTTTTCATGCCATGTGATACCTTAAAAGTGCCCTCTCATGTTTAATCTGGATAAATTTTTCCATTTTGTTATATGTAGAGCCACCATTCTTATCAAGCAAAATATTGCAAAATATATATATATATTTGAAGATAATCCATTAAGTACAAAAATGGCTAGGAGTGAAATGCAAGAATTGTCATTGGTCTTTACTGCAACAGTAACCATATAATTGCAGGCTTACTGCTGCAAAATAATTTGTATTCAGGTGCAACAGCTAGTTTTCAGGGATATTACAGTACCAATTTTCTTCAAGTTCTTTGTTCATGGAGGCAGGTATATTGAACAATCTGACCTCCTTAAATTAAATTCAAATTATGATTTCAATGTACAAACTCTTTCTCCTATTTGTCTGAGATGCTGAAACACAGGACTTAATTTTAATTAATTTGGTTGTATAAAACAGTGACTTCCTCTGCTGAAGTAATTGAAATTGCACTGGTGTAAAACAGATGGGAGCCCAGAATCACGTCTGCACTGATGGAGGGTACTTTACTGAATAATATGCAAAATATTTCAGAAAAAACATGCTGCTATCCTAAAAGCTACATAACGCACAACTGCAGAATATTAATATTGTTTGACAGTATAAACACCTATTTTTTTAGCTTGAGTTAATATGAAAGGAGACTGAGCAGATGCTTGATCACTGCTCCAGCTGTTGTGGTTTGCTCAGGGGAATCTGGGAATGAGTCCCCCTATTTCAAAGAAATTCCCTGGCAGTGTAAAGCCAAACTTATGACATCCATTCTCCAGCCTCTTTGTGTAAATCTTTCCAACTCTGCTTGTAGGATGAGACCATGAGCACTAATTTTTCAGAGTATGTGGGTAAGAACAGACACGGTAGCAATATTTCAGGCATGTTTCATAGCAGATGTGTCAATTCCCACACTGATTGTGAAACACATAGCTGATTTCTGCCCTGTAGTCCCTTATGACTAGGTGAGTGTCTTCTGCCCATGCAGTGCCACAGACCCTTTCCTGGGCTATGATTACTCATGGCAGCTACAGGTGCCCCATCTGATCTACTGACTTGACATACTTGATGCATAAGATTATGATAAAGGAGCAAGGCTGAGGTGTGCACTCCAGCTGCCAGCTCTTCCCTATCAAGGACCTTGCACAGAGGAGCTTTCTCTGGCTGCAGTTTTGCATCTCTCCTTTTTTAATGACCTGTCATGAAGCCATATCATGCAGTAGTTTGAAAGGCCTAAGTTCATATGTACCAAACTCAGACCAAAATGGCTTTATTGAGAGTAAGTGCTCCCGCTCACTGATGTTCTCTCTGGACCAAGCACGTGGCAGCCAGAAGTCTTTTGAAGCTAGTGGGAGGTAGGAGAAATCTGTGTTTTGCAGCAAGTCAAGCTTTTCAGCCATCCCCATCTTGTGCTCTGGGAAGAGCTTCTTTGAAGCTACCTATGGCTTCTCAGCCTACACAGCATTACACAGCTTTCTGTAGCAAACCATTAGCAAATTCTGCCCCAGTTTTACTCAGTGTAACCTTCTCACTTCACTTACCTATATCTGCAGTAGCCCATAGGGCACTTTGTCACCCATAGCAGTCTTAGTGGCTGTGTGACCTATTAATCTGCAGATCAGACTTGATCTGTAGGTGCTCTTTTTTTTTGCATGTGAAATCAGAAGAAATGCAAGAAGGGAGCTTAGAAGTGGACCATAGCACATGTTGCTCCTGAAAAATGTAGTTTAGCCCTGTAGTCATAATCTATTGTTTTTTCTTCCCCTGATTCTGAGGGAAAGTAGCTCCAAGTCACACTTTGGTTAAGTTCCTTTTAACCTGATAGCTTTGAAGCCAATTCATTGTTACCTTCTTCCGGATATAAAAAAGATACAGCCTGGTGATAACAGCTAAGACATGTAGAAAACGCCTCTTTAGAAAGGGAATATTTTCACAAGAGACTTTTAAAAATAAGCACCATATAACTCCAAAGAAAATCAATGGGGATTCATGTTGCCTATCTTTAAACATGTACAACACAGATGCCTACATTCAAGCTAATCATCTACAGTGTCTTTAGAGAGACTTTAGAAGAGAAACCACCCATCTAGAGATGGTCCTGTAGACCTATTTAGACCCGTACCTTAGGTGGAGATGGATGTGTCTGTCCCTGTCTGTTGACTATGAAGATGAATAGCTGTTGAGTTTGTGACACATATTTGGTTTGAAGCATCACCTATAGAAACTGCTGAAGCAGTGATATCAGCTTGAGCATGGCACTGTCTAGGCTTTGGTAAATGATATTCACAGAAAAATTGAAAGAGGATGTTTTAGTAATGTGAGCATGACAGGCTTCCATACTGATATGTGTAAATAAGGCAATTCTGCACAGACTTCCACAATAATGAGTCATTACGGAATTTGTTTGCTGAAGTGCCAGTGCACCTGTTTGTCCCTATTTTAAAATGACTCCTTTGGAAAGATTTAAACCATAAACAGAAAAACCCAATTTAAACATTTCCCATTAAGACTGCACATGTGAGGAGAGCTCAAGGGCTTTTCCTTTCTTTCTTTCCTGCAGCAGTGGAAAAATTTCAGTCCATTGACGTGCTGCTCGAAAGAAGAGCA
This sequence comes from Limosa lapponica baueri, assembly GCA_002844005.1. Lineage (NCBI taxonomy): Eukaryota > Metazoa > Chordata > Aves > Charadriiformes > Scolopacidae > Limosa > Limosa lapponica. Next base: position 150,614 of record KZ506067.1, read on the forward strand.
GACAGCCAGCAGGTAGAAATGGCAGGGAGGATCTCCACTATGATTCAGTCCTGTGATGGCAATGATGTCAGGCGTTTTTCACAATAACATCAATATGGATGCAACTTGTGTTTCCTGATTTTTAATAGGAAGTAGCTTTAGTACATTCATTAAAATCCTATTGATTTTGAAACCATGTGAAAAGATGCACCTAGGTACACATTACTGGAAAATGTTTACTATCATTCTGCTGTAAAGCTGGTATGCTAGGCAAGCTTCTCCTAACAACAGAAGGTCTGTTTCAACTGTGCTGAATACCCTTGTCTTTACTGGCAGGTAAGAGAACTCAGTGCCTTCTGGAGTCACAGCAGTGTTTCAAAACCTGTTTACATTACATATTTAGGTGCTGTACATGATCCTAGTTTGCCACATTGGTCAAACCTATAACTCTCAGCTGAGTAAAACCCCATTCTCTCAGCAGCTTCACTAGTCAACCGTTCAATAGGGAAGCTTTTTATGTAGTGGAATAGGAGACCTGCAAAGACCTCCATCTTGGGCAAGTTTCACGTGAAAATCATGCTACAAATTCATGTAAGTGAATGAACTTCCGGACTTAGGTTCTGAGCCAAAATCCATAAATGTTTTACTTCATAATGTGATTCACTAAATAGGAGTGTCCACGTTGTCTCAGACAGAGATTATCTGTCTGATAATCTCTGTTAAGGATTGCCCCTTCAAATTCTGCTTATATTTTTGAAGAATCTATGGAATCTTGAAAAATTAATTTCCATCCCTCCATTCCAGTTCAACCCCACCTGCTACTGCTTCTTCCCCCAGAAGGCCAACCCCAATTTCCCATTGTTCCACAGACTGGGTCCTTTCCATATAAGTGTGAACCTTTAGTTATCTTAAGGACATCACCGACATTCAGACTTTCCATAACAGCTCAAGGAAGAAAATGAAACAAAACTTTGGTACTCACCATTGTTGAACATTGATGGGCTCAAGACAAAGCATCACCCTCCATGTTTTACTTAATTACCAGAACATCTCCTGATATTAGGAAAGGTAATTAGAAACTCAATTTAATCACACAGCATTATAGGCTAAAAGTACCCTATTAACTCCACTCTTTGGAGTAGATTTGAGCTCAAGGACACAATTCGTGGAAATAAGGTTGCAGAGAAATAATTGTGATGACACCTTGTTAAAGTCAGAGGTTTCATCTGTGGGAAGTTGCCTTAGTTTCTCCAGACCATTTCTGAATTTTGAGCATGTGAGTTCCTTAAAATACAACCATGTTGTAAACCAATCTCTGAGCACTACTTTTATGTGTGTATACTATGTGTATATGCTATAATTTTACATGTGTATGATACATGTGTGTGTATGTGTGCATGTGTGTATGTACATAAATAGACATATAAAATAATATTGCACACACCAAGTGAATCCAGAATACCCTTGAATTTAGACACTGCAGAGTTGTGATATCTAAAACAGACACCTCCAGTACATAGCTTGTATACATCCTGAGGATGAAAAATTCTGATTGGAGCCTATGGCTGTATCAGTAATATAAATGTTACACCAAAATAATACTTTCAACTACTACTCTCTTGGCTTTGAAGACACACTAGGACTAGGAGTGTCACTTTAAAAAGTCCCGATCAATTAACAGGAAAAACCTTTCCAAGCAAAAGTCTGCTGAATATATAGTTTTGCCCTATGCGTGTATGTAGGGCTATTATGAAGATAAGGTATACACCAGCTTTGGGGATGAGACGTGAAACAATCTTATATTTCTGTATTGCCAGAAATCATATTTAAAATTATGGCTCTTAGATGTGGTGCTGATGCCACTCTCCAGTTTCAATCACAAGGTAAACTGCCATGATGAAAACCAATCCAGGCCTTACATGGGAGTTCTCTAAGATTTTCTTCCTGCATTTCAAAATTATTTGTCTTTTTTCAAAAAGTGAAAACAAAGTTAAAGCAAAGAAATTTACTGCCAGAGACTAAATCATTGTAATGGTCTCTTGTGACTTCAAAAATATTATGATGAATCTCTGTACAAAATTCTTTTTCTTTTCAACAATAATTAAGGGAGCATAATTCTGATATGTAGATGAAATATTGAGCCTGGTGAATGTAGGCTGTGTTTATGACGCAGTAATCAAGATGTATGTATTGACTTGTGGAAATGAGGACAATGATCGTGCTTTTTCCCAGGCAGGAGGCAGTAATTTCTGTGACTAATTAAATAGCCTGTTATTCGAGCAATTGGAGTGTATTCCTCCCAGCTTTACCTTATAATTTCTGAAAGTTATGCCACTTTTCTTAGTTCCCATTTCTTTTTATTCTTGGTGGGGTGTTCGTTTGTTAATTTATTAATTACAATCTATACAAAGAATCCTGCATAGCTGTAATGTGGACTTTCTGCAGGTGTTCTTAGGTTGTGGTATCCAGACCTGGAATATTGAAATATCATGAAAGGCTCTTTCTTTAAAAAAAAAAGTGAAAATTGAATTTCCGTTCTGTAAGTATCAAAATTTTTCTTTTAATTTGCTGTCAATTAGGTGTGCATTGTACAGAAAAGAGACACGAAGAAAATGTATGCCATGAAATATATGAATAAACAGAAGTGCATTGAGAGAGATGAAGTTCGAAATGTTTTTCGGGAGCTACAGATAATGCAAGGCCTGGAGCATCCCTTCCTAGTCAACCTATGGTAAGAAAACCTTTAAAATTCTGTCAAGGATCTTTTGTTTTCTACTTATTGATCAATCAGTTCAGGCTGGAAAGCTGAAAAGTATGAAAAAAATTTTGGTGACCTTTTTTTTTAAGGTAATTAGGTTTTGCAGAGGGTTTTATCTTCCATGAATATTTTAAAGATGCCCTTTTGGATCAGAATAATTTAAACATCACATTCACCTTTTCATTTACGGTTTGGTCTCTCTTCAGATTTTGTGTGGAAAATGTGTTATTCTGTCCATCTCCATAGTTTCTTTTTGACAATACCTGGACTAAACATCTGCTATAAGGCTGTGGAATATCGAACCCAACCATTCAGTTAAAATTTATTTTAGTTGAGTCAGAGAAAATTCAGAACTCAACTACTTTCAAAAATGGCTCACATGGAACAACAGAAAACCATCTTTTTGTCACCTGGAATTTCTCTTATCTTCCCAGTGTTAGCCACTGCATGCCTTGGTCACATTTGAGTGTGAGAAAATGTTGGTCAAATAATGACTTCAACTACACTACCAACTTAAAATATTTGCTGGCTTTTATGTAGTGATAGCAGTAATGGGATGCAGACTTTTCCTGCCTTATCTAAAAATGACCTATGTCATTCAAAAAAAAGGGGACATAAACCATTATGATATGAAAATTGTTCAGTTTGTGAATAACTTAATTGGCTGCAGATGGTCACAGTGCAAATAGACTTTCTGTTTTGTGAGTTCTAGCTGTCTTACTAGAGGTCAATGCCTAACCTACAGTCCTTTGCCCATCCTCTGGCTCACTCTTGACCTGTACAGGCAAAAAATATCTTGTTATTAGTATCTTTCATGAACTGAAAGCCAAACTATTTTCTGGCTTGAGTTAACACAGCTTTAGTGTAATTGCACCCACTTATACCAGGAAAGGAATTGATCCCAAAATTCATTCAAAAAGGACCTAATCATATATACATGTCTCAAGTGCTTCCCACTTGACATGAGTGATCATACTTGAGCTAACCTAATATCCTGTTGGAGGCTTAAAAAAAAAAAAACCAAATATTGTGACTGTAATACAAAACTTTCTCAGTATATTTTCCAAGGTTCCAGCAACCTGTATGCTGGGAATTTCTTTACCAAAGATGTGGTATCTCTGTGCTTAAGAGCCTGTGTATTTTTCTTTCATGCATTTGTCTAATCTCTTTTGAACTCACACAATCTTTTGTTCTTTAACAAGAGGCAGCAAAGATTTCCAGGGCATAACTAGACACTGTGCAGAAACAGTCATAGGTTAACATGATCTGAAAGATATTTCAGTAAACACAGCAATGCTGAAGGACTAAAGATTAAGTGTTTATTGTGAAACAAAAAGTATACTAGATTCCAGTTACTGAATTTTAATTAGCTGATAAATATTCTTTCTTGTTTTCTTTTTTCATGCCAAAGATTAAATGTGGAATAAGCAATACCTTAAAATGTGTTGGGTGTGATGATGATTTTTATTGTAAATAATTAATTTAGTCTTCTTGTGCTTCAGAGATTCTGTCACAAGATCTCAAGACTCAAGTGTTCTACTACATGTGTATACGAGAAATGCAGAAAACGAAAGAGAAATGTAGTACTCTACAATTAACAAAACATTTCAGGCAAAAAGGACTGATTCTCCAATGCACTAACAATTTTCCTAAATGTCTCCAGCAATGCTTATAGTTCACCAGGCTACCTAGGATGCTTATAAGGGAGAATTACAAGATTTTTCTCTGAAGGGAAGCCACAGAGGGGGCCTTCCCACCCATCAGATCACATAATAAATGACAGGTCATCTCCTATGAATGGGGCCTGAAATTTATCACTTGTGTTGAAGATTGTGGCCCAGCTCAGCAGCCAACAGTCCTGTCTCCCTGTCACCAAGGCTAGTTTTCAGGTCTATGATATGAGACAGAAGAACATGGAATAGTCTGAAGACTTACATCCAGATCTAAAATCAGTGCCCACATTCAGGGATAGTCCTGCGAAGGTACACAATTTGCTTCTGCAGCCATCCAGCCTGTGCTTCCTGAGCATCTCAGTGCTTCCTAGACTGAAATGCTGATGTAGACAACATACTTTGGTTCTCCTTAGGGCCAAAACATGAACATGTGAAGGTACAGGTAAGCTAGCAGGTGAAACGGCATCCAGGAACATTCCAAGGTGCTGTCTGATGCAGATGGCCTGGCCTGTGGCACACACCTGTCCCATGTGAGCCAGCCCATTCCCAAACAGCTCCTGGGATAGTTCCAGAGTCACAGTGTCCCACGGATCAATGTAGTGTGGCCACTGCCCTTCAGCAGCAAGGACTTCCTAGCAGAGGCACAAGCTGCTCCCTGCCATCTGGCCTGAGTGCTTGGAAACGCTTCCCAACATGTTTCATCTACCATGATAACCAAAGTGAGAGTAGGAGATCCTGCTCTGGGGACCTCCATCCTTCCTGTTAAAGGTGGGCAACTGTGTAGTCAAACCCCAGATATACGAGACTCTACTGAGATTCAGGGACTTGGACATACACAATTAGAACTGTAGAAAATTTTCCAAAAATAATTTCGTTGACACTTAGTATTTTCACCTGAAGTGTTCACTTCAAACATTACATATTCAAATGTCTAGTGATTCAAAGCCCTCACTCCAGAGTGAGCTACAGAACTGCTGGGGAACCTATATTTCAACTGGAGATTCTGTATTTCACTCTGGGCTAGCACAGTAAAGGAAAGTCTTGAACTCAAGCCTCCCCAGAATTAATCTAACCTACCCCGAATAACTCATTCTTTAAACCAGGCCCATAATATGTTTCTATAATTAGCCTTGCACAATCCTAAATGAATTTAAAATAACTTCTGATGTATTTCTGGAGTGTCTACACTTGCAGGCTGCAGTAACATGTTCCAGACCTCTGAATACTCTATTTCAACTTTTGCCTGAATTTCAAAGTGTTCTACACATTGTCTTCAAATAATGACTTCTGTTATTGAACTATAACAAGGGCAAAACATAAAAATTACAAGTGACCCATTAATAATGTTCACATCTGTTCTATTAACACTAAGCCATATGAAGCTTTTAGACATATAAATTATATTTTATTTATTTAATAATTGAAACTAGATTTTATTTGTTTATTTACTACTATGAAAAAAGGAACACTGCAAGTACAAATGGAATATTCCTTAAACATATTTTATGTGTTCCCAGCAGTAATCTCTTAAAATAACAGCATTTTCATTGATTGTTGGTGAATTAGCAGCCTGTTTAATGTATTTTTACTTGCAGTTGAGATGCAATAATAATTTGCATCAAATACATTTACATTGAAGCTATAACTTACATTAGATCATTAGCAGGAATCCATGAGATTTCCTCTTATGAGTCAATTCCTGGCATACTAGTGGAAGGAAACAGTTGAAGCTGCATTTCTTCTATAGTAATGGCAGCTCGATTTGCGTTTCATTTTTCTGAGATTTTTTCTGTTAATTTTTTTTTTAAATTGCATTGTAAATGTACAAATGGTCTGTAACTGGAGCTACTAACTCTATCTTGTTTCACAAGTTTAACAAGGAATAGTTATGTCATGGTGTATGGGCAATTAGACAGCTGCAGCTCATGTAAATTTTAACTGGGCTGTTTTGGACTAGTCTTTCTTTCTAGCCTCTATCACACTCTCTAAGGTGCATACCAGTTTTCAGAAATTCTGCCTAAGGTAAGATTTTGGTGAATAAAACTTGGAAATCCCATCAGCCTACTAAATTTAATTGGCATCTCCCTACTTAGCCAGGGTATCCAACTTGGATTTCCCAAGGATATTCAGAAGTAATTATTCTGAAAAGGTAGGTACCAATCTGCCATCTAGAGCTCTGCTGCAGCCCCCACATCAGTAGACAGTGACCTCTGTTAACTAAAAAACCACTAACACTCCTAGAGAAAGTCAGAAATTCAGTTATAGGCAGGACCCAGGCTAGGACGAGTAGCGGTACACAGCTTTTCCAAAATGGTTTAATTGTGGTGGGTGCATTTTACATTACATTGTCATTGGATAAAAACTGAAAACAGACTTTGGATTAGCAACTGTAGCAAAGCATGTTTGCACAAAACACTTTTCCAGCCTATGGTTGAACAGTCATGTAGCCTGTGAAGAACTGGGGATCTATTTCAAAATATAATTTTCTGTAAGAAGAACTTCAGTGTCATCAAAATTTATTTTTTCTCTTTTGGATGAATTGAAATGAAATCTTATTTCTAATTCAAATTGTCAAATCCCAAATCCTAGTTGAAAAGCATATTTGGAGGAAATTCTGCTCATAATAACCTTTTCATGAGTTTGTGGGACTGTCCCTGATCAGAACAGCTGATTTTCAGAAGTTTATCATCTGGACCTTCAAAATAAAATTAATATAGTGGCAGATCTCCCAAAAACTCCTTGAGCCAAAGAAAATGCTAACCAAGAACATTAGTCTTTCTTTGAGGAATTACATCATCAAAAAGAAAAGTCAGCAACTCAAGAAACAAACATGAGGCCTGCAAAGCCCTTTATTTATGCATCGTAACTTCACAAAGTAATGAGATATACATAAACAATCTGCCATCAGTTAAATTCTTGTGGAGAAAAAGAGAAGAGGAAGGAAGGTAAACCTGTAGTGGATAATTCTGCTGGCATCCATCAGTAACCCCAGCATACAGAATACAGAACATCTAATACAAAACAAGGGTAGCATTTGAACTCCAAAAGATCTGTATTAAAAAGCTTTTTGAGGTTCATGCATCTTCTCTGAGCTTTATTAAATTTAACTTCACAATCTCAACTTATAAATCATATTATTTGAAGTATGAACTGTCTTTCATAACATCTGACACAGAAAAGAATCATTCTTCTGTAAATGCTCATAATAGCTTGGAGGATAACAGCGTTTTTCAGGAAGGGCTGGGGGTTGATTTATAACCTTCATTTTAGAAATGAAATTGAATAAATGCTTAAAGATATGTGAGCCTTGTAGCCAGTTTTATCACTGTTAGAGGCATTTCTGATAATAGAGATTCCTTCTTAAAATGAAAAGCAGTCCTGTTTTTTATCAGACTTTTTGTATGTCGTGTGTATTTCAAGCACAGATGAATGAGCTGTAGAAATGTCAGCTCCTAACACAATCCCACCTTGAGACTACAACGTGCCCCACTAGTATCCAGCATTTTATCTATGTTTATCCTTCTCCAAATATCTGTGTGTCCCCTGGGCAAGATGAGTAGCGTTCCTCAAAGGGTCCATATTTTAAATATCTTTCTCACAACATGCATAGGACTGAGTCAAGAGCCAGGTTACTCCCTATGTACCAATGTGGCTAGACTTGTCATTACATGACTTGCCTTCAAACATAAGTAGATCTACTGGCTGCTCTGAAAGTAATACAACTTACCACAAAAGACAGAAGTTTTTTGCAAAAAAAAGTCATGTATCAAAATGGTTTCTCTGCTGATGTGGAACAGAATAATCTGAAAAAATTTTGGACCATTCCTCAAAACTTTTGGAACATTGAAGTGATCTTATTTTTAATAGTCTTGCTTAAAGCTGTTATATCCTTTTTAAATTGCCAGAACAATTTCAAAGGCAGCAGAGGGAGAAGGATGAAGATTTACTTTTGTCAGCTTATAGGTCATTTCCCTAGTGGAGACAGAACCATATGTTTGATATATTTAACAACCCATAAAGAAGTGTTAGCTGCATTCTCAGAGTGGCTTTATATTTTGATGTATTTTTCTTTCTACTCATCAGTATATGGAAGATGTATATATTTCATAAGACAGATCTACAAAAATACATTACTGCTACCAGCTAGAGTAAGACTAAGCTTCAAAGGCAGTGAAAACTGGAACAAGTGAAGAACACACATTGTGGCAAAAATGTTCACACATTTCTGAATTCAGTTTATACCCCAATCTGTCTTCAAGAGAAAGGGGAGGTGAAAAAGAGAAAAAGAATGCTGGAGAGAAGAAATCATTTGTTCAGTCTCAGGTGTTGGATGGGTTGTTTAATGTACACATATGCACACACTTATAACTGGAAGTTATCACATCATAGAATCATAGAATGGTTTGAGTTGGAAGGGACCTTAAAGATCATCTAGTTCCAACCTCTCTGCCATGGGCAGGGACACCTCCCACTAGACCAGGTTGCTCAAAGCCCCATCCAGACTGATCTCGAACACCAGGAATATCACTCCTCTGCGAAGGTGCCCTTTCTAGAATAGTCTGGGAGAAACATGACCTCGGACTACCTCATAGCATAGCTCTGCTCCTCAGATTGGCATCAGAAATATGCATAAACCAATAAACAAAGGGAAGCAAGAACACCTGGCCAAGTGTTTTACTACTGAGTGAAGCTGAAAATAACCAGAGGCCCCAAACACCAAGAAGAGGTGGTCCAGGTTGGGATTAGGAGAGTTTGCTTCGTGGTTGCAGTGTTTTGTAGCTTGCCTTGATATAGTAGACCTAATATGGAATGAAAATATTTTATATTGGATGGAAAATTTATTTTCTGATATCTAATATGACCAACTTTCTGAACTTCATGAGACTTCATACTAAACATTGTGAGTAAAGCCCATGGTCTAACAGAAAAATTACATGATATATTTGGAAGGGAGCAGGGGACTTATGGTGTTTCCTGTTGGGACACAGGTTGGATGTTTGCAACTAGCCTGACTGCCTCAGCAGTAAGGAGTCCTGCTGAAAAGGACAGTCAGGCTGTAATGATGTCTACCTTAATAGTATGTGGTGGATCCCCAAAAGGTCATAAAACAACAGATCCTGACAATGTTCAGTTTTCCTGGAGAGTTATGAAGATTCTCAATGCTCTTAACTCCCTCTGGTTCTACCCAGCTGCTCTAAGCCTGGTTTATGGGAAGAAAGGCTGGGATGTTGCCCTCTTTGGCTATATCTATGCTAGTAATTTAAATCTGGGAATTCTTCCCGGACTTGTGAACCCAATCTTCCATACTGCTAAATATTTTTAGACTCACTCCTAGCCTAGCTGTGGGCTGGGGCACATGAGTTATCTCAGAGAAGTCCCAGGTGCAGCCAGATTGCTCCCAGTAGGCAGCTTCCATGCCATCACCCTGTTTTTTGAGACTGACAGTTTAATAGTCCAGGTAGAAGCTTTTATGTGATATTTGGTTTTGGTTCTGGAGCCACTGACATGTTTATTGATACAATATATGTTTCTTATTTCTTTTGTGAATTTAGCTGAGGTCATGAACCCCAGGCCATGTAATTCTGGGCCATTCAAGATATCTGATGGGCTCTAAGATTCCTTTCCAGGCAAGAAGAGATTGTAAATCAAGAGAGAAATATATATTTAGTGTCTTGCACAGAGCTTAGAGAGGTGAACTCTTTTTGCTATAGAGGGAGCAAAGGGTGAGTACTTTCCTCAAATAGCTAGATGGATTCATCCCTGTGTTAATGTAAATCTGGAATAGGTAAAGATATATAAGTTTTATATCTAAGATTGAAAAAAAAGTCTGTTCTCCAGAGCCTTAGAAGAGATAATAATGGAGGAAAAAGGGCAGGAAAAGGTGATGAGGCAGCAGGAAGGGTAGGATAATTGGAAGAAGAGAATATAGGAAAGATTTGTCTTGAGTTGTAAATATTCAGGATATTATTTCTGGCTGTGGAAATTACATTGAGCTGAACACTGCCAGTATGTAACCTCTGGATGCTTGTTCTAAGCGCTAATAAATGTTAGCTGTAACATCTTCACTGACTGATGGATGCATAATCCAACAGTTACTTAGTTTTTGCTGATTTTAATACCCTAAAATACTAATTGCCAGTATTGGAAGAATCTTGAGTCTGCCTATATTGAATTTTGTTCTGGTGACTAATTGTTTCCTGTGAGAAAACGCTGTCACCTTGAAATTCATATCTTTGAAATTAACTTTAATACATTCCTCATAAAAGCAGGAATTGACCTTTGACATAGTTTAAGTTTTGATCTTTTTTGCTTTAAAAACTGCTGCAATAGATATTTCATCTCATGTATGTCTTGTTGCATCCCGGCACCATTCTTAGTCTGTCTTTTGCATCATTTTTACTGAGACAGAGGCTTTATTTGCTGACCTATAATAAACTTTTCTCACAGAAAGATTTCACTGCAAGAGGAATTTTATCATAAACACTGATAAATATCAAACTGCTGGGAAAAACCAATACTTTTTGTTTTAAGAATGTTCAGTTTCAGTCAAGTTCCTTTTATGAATTGTGATTATTGCCTCATTCTGCCTCCTTAGGTGAATAGCTGCTATCCAAAGCAGACTCTCATGAGCTTGGGGTTAGTCTTGGCCATGTCTCAGCTCTGTGGTGTAGATAGTTGTGACAATTGTCTGCGCATTTGTGACAGGCTTGAGTGTTGTTCCTTTTCGGTCAGAAGCAGAGCTCTGGTGCTGTGGCAGGGGTATTCTCAGGAGACCTTGCAGATGAGCAGGGTTCCAGTGCTCTCAGCCTAATGAGA
>KZ506067.1:170712-214867 GCA_002844005.1 Limosa lapponica baueri
TTCACTTTACAAGGTATGTAGACCTTCCCAACTTGTATTTTCCACATGAGATCTACCTATCAAAGCATCTCACTAACTCACAGGGAAAAAAAACTTAGACAACTGAACTAGGGTTCAGTGTGGGTAAAATATAGGGAGGACTCCTATTTTAGGTTGGATTTTTTGGGGGGGAGTGTGTTTTTTTGTGTTGTTTTGGTTCTTGCTTTGTTTTGTTTTAAGGTGCAAGGCAAAAGATGCTATAAAGCTGCCTTCTACTCTTCTGAATTCTTAGGCTAATAAATGCATTACATTCTTCACTGTGGAAGACGATTTTTTCTATTCAGATTCGCAATGCAAATATCCTTCTGCACTCAAATAATCATAAATTTTCCTTTGTGACCTTGAGAAAACTTAGCTAGCTAGAGTTCTTTCTCATCTTTTGAGTGTGAAGTTGTCCTCTCATCATGGGTCGTTTTGTAGGTAAGTTTTTTTGAACTAAGAATTCAAGTGAAGCTAGCACCTCTTCCCTAGAAAAATATGAGGGGAAAAAAATTCCAGTATTTGAAACTGCTGGAATAGCATATTTTTAGTACAGACGCAGAAGATTCAGTGTTTTGGTTTCCTATAGCTCAGTTAGTCTTCCAGAACCAGTTCAAATCAGTTTTGATGGTGAATGAACTGAGATGACCCAAACTGGAATGTATTTGCCCTTACTACAGAAATTTAGAGTGATCATGAAGAAGTAAATGAATTTATCCATAGCACAGTAAATGCCAGTCCTTTTTGGAGAAAGAGGAAAAATTTTTGCAACCAACAGTCAATAGCAGAGAGGTAGCTAAAACATCTGATTGCAATTTTGTAAGTTCTTATAGTTTGTGTCTATATTAGCAAGGAGCACACAGCTTGCCATCTAGGAATGGATTTCCGGAGCCAAATAGGAATGGATTTCCAGAGTAAAGCAGTTGTTGTTGAGGTTCTAAGATCCATGCTGTGTTCATTTCAGGCTGCTTTGCTTCATACTAGATTCTAGTTTGGGCCTGTGGACTGACCCCATGGTGGTGTGCACTAGGTACCTCTCTAAAGAGCATCTTCCAGTTCCTTCCAAAATGAATTGGCTTCAAGACTGCTCTGGAAAGTGTATCGGACAACAGTGAATGGTACTGTGGGGAAAATCACTTCAGAAGGATGCTCCTCATCTAAACTAAATTGTTAATGTAGACATATTTTGTACAATCTCCTGGATGTCAGTAGGTCTCAATGTAAGTGTTGAGCTTCAGGTTTATGGCAGTTAGGAGGCATTCAAAAGCACAACTACAGCACCTTGCTTAAACACTGAAATCAAGACCCTATCATAACAAATAGAAATATCAAAGCTCTTCCGGAGGACACTCTGATGTCCAAAGGACCATGAACATGTTGCACAAAAAGTTGATCTAGACTTGCATGTACAAAGCTTTACTGATAATTGATACCATACAATGACTTCAAAGTTAGTGGAGAGAGTCGGGGCATGGGGGGTGGGAGCGTGGGAAGGAAAAGGAGAGAAAAAATAGAGAGATGGAAAAAAGTTCAGTAGTGGCCAGTGGGAGAAGTGGTAGGGCCTCAAATGAGCACCTTTGCCAGTGTAGAGCTGTTTCCCACCACTGTTCTGTGGGGGTTTTATGGCTATTTTAGGACTCCCTCAAACTCCCTGTCAGTTGTTCTTGCTTACGGTAACACGAGCGGCCGCTGCAGCACTCTTCCTCAGGTGGCTGTGTTGTACGCTGACTGGCTGCTGAGCCCTGTACAACCACATTGTTTGTTAATGTTTTGGGGTATGTAAATCATTATGTATTATGTTACCTACAGGGCTGTAAAGTTACAAACTGGAAGCTGTGAGGGGAACGTGAAGAGTATGGAGTTACAGACTAAAAGCTAGAAGGCCAAACCACACACATAAGACTGCAGAATCTGGCAACGTAGCACTATAAAGGCAAAGGCACTTGGAATGCTTTCCCTTAGGGTGAAGGCGCTGTCACAGTGTCTTTGGAGTGTGCAAAGAAAAGGTTACAAGTGAAGGATGGGCAACATAATTGGAAATGAAAGTTCCTTCCTCAGTATTACAGTAGCTAGGGCACCTAAGGCACCATGCAACAAATATTATTTTGGGATCAGTCTCCAAGGACCTGGTTCAGAGCAGTGAAACGCTTTAACTCTCATTAAGTGGTAAGCACCCCACAGTTCACACCGTAGATAAATGTATCTTTGTCCTTTCAGACATCTACTACTGATTTAAATGCCATTGTGTTCAGGAAAGTCTCCTGCTAATTGCTAGTCTTAAATATCTGCATTATGCTGCTTCCAACCACTGTGTGCAAAATTATTTGATCAATATTTTATGGTGGTGGCTTCTTTAGAGGCAGAACCATTGATTCTAATACTTTAAAGCAAAGATAGAGGACTGTCATCATTCAACAACAGTAATTACCTCATTGTAATTATAGTTAGGTACTTAGTAATAAGTAATAACGGTAGAATACAAAAAAGATAACTGGAGGCTTTTATAATTAAAATTGCTAATGGTGAGTCATAAACAGAAGCTGAAAGAGAGGAAATGAAAGATGCATCCGCGTGGCACTTTCAGCCGCCAGATGTGTTTCTGCTTAAACAGGAAGCAGCCAGGTTATCAGAACAACTTTTATTTTTCAGAGAAATAAATAGCCAGCTGTAGAGGGGACCGGTACCTGTTCTTCCTTCAGTGAAGCATGTGTCTATCTGATGAAGGTGGCTATGCTTTCCTTTCAGCTGAAGTTCCATATGAGAAAAGAGAAGGGTACATATGTAATGCCAAAATTATTTATCTCTAGTGTAGACAAAAGATCAGGAGCTGGCTGTGGAGAGAATTACTTCTTGCCGTTCATCTAGACTTTCCCCTTCCCTTGAATTGAGTGAGCGCTGTCAGTGCACCAGTGGCATTTTCCTTTCCTCTAGGTGTCTACTCTTTAATAGGAACATCACACTTTTCCCCAACCTTATGAAGAGTATTGCAAGGAAAACATACCTTAAGGGTTATTTAGCCTCATTTTCCATAGCACTAAAAGGCACATATATATACAACAAAAAATAAAATTTCTCCTACTTCAGGAAGAGGTTCTTGAGATCCAGTGAATTTACTACTAGCGGTTTAGCAACTGTAATTTTTGTCTTGCACTTAAAGTTGTGAACAGCACAGAATTAATTTAAATATACCAGACTTCTTTCAGCTGAAGCATTTGCTGTTTCAAGTTCTATATAAATTTCCACAGAGAATGGGTGTGAAATGCTTTCATTCAGTTGTGACAGCACTTTTGCAGCAATTAGCAACATTCATGCTTTCTTTGCACTGAAGGAAAGGGTTACAGCAGGTTAAAGGCAAGAAAGTACCAGTCATAGCTACTATAAATTTTGGGGGTTTGTTTTGTGTTCTAGTTGAACAAATGAGAAGATTTGCATTAAGTCTGAGTTGTGTCACCAGATTTATACCAGTGTAATTTTCTGAGTTAATAAAGCTACTCTAATTTTGCTCTTAGCTAAGAATACTCTTTCTAATCTCTCTTTCCTCAAGATCAAAATCTGAAAGTATAACTTCTTATAGAGACAAGTTTTCTATGTGTTTAAAAGCCTGCTTTTTCCTTATACTTATTTTCTTCCCCCGTTTCCTTTTGGTCTCCTGGGTGTTGATTACAAAGCAATTAAAACTTCTTGCTGTGGAAGTAAAGGTTTGACTCAAAACGACATCAGTAGCTTTCACCACTCAGCCCTTTTCCACTTTCAATAGGTCCTGAGGCTTTTTGGCTAGGAAATTTGGCTTGGAATTTATAAAGATGCAAGTCTTGAAAGGTACAGACCTCTCTCTTGTGTGCCATTACCTGGAGTAGTCTTCAGAGGAGCCTCAGGTCATCCAAGTGTAACTGGTTCATGGTCCAGAACTGACAACTTTCTGCCTTCCTTATTATCATCCCTTTTCTGTCCTCTCCCTGCCTGTTCCTTCCTCCTTGTTTCTTTCCTGATCTTTATTTGTTTCTCTATATCCGTTTGCTCATATTATGCTCTCTGTAAAGCAGATTATTATAAATGCATGGTAGTTATTCATATGCCTAAATGGTTTGCCTATAGCAGACTCTAAACAGACTTGGATTTTAAAACAGATGCATCTTTGTCAGTATGTATATTTCATTCTATAGTGAGAACGTCCGCTAAAATCATCAGATCATTGACTAGTTGGCAGTGAAGCTTTAGGTAATCTTTTTATGAGATGAATTCATTGACAAACCTCCCAATAATAAAGTGTTAGGTCAAAGTTAATTTGAATGTTGCACACTGAGAGTCATTCTTTCCCTGCATTAATGCTTCACAGAAAACACAGTGCTGCATTAAAGCAGCCTAATAATACTGAGTCGTGTCCAAAGTGCCAATGGTGCTTTCCTGTGACTTATTAAACTCCTGTTTCCTGAGGGCTGCTGCAATGATAGGCTTCATTTTTCTCTAGTAAGACAATGCTGATTTTGGGACACTGTCATTTCTTGTACATTCAAGTCCCTGATTTTGAAAAATTCTTTGTTATGGTACTGTTTCTTTTTTGTGTGTGCTTTTCAGTAAATTTAATGTTTATTTAGAAATTATCTGTAGGTCTCTCAAAATCCATTAGACATTGGAAAACAGTATCACTTAAAACAAATTGATATTAATATTATTATTATTATCCTATAATGGAATATATAATAATACAACTTACAGTATTCTATATCATACAATTCTATACAATACAGTTCTATATAAGAGCATATATGATATTCTGAAATATTTTATATTAAGTGAAGAAAATGTTTCTATATTGAAAATTTGTTTAATATATAATATAAGAATAAATACTTGGGTAGCACTGGGTGGATCAGGCTCATTTCTGAATGATTCTGTAAATATTGAAGGGCAGTAATAGAGGAATGGGGCTATACTTCTTTCATTACACTGCTGGGGTATGATACATGTTTCAGGAATCCCACAGGAAAGCTTTTGTCATCATTGCTTGTTCTGTTCTTGTCTGCCCTAAAAGGCTTTATGCTGCAGATGCATATCCATAGCACTGGCAAAGTAACAACTGTCAAATATGTTAATCCTTTCCAAATAAGTGTTCTGGAGTAACTGCTCAAAAGATTTTTGGTATCAAGCTGGTTGCATTCATGGTATTATGCCTATGTGGCCTATCTGTGAGCTGGAATCTCTGATATTTAGTCATCAAATACTGGCCCCATGATGCATGGGTCCTTGGTCTTGGAGAAGGAGTCATTCTTCAGGTCAGCTCATTTTCTGTTTCCTCTCAGGAAAGGGTCATTATTCTGTAGACATCTTTTAACTTTAAGAAACTCTAAGTCAAATACCCTTTTTCTAGTGTGACATCTTTTTTTAGTAATGGTAAAAGAGCAGTATTTACGTCTCTCCATGAAACAAATTACTTATATGAATCCAGTTATTTTATTTTGCCTGTAATTTTGGATCTTGAAAAAGGGATAAACTATCATTACAAAGAGTTTGTTAAACCTTCATCCAAAAAAAAAATCCATAACCCAACAATACAACATAAAATACTCTCAAACACCCACTCTTCTGCTAATCTAATGGGAAAAGAAAGTACAGGGTACCATGCCAATGACAAAATTTTCTTCAAATTCTCAAATAAGGAAAGCCTTTAACATCTTAGGATTACATGTTAGATGGATAACCCATTTTTCAGAAGGAATCTTGCTCAATTGTTCCTCAGACCATGTTTATTTCTTCTATATTTAAAATTGTATCCTGACACCATTGATTTTAAAATTTGCTTTCATCCAAAAAAAACCCCAGCCGGTGTCCAAGCTTGTGTTCTGATGCAAGATGTGGTCCTGAACCCAACTTCAGTTAACTTTAGTTACCCTTTTAAGGGTAATGTAATCACAGCCTCTGCTAGGAAATTGTTTTTCATTTGCTAGTCATTCGCATACAAAAATAAAAGACAGGGGAGCAAAAGTCCCTTTATAAGCTATTATAATTCTAACTAAGTACTGACAGGTTTGTTTTTTTGAAATGAAAAGCTAATGACCTATGTACTGAATAAACTAAATAGTTTTATTCACTTCACACATGTTTTCTTACAAAATGCATCAGAAATGGAGAAGCTTGTTTGATCGGTACATCGTGGAATGTCTTGTTGAAGCGTACGTTTATCAGTCTCCCAAATGTAATATTTGCTGTCAAAGCTTCTGTGCAAAACGTGTGTATATTTGGCTTTCGATGGAAGGAGTCATAACTAAGCAACCCCTTAATTAGTATTTTGTCACATCTCTCCTCAGGCAATGTTTGTCTGGAACTGTGTTATTGCTATGCAGGGTATGAGGGTGTCACAGTTAATTTTTTTTAAAGAAATTCTGAGAATGTTGTGTTTGCACTGGGACATATGTGCCCCACAGACCACCACTCTCCCTTGGAAGCCAGTAGTGATTTGAAAGATATCATCGTCTACTACTGATATTTCCTTTGTTTACCAACTACTTTGGTAAGAGGTGAGACATTTTACTCTGATGTTGGCTTTAAAAACTAGTTGGACAGTGTTATTAGCTCCTACTGTTACTGTCATTTCAGTTTTTTTACCTTAACTTCCATTTTCTCAAGATTTGTGTCCTTCAGAGCAGCAGGAGAAAGAAAAGGGTAAAGGGACACTTTACAGATAAATCCATCAATGTCTGTTTAGGCTTCAAAAGTTGAGAGGATAGTCATATGATCTCAACTTGGACCTTTAACTTACAAAAACTATATAGTTACATTGTCTGATGCGATGCAGTCTGATGCTTGCACTTTTTGTTGCAGTGAAAGTTATTGAGCTTCTGAATGTTGCTTGTTAGTTAATTATAGACTTAGGATATCTAATTTCAAAACTCAGATTTGGTCAGATTGGTCTAAATTTCCTGATGAAAAGCAACTTAAGTAGTGGATTTTGAGAGAAAATTTAACTTCAGCCAGAATAACTCTCAGTTGATGTTGTTTGCTGTACATGCCTACCTTCAGGGAAGACCAGTTTGACTGAAACAATCTTTGCTTTTTATCTTCTCTCTATAAAATACATATTGATCTCAGAGTATCACATAATATGAACTATGGTTTCATTCTATATTGAGCAGGAGTTTGAGGTCTTCAAGTCTACAAATCCCAAGTGGATAGAGAATAACTTATTAAAAATTGCCTATTCTTGTTTCTTTATGGCAGCCATAATGCAAGAATAAGCAACAGGCTTGCTCCTTTTTATTACAGGTGATCTGGATTAGATTTTTGTTTATTTGTAACAGGTCTGTAGTTTTGTAAAAAAGGATATGAACATTTTCAAGGAAGGATGAATTCTATTGAGTTCAGTTTTCACATCCTGTAGCAGAGATCTGATATCACTCATCTTCTAAGAGGGGGTGTTTTATAAAAAACCACAAAAAACAGGATGCTTCTAATGATTAAGCAAATACCATACACTTCTTGCAAGAACTTCCTTTTTAATTATTTTAAGCTTGTTTGTACACAACAGAGAACTTTCTGCCTTCTTTCATGTACTGTCTAATGAGTGAGTCAAATTTGTTTAAATGCCTGGAAGCTAGTTTATATAGTCAAATACAGATTGTTAGACTCAATATACAAAAGCTTAAATAAACTTCTTCTGACCTCTGCTGTGCAGTAAGCTAGGGGAGATAACCCACTGGTTATTTCTAAATCTAAGATGTATGCATAGTCTGAAAATAAAATAGGACATATGTAATGAATGATGGCAAAAAGTACTGGAGAAAGTAAGTAGCTGAGCATCTAGGATGGTCTGTTTTCCTCTTACACAGCTCTTTAAATTGCAATGAATCTGGGAAGTGATTGCTCACCATCAGAATTAATTAAATTCTGAGATTTAATTCCCGAGGCATTATGAGAATGCATTTGTATAGGAATCCTGACCATTTTTATTGACTGGGGGCTTTAGGATGTAGGGAAACATTTTGTCTTGGTGATAAACAAAAATACTTTAATGTCTCTCCAACAAAATTAAAAAATAGTCTCACAAACATTATGCTGCAACCAGGAGTACCACAAAGAGTTGTTGTGTCGTGCTTTCCTGATTGAATCTGGCCTGCAAATGTGAAAAAGAATTTCAATCCTGCTTTAAATGCGGATCGCAGCATAGCAATAGAAAGCAATCACTACTGACTCTGCCCCCTGTGATATGCACGTATGTTACAGAAGGGAACAGCAATAGCAAAACAGCAACTTTGTCTGTGCCCTGAGCGAGTGCAGGTATAAGATACGGTCAGTGCTGGCTGTAGGTACAGTATGTATCTTCTGATAATGAAGATTTAGCTCATCTAAACTTTTCAGTCAGGAAACCCTGGATTTTTCTCACTGTTACATTATCTAGGAACTTAAGACTTTCTGGTAAACTGCTGGCAGCTCTGACTGTTTCTCAGTCTGTGTCTTTGGGTCTTCACATAGAAATGGAGGCCCTTGGGGTAAGGACCAGTGAATCTATCGAGGTACACCTGGTTATACTGTTGTTGGCTTTTCTCCTGTTGAAGACCCAGGGATGGGGCTGGAGTTCCTGGGGCAGACTAACTGTTGCTTTAGCCAAGCAGATTGCCTGGGGCTGCTGTCCCAAGAGCTGGCTGAGCTCTCCTGAGCGCACAGCAGCCACTGAAAAGCAGCTCAGGTATGCAGCAGTCTTGGTGTCCTGGCTTGGGAAAGTCCTGGTGGAGCTGGGGACTTGGCCATCTGTTCAGTGAAATCAGAATGGCTGGTTTCAGCACAATTTCTGACTTGGCAGGATTTGAGAAAGTGTATGGTTTTGCATGATTAGGATTTAGATAAAATGTGCAAATGACAAATCTGGTCTTGAACAGAAAAATGTGGTTTTTATCTAGCCCCTACTAATGATCACACACAACTACAAACTAAGCTGCAATCTTACAGCATATATACGTATATTTGTATACACATAGCTCACACATACAGTAATGCATGGTCTTTGTACCAAACCGGTAAAACAAAAGAGTCTCTTCAACTAAAAGCCAAGAAAAGTAAAATGTTTTGCCAGTTGTATCACACATTCTGATCCAGACCAGGGAAATAAAAACAAGTTTTAAAATTTCCCAGCAAGCACTTAACATCTCAAGTTGACAGTTCAATTTCTATACCCTGTTTTCCTTGATCTGCCCCAAGCATCCAGACTGTTGACAATACATTTGTAAGTTCACCACCCAGTACGTCACTTTTCTGTAAATGTGATGTGAAGACTGTTACATCAGTTCCAACTTTATATGCTGCCAGTTTTCAGCTGGTGGTGATAATAATGTTTCTTCTGTTTTCACAAAACAGATCTCTTGCTTATAACAAGTTTACAACATTATATGAACTGCTGTCTCAGAATCTGTCTGTGCCTGCCCTGTTTATAGTTTCTCATTGGTCTGCCTTAGTAGTTAATTTAGCATCAGGGACTTTCCGTAAGAGTGACCAAAGAGCAGAATCTATTTGGGGAAAAAAAAAAAAGAAAGGCAGGGAGAGGTAAAATCAGTGCAACCATCTATTGACTAATGCAGTTACATTTCCTCATGCTCTGTTCATTGGCTCAGTGATGTGATCTGTTGCAGGCTTTCCTGAGATGCAATGTAGTAAGCTGGTAAGATTTTTTTATAATTAGGAATCTCTGTTAGTTCAGGGTTATCCTGGCTTATCTTTGTACAGCTCAACAGATGCTAGGGTAACTTAGAGCACATGGTGTGTCTCGTGGAAGTATGGGATCATTGTTTGTTCATCTCCCTAGCGCTTCATGAAGGGAATAATTGAAGTGTACTCTACAGAATTGGAGGTGAAAGAAAGAAGTATTTTTTTTCTAGTTGTAGGAAGTTTTGCATGCCTGTTGGACCAGGTTCTCTTATTTTCTGAGTCTGAGCAAATGAGAGATTTTGGGTCAATCCTCTAACTCAACTTTGAGCAAGCTTTTATGTTTTTCATTCAGAATGCCTTTGATTCAAGGGAAGATGCCCATGAGAGCCCATCATTACCAGCTAAATAGAAGTAGATTTGCTGGTAGCTGGGAGAGGAGGAGAAAGGAGCAGCCTCAGCCCCAAGGGAGAGCTCTCCCTCCTGCGAAGACTCCTTTGGCACAAATTCTGATCCCTCCTTGTGGAGGCCGTGTCCACTCCTGAGCTAGAAAGATGCAATACCCCAGTCTTGGACTTGGATCTTTTGTTTCAGCATCTACTGCTGTGCTAAGAAAGAATTCTGTTTAGTGATCACTAGCAAAATTAACCAATTACACTGAAAACATAACACTTTATCCAATCAGCAATGAAAAAATGCAATGAGCAAGGGCAAAATGTATTTGCAAATTATTTAATGAAAGCAAAAGATCAAAATTAATAAAATGGGTTATTCATGTGATGCCATCCATGCTAGCAGAACACCTGTAAGCATATGTGCTGAAGTCTGGAAAATAACAGTTAAATGACAAGATGTCTTTTCTTATCCAGATTTTGCCACTGAAATAACATCAGCAAATGGGTTTGGTAAAAACGGATCTGTAAAATGAAAGAAACTAGTGTTTTAAAAGTGTCTATATTTCACTACATAATTTTAAAAGAAGGCTGTCACAAAATCTTACTGTCATTGGTGCAATTTCTCTGCTGTGAAGGTGAAATACCAATGTTTTTGTTATGGGCTACCGAATCTGGTAGTCTGCTAGAGCTCCATGCCTCCACGTCTCACCAGTAGTAAGGCTGAACATGTATTCCTAAAAGGCACACACATAAACACACTCTGCAACACATACCAATAACCAGTTCCCAGGTTGCTTATCCTGCTCCCCTTCCCTGCATCCCATAACCCCTGGCATTAACTGCCCCATTCAGTCTGAAAGGTCATCTGGAGAGCACATCTTACTGACTCAGGGCCATGAGAATCACACCCAACCTGTGAGGCTGATGGCCCTCCTGTGATATAACCCTGGGAGCAGCCAGGTGAACGAACAGATTGGTTCTCCCTTGTCCCATTGCTCCTCCGGGCTCTTTCGCATCCATGTGTATGTGGAGATGCTTCTTATAGAATTTAATGGCTTCCTTATTAGTTTGATGAACTTGTAAAAAAAGGTTTGTTATTTCTACTAAATATTATGTCAAGTCTAGATGAGTGTGGTTTGAATTGTATTTCAAGCATGGACCATCAGTGATGTTGCAGCCCCAGGATCATGTTTAAAAGGGTGTCACTGTGTATGGAGGGTCTACCAAAATGATCCTCCATACCAGGAGAATTGACAGAAAATCATTTGTACATGGGTAGAATATAGATGAAGCTTATGACTGTATGAGGCACCAGCACAGAAAAGACCTTTTGGCATGGTAGTATAGTGTGGGCTTATTTAACTTCTGCAGGAACAGTCAGCACCTGCTGTCTTAACCATTAATGTAAAACATCTGCTGTCTGCCAGCTGGTCACAGGTGCCTGCATTTGGAAATCCTCCTTGTACTCCATGGACCAGAACCTCATATCTTGTCCTTTGTTTGTATGTCAGTTCCCATAAGAAGGTCGAATATCAGAGTAGCACCATGAGCAGACGGTATGTGGTTGGACTTTTTTGGGGTTGGGTTTTTTGGTTGGGGTGTTTTTTTTGTTAGGTGGTTGTTCTTGTTGTGGCGGTTTTTTGTGTGTGTTTGTTTTTGTTTTTTTAAAGAGGGATTGTTTAGTTTTCTCTTTTACTCCCATTTTCAGGAAAAGGATCCTGTTTAAAATTCTTCACCTGTGGCTCTATGTTGGCCAGGTTGTCTTGACCAGAAGGTTCAGAGCAGTCTTTGAGTAAACCTCAAAAGTTTCATGTGTGTCATCTTCCTCTAAGCATGGAGTGGCCTACTAGGAGGATAATCTTTTTCAAGAGGAGAATCTTCTTCATCTCTCCTCTTCAAGAGACTCCTTAAGAGTTTTGGTATATTGAGCACATCTGAAAGCAGTAAAGAAAAGAACAGAAACAATTTTTCTGAGTTAGTTCTCCACTAATATTTCTGTGGAGAAATATTAGCGTGTACTTGCAGGGTGAGACCCACAGCCTCACTGCCTGAGATGTGGGATGTAAGCGCTCTTTGCTGAAGATCAGCTCAAATGTACTCTGTGTCTACCAGAGGTTTCTCAAGATGTTTTGTGTCTTATTTATAAACTGAGGTATTTGAAGTTCATTTAAACATGGCTGGTTGAACAAGGTTGTGGTATTGTTCTCCCCAAAACATTCTCGTTGTGCTTCATTCTTTGTTTGGGAACATCTCCCAATTTTTAGGAAATAGCTGACTTGTTTTGTGTTGCACTATCTGCCTATTTTGACAAATAACTGAAGAATTCCCTGTTGAGATATTGTTCTCCCTCATTGCTCTCGCTTTATGTATTTTCATGTGTTGTTTTCCTCTTCAAACTACTCTTCTAACATATAAATTAAAGTAATTTTGCTTGCTATGTTTTGTTTTCCAATCTTCCATAAAAATTGAAAAGCTTGTAAATTAACTTCTCTTTTCTTGTGTGCTTTGATTCCGTTGCAGATTATTTGCTGTTACTTTGCCTTTCTCTTCATGCAAAGATAACACAGCCATCCATAATTCAAAACCCAGAGTTGAGTTTGAATCACATTCTACCTCCTGCTATAATTCTCTTTCATTCCATTAAGTATATAGTCCAGTAAAAAAGTTCAGAAATAATAATGCAACTGTAACTGCTGCTCTGAAATTAAGTATGAAACTCTGGGGTATATCGTTTCTTTGATTCATGCATATATGTCCTCCAAATTAAACACTTAGATGTTCAGATCAAAGTCAGAATATGCAGTACTTCATCATGCATTTTCCATGTCAAGTAGAAGTTGAGTTTCAGGAACCAGTGGCTAGCAAATTTGACAACTTGACTGCAAAAACTGCAACCATAAAATCAGCAACCTCTTCAGTCAAATATAGTTCAGGAACATTTCTGATGCTTTTAAAATAAAACAGTAGTTCCCAGAGACAGTTATTTGCTAAAATGTTTTTGGACAAAATATTGTTTCAACAAAGGGAATAAATGGTTGAGTAGCATAAGTCTTTCAGAAGTAATTCCAAGCCATCAGAGTGCTCATAGGAGAGAAAATTAAATACTGAAGACTGAATCCTGATGAAGTATTTGAGAAAATCTGAAATATCGTGTTTATTTTTTCCATGTGTTGTTTTTATTTATTTATCAGTTCCTGGCGCTGTGGAACTGCTGAAAACCAATTCACATCTGAAGCATGTCACTTAGTGTGTGACTGTCATGAAGCTGTGAAGAATTGAAATATATGAAAGGAAAGTTTAAAAAAAAACAAACAAAACAAAACAGGAAAAAACAGAAAAAAAGAGGCTGAAGAACATGTTTGTTTATTTTTAAATTCACAATATTTTTATTCAAATATCATGGCTCAGGAATACGTGTCTTTGATTTATCAATATTGTTGATAATCCCTACTGTCTGAATCCTACTGTAACCCCTGTGGGCTTAAGGGAGAAAAATGCTGTTGATTAATGAATAAAATTAATCTTGAAAGGTTTTTTACTGAATTTTATTCTAACAGTTAAATTCCCTGAGCAGTTCCATCAGCTTACTTCTGTGAGAGAGAAAGACAGAGCAAAAAGTGAATGTGGCACCATCAACTATCCCATTCTAAGGTGAAAATGGGATCTTGCAATCACTTCTACCACAGGGAAGTTCAGCTAATTGATTGCTCTCAGTCTCCCTCTTCTCCCCTCGAAAAGTATGCAAAATACGTACTTTTGACTTTGGTGGACTGAAGAGATTAGATGTTTGCACATAAAATGGGTGGTTTAGACCACTTGAAATATTTTGTCTTTTAGTTAATGGTCTAGAGGTGAACTGATGGTTTGTTTCTTTGATAGACACACAGACTTTCACACATCTCACCCAAAAAAGTTTTACGGTTTGTAAAACTTTCAGATACTCTGTAAATTATGTGAACCGTGATGTACATGCTGTCATCGTGCTAAGTACTCCTCTTAATTGCTTATTTGTACTGGCTTGGGATAATTTTCCTGAGTAACTTCCTTTTTTTTTTCCACAACACTCACTGTGTTTTCTGTGCTATAAAATCACTTACACATGAGTTAAGTGGTAAGAAATAGCTCAAAGTGTTTGTTCAACTAAAGGCACGTGCCAATCTTAGTTAATCAGTCATGATTCAAAATTAACTTCACAACACCAGTAGGGAATTATATTTGCAGATGCAATAGCCCAGAAACCATTCTGGAAGAACAGCACTCATATTCCTATGAGGAGTAACTGACAATTATCGGTGCTACTGATTAAAACGTCTGGTAATTCAGCTAAAGAAGCAGCACATTGTTTTCATTATTAAGTCTAACAAATCTCTGTTAGACTTTCAAACGCATTTGTCTCCTGTACCACTTCTTTCATCAGTGAATTCCAAATGTCCTGACTCTTACATCTGATCAGTCTTTTAGAAATTTGCCATAATGCACACCTTAAAAGACCATGGCATCACAGCACAGATTCAGACAGTCTTTCTGCAATAAGTATTAAAATCTGAAGTTTTGATCATGAAATTTTTCCCCTTTTCTTTGAATCACCTGACATATCAAGATCCCAATTTCCTACCAGAGTATTTAAGGAAGAACTGCACTTATGACATACTAATGAGCTGGTCCCTAATTAAAAGCAGCCGTTAGAAAGAAAGGCAATTACATTCACCGAATGAGTATTTTATATAATCAAATGATGCATAACAAGACGCTGAACTGCATTTTATTTCATTTGATGTTAGAACTGAGCTGAGCTCTTGTGGCAGAGTGCGTACCCACTGACAGGAATTGGCAAATCCTGACCTTTGAATACCAGATTCCAATACCAAGGAGATGAACAGTTCTCAGCAACTTTAGGTTATCTTATTGTTTCAAATATGTAGTGGTAGAATGGAGACATAAGTGTCACTCACATAATTCACAGGGATGCTATGAATGCAATTAGAAGTCACTAATCAGTCTTGCACTTGAGAGCTAATAATTCTTTAATTTGTATCAATGTGATATTTTTTCTCTTTAATGGCATTGAAGATTTCTCCCTTTTCTGCATGAGGATGTCTTAAGGAGATTTGCTTTTGCAGGGACCTCACATCTTTTCTTCTGAAAAGCTCAGTACATTTATGTTTTATCTTGTGGCTCCTGACGTACAGGAAGGAAATACTCTACACAGAAAAAGGACAAAGCCAGCAGTGGATTTACACAGGCAGCTTTTTTTCTTATATCAACAAGTCCAGCCCTGCAAAAACTAGCACCCCTGGTGATACTGTAAGAATAAACTGCTCACACGCTGTCACAGGTTGTCACACGCTGTATTCGGAGTGCAATGAGGACAGGCAGAAGGAGTGGATGGAGCAGGTTGCACATGTGCCTCTTTTTGAGGACACGCTGTTGGTAAATTGAACAGCTGGACAACAGCAAGGAAAAACAAGGAAAAGGTCTGAGATGAATAATTGGTTTCTGGAACTTATTTCTGGGCAGTGACAAGAGCTGGTAAGGGCCAACAGCACCCATGACAAGAAATGGGTCTGCTGTCTCGGGGGAGGCAACAACAACGATGATTTGATAGACAAGATCAGTGCTAATGAATTGTGAGCACTTCGGTTTTATTTTAGGGATTGAGTTGGCACTATCCCTGAAACTGGGTGTTCTTAGTTGGAGCGGGAGTTGGTTGGAAAATTCATGTATTTTAAAGTTTGTAACTAAACTAAAAGTGACCAGTGTTCTGACTTAGCAAATCAAGTTTATTAGGAATTTAATGTGGCATTTTAAAAATTATATTTCTCACTGATTTGACATCAGGAAATAAAGATATAGTTAATATTTAATTTTTTTCCTGCTTCTTACTATGCTTCACTTTGGCACTTGTAGGGATAGTAATTGACATGACAAAAAAAAAGGAAGAAATGGTGGCTTCTAGAAAATTTTATCATTCAGAGCTCCTCTAAGTTAAAAAATTCAGATTTTGACCCTCTATATCAAAATGCCAGAGACAAGAGGGCAAAAATAGACAAGAGGGCAAAAATAGACCAAAAACTTCCCACGAATTACTAGTCAAATACAAATAAGAAAATATCTCTGCTGGGAATCAAACAAACAAGTACCCAATAGGGTGTATTAATTATATATAAGCAAAGTCATAAAAAGCAGAATTGGATACTTATCACTTGTCAAAATGCATTTTGGTAATTTTCTTGTTTCACAGTACAAGAAAATGCCAGAAAACAAGACTAATCCAGTAGTAAGAGAGGTGAAATTTCTAACTGTCTAAAACACTATTTTATTTCCCGCCAAATCCTAACTCTGGATAACTAGAAAAATAAGAAAAAGTCTGGTTATAGCTGGGGGGAAAGCACATATCTCAGAATATTTTAAATATTCAAATGTCCTCATGTCAGCAGGTTTTACAAATTTGTGAGCAGACCATCAATAGAAAGAATTAGCTACACAGAATTTAGTTATGCTGCTGATGTGGAAAATGGCCGTAGACTTGTAGAGAGTACAGAAAATGTGGCTTTCCCAGCTGTCAAACTGTTGATCTGGAAATATTTAGGTGAAGGTGTCCACTGGCCTTTTTGCATACTCTCTGATGAAACCCTGGTGCTTCAAAGGGCTTCCTTCCTACCTTTTAAATATTAATTTCATACACAATTTATGCTATTGACAAGTAGACCAAACTTTAGTACTGCTGGTACCTTGATGGCCTCATGCTGCCATCAGCTTATTGTGCAGTTTTTACCCTTTTAACATTTCAGTAATTGCTGATGCTCTTCTGTTTCCTTTCCCATTCTCACTGGATCATCTCTTTGAGAACTAGTGCATTAGCGATGCCAATAACAAAGCAAGCTAGTTATAACAGTGGCAGAGAAAAAACCCAAATGGTTCATCGTTCCTGATAGGTCTTTAAATAGATCTTTTAAAGATGCTTTTTTCTTCAGTAGTAATTGCTTTGATTGTTTTTATTGAGTTCTGTGGAGTTTTGTGCAGTGGATGTGAATGCAGTGCATATTTTTATAATTAATTATTTTTCTTCCATATTGTGACAGAAGCCTTGAAGCTGTGAGATAAGGTGATTTACAGTCTGCCATTTGGGAAAATAATTCTATTAGCCCACTTTTATTCTTAATATTACTCCCTTGATGATTCATTTGAGGTGAATTTTTATCTCATGCTTTGCCCTTATCTTTCTGAGCGCAGACTGTCATCACATATGCCACATTATAAATGTCACTTTACAGATGTGATCACTTTTGAGCTTTTCTGATTAAACAGTGATTTTCTTTCCTCATTTTATAAGTAACAAAAGGCCAGTCAGTTATACTCAAAGAGTATTGGGCTTCTTTTTGAAAGACCTGCCTCCAAGCAGGTGAGAAGGCTTGCTTTACAGATTCAGGTTTGGATCTGCTTTTCTATAAGAACTAATGCAAATAGTCAAGCCATGGCTCAGTGATTAAGTCAGAGATGGTTCACAGGAAAGCAATATGAGTGGCTGTGATTTGATGCAGAGCCAAAATGGAAGGGAGATGCTTTAGTACCAAATGACACAATATAAATCTCTACAAGTGGAGCCCTGGTTGGGGGGGAAGTAGGGACCCATATTAACACCAGCAGGGAAAGGAAAGGAGGAGATGATGTGGACTCCGCAGGCTGGGTGCGTAAAACCTAGTTAGGCAGTCACAGACCAGACCTCTCTCCTGTATTTGGGCAACCGAAGTCTTTTTTTCAGAAGTGAAACAGGTAACACCTGGTGGTGCAAGTGCCATTCATTCTCCCCCTTCTAGGTAATAAGTTGGTGGGTAAAGCCAAGAGATTTCAGATCGGTTTCCTTACAAAAATCCGTTTGAAACAAACTTGCATCAGAAACCAGTGCTGACTGATTGCTCCTCCACTGGGAAGCCAGACTGCAAAGAATTTCTGACCCAGAGACCTGCCCCTGAGGAGCAGAAATGCTGTGCTAATGTTAAAATGGGATGCTCTTGACAAAAAACAGCAGCAACAGAAGCTTGCCCATAGTTGCAAAGCCACCTCTTCCTTTCTTCTTTTTCATTTCTGTTTTCTGCAGCCACACCTACGGTCTGCATTAAAATTTGCTTTCCTAGGGCAGAACCAGAAACCAGAATGGTAGGCTGACAGTCTTGATAGGATGCACAGGGTGTTCTGCTCTCATCATTTCCTCCTCGCTACAAGTCTGTGAGGCTGCTGAATATTGACATCGTTACGGAAGAGAGATGACAGAGAGATTTCTCTCACTGGTCTAATGCTCAGGGGTGCATATAGGTGACTCCATATTTATACGCAAGTGGATGACCTATAGATATAAACAATTTCCTTATTGTTTAGACGCCTATTTAAAGATGTGGCCTAAGAATTACAGAAGAATGTGAGACTAAGAAAGAAATGATGATTTTTGTCCTTGCCAGTCTTGTATTTAGGCTGTTACCAAGCTTCATTCTCAGAATTTCAGCTTTCTCGACTGCTTTCATTGTATTTCTGAATCTGTACTCATGACCATAGTTAACACATGCAGTCACAAAGGATGATTTCTGCAGCTATTTTCCTCTTTCTGTCAGAGGATAAATGTGCAGCTTCAGTCTATGTATTTGTATGCTAAAAGTGTCTTTCCACTCTCATTTGCTATAGTGTGTAAATTGCCGTCAGCCTCTGTTAGAAGCTTTGGTTAATACGTACGACAAAGCGCTGTTTCCCTCCTGGTGCAAGTCCCAACCCAAAATGTTTTTCAGTCTCATACTAGCTTA
The DNA here is from genome assembly GCA_002844005.1 of Limosa lapponica baueri. Classification (NCBI taxonomy): domain Eukaryota; kingdom Metazoa; phylum Chordata; class Aves; order Charadriiformes; family Scolopacidae; genus Limosa; species Limosa lapponica. Next base: position 189,548 of record KZ506067.1, read on the forward strand.
TTAAAGGAATATATTGTTTCCATTGTCCCATCCAATTTAGCTGCAGCTGCCAGCCTTAGCACCAAGAGTCAGATCCACTCCAATTATTACGTCAAATTAAGACAAATAAAACTTGGGGGGACAGCTTATAATGATTTTCTCTTAGTGTGCAGTAAGATAAATATGCTGTTGTTGGAGCTGGATGAAATTTTTCCATAGGAACTGTTTTCTATGAGGAAAACCTCAATTAAAGCGAATCAAATGTTCTGAAGACATACGTCAATTAAGATAAAATTCTGTTGGAAACCTGCCCCCTTCTTGTCTTGCCTGGAGGACTGTTAGACATCTAGACTCCAGACTCCCTTGCTAGTGGGTTGTGAAAAAAAAGGGGCTCCCAGACTGGCTTTCTGCCTCCTTTCCCGATATGCAGACTGCTGGATTGCCTGAGCCAGAAGACCTATGCCCACCTCAGTGCCCAGATTATCCAGCTCTGAAGTTGTCACATCAGCAGGCTTGTGCTTCTCCTGCACCCCATGGGAACAAGGTCTATAGCAGCACGGAAACTCAGAAGTTCCTCCTGCAAGTTTTCTTTAGGAAATATCCAAAGGAAATACTTGGGTTGTTATATCCCCAGAAACCCTTTCCCCCTACTCCCCTTGTATCTTGAATTATTAGTAATAATATTTTTAAGTGAAAAAACTCTTGTACTCTGGCTGTGGTAGTATTTCTACCGGCTTTTGTAGTGCTTGGGAACAGGGATAAAAAGAAAAAGGAAACAAACCTGAAATTTCCAAGCAAGTTGCTTAAATTTCCTTCCCTCTCCTATTTTCTCAATAAAGAAACGTGTTGAGAGAGATTCAGGGTAAGATGAGGCCATATGTGTGCAAGGCAGGACAGGTCAGTAAAGGAAGGAACATTGGATGCTTTTGTACTGAGCCACTGGAAAAAGCAACTTTCAGCCATTAGTGCAGCAATACAGAGAAAGGACTGTAGCTCTTCAGCTGTAGATTTGGGCATCCACAACAACTGAATCCAACTTATTCCCTATCTCATCTTCTTGACCAATAACACAACCTATCTCTAGCAGGAGGCCTGTAGCAGCGCAGGACACGCAGCCAGGGAAGTCTTCCTGACAGACACTGATAAGTCCGTTGATAGCTACTATATATGATTAATATCTGCTGTATTTTGTTGTATTCTTAGTATATAAATAGTGACTCAAGAAGTCCGACATGTGGAAGCTGGGAAGTAGTGCATGCGAGGAACTATGTGTGCTTTCAGTATTATTCTTTCATATCTGCTCCTGTTTGCATCAGGAGACATCTGATGGCATAGGCTCTGGGTGCAGCCCTAAAGTTAATAATCCCTCCTTAGTGCAATGTTGCCTTCAAAAAGGATCTTCTTTCCTGTCATTGGGTTCTCTCCCTTGTTCCTCACAGTTTGACATGGCCATCCTCCCTGCACCTCCATTAAGCTAAGCACTGTTATCACAGATAACATCACTCTGCAACGTTAAAATTAGAAAAAAAGAAGAGTAAACATTGAAGGCTTGACAGACAATTTTGCAGAATAAATTTAAATGTCTGGGGTGAGATGGAACTTCAGTTGTCAACTACTATCATTCTTTCTTTGCAATTGCTCTCAATCAACAGGATAAACTCAACTGTAAACTAAGAAGGCAAGAGTTATCTCAGTTTTATAAAAAATTTTAACATTTATTGTGACTGTAATTGGAATTGGAAAAACAAGATGCTGAATCTAAGAGTGGCAATAAGATCTGATTATTCATATTCTGAAATTAAATTCTGCCATGACAAAAATATTGCTCTTTCGTGGCAGTTACAATGAATAAAGAACAATGAATCATTGACAGTAGTTCCCAGAAAATTTAAACAAAGAGAAAATAGGCAGAACTAGAGTTTGTTATTGTTTTCACATGATGAGATCACAAAATCATGTTCTTGGGCAGACAGGTCCAAGAAGCACATTCTCCATTTGTGCCTGGTGCTCTGCTTGGAGGATGACGCAAGGAAGACCTAACCTAGCAGTGTCTGCCATTCTCCTGGCTGCTCTCCTAGGACCTGGGCTGCCATACAGTGCACCCAGAGCTTTGGTTAGTTCGCAACACTGAACTTGGATGAAGTAATAGTTTTTTTCTTTTTTTTCTTTAGAGACATAGCCTTCCCCAACGTCTGAGGGCTGTATCAAACCTCTTCACTTTCTGCTGTAAGCATGGTACAACTTTTCTAACACAGTGCTCACAGTGCTGTGTATTTCAGAAAACAAAAAAAGATCCAAAAGCTCTCTGAAGGGAAGAAGTTCCACTACACATGCTAAGAAAAGAAGGGCACATGAACATGTGGCACATAAAAAAAATGATGGAAGCCGCTCAGTTCCTGTGGGGATGAGCGTGGCACAAGAACTGCCATGAAAGAGAACATTAAAAATCTTGGGGTTTGTTTATCTGACTGCTTGTATTCAAATTAATTTAGTTTAAAAGGCTGCCAGCTGAGAACTAGCCATATGTACGTTCTAGCCTGCATCCTTACAGTGAAGTGAGACAATGCAGGTTACTTTGTGACCAGCTGTGTGTCTGATCACTACAGTTTGTGTGCCAACTCAGTTGCTTGTCAATATATGAGAGTAAGATGTGTTAAACAGGAGATTTTTGAGCAGCTTTTCTTCCTTTAGGTTTCTCTGGTATGCTGGTATTAACTTAGAGACAGCAATATAAGAAAAATAAAAAATAATGCAGGGAAGGTGCACTATTTTAATTTTAATTATTCCTGTATGTATATCTGCCTTAAAACATCTCCTTCTTACTTTAGGATCCCTAACGTAAAGGGCTCCTCCCTCTTTTCATGTTTTCTTGCAGTAAATCTTGTTCTTGTTGAAGAAAAAGGTGTCCTTTACATGAAATTGAACATTAACCAAAAACTTCTTCAGAAGGCGTTGAGGAACAGAGTCAGAAAATTAAGGAAGTTCTCATTATTTGCCTTTTTCCTGAATTATGCATTACAACATATTGCATTTGCAACTTAATACCTTGCCTCTCTTTTCAATGTGACTAGATGAAGGTCTGTTTTCCTGGAACTAAATGTAAAATCAATTAAGTGATTAGAGAAAGATATGCACCACAGTTAAAGGAAGGAACTCAGCACTTGTAAGACCAGCATAAGTCAGAAATATTATCTTATTTTTGCTTTTGCTGATCGAACAAAAAAATGTTCACTGACAGTCATATTTATCAACCCTTCTGTAGCAGTGAAAATGTATGTGCAAATGTCATACCGTGATCATAGTAGGGACTTCCGAAAACAGAAAAGACAAGCTCTAGAGGACTTGAATTCTTCCCAGCTGACTTCAGACATCGGTCTTGTGCCCTTGGGCTATCTCTGTAATCAATGGGAAAAAGAAGGAAAAGGAATCTCTAGAGAGCGGTTAGCTCACCTGTGATCCTGACATCTACTTACTACACAGCCATCATAGAGAAACTACTCTTCTAACCTAAAGCATGTTAATCACGTGCCTGAAGGGAAAAACTAGGTCTAAGCAGCTCAATTCTAGTAAGTTGTTGAGTTCTTGTCCAGTTGGATTTATGACTAACATTTTAGAAAGCAAACCAAAACCTCTTTATTTCTATGTTTTCCAAGGTTTCTTTTAGATTTGGTGTATGGGTGAGAAACAACAGTAAAATTAAAAAGATGTTTCATGTATGTTCATGCTGCTTGGGGAATCCCTTAAATCCCAGTGCTATCTTACATTCCTTCCAGAAGAATCAATTGTAAGGAAATTTTTGTGGGGAAAAAAGTTCAAACTGAAACTGATGACAGCTATCTGTCCTCAGTTAAAGTGATAGAGACATTAAGCTTGATTTGCTCTGTGCTACATTCTTCACATTAGTGTTTAGATTTCTGCTCCATCTTTTGGGCCTGGAAAGCGCGCAAAATAACTTGCATGCCAATTAAGAAGGTAAGCCTGAAATGAGCTAGTAAACATTCAACAGAGTGAGCAGTGTTTCAGTCCAACTTACTTGATTTATTTTAGAAATGTTCACAATTAAAAGAAGTTGTACATCATACTAAGAGGAATACTTGGTTTCACTGAAAATGTTAGTAGCCATCTACATGTGATTGATGACATTATGCTTCAGCACCTGCACCACAGTTTTAAATTAACCAATTTATTTACAGAAAATAGGAGGAGCTGCTTGGGTGAAACTTTTAAAGTAGCTGCTTTTATTCACCAGGGATAGTATCAGAGTAGAGGAAACTCCGCAGAAAACTGGCTGAAAAGTGTTTGGGTATTTCTAACAAAACCAAAAGAAGATGAACCATTCATTGCAGTAGCAGAGAGGTTTTTGTCCACAGCAAAGTCAGGCAGAGGGAAGGGTGTAATTGGAAATCTGTCCAATTCCAGTGAGACAATTAGCTACAGAAGGTAGGCATGTAAAAAATGAAGGTTATCATGTAGCTCAGAGGAAAACCAGGTTAATGCCTAAATAAATAAAAAAGAAAAGCATTATTTTAAGCCTCTCAACCCATGCAAAGTGCCTCATGCACACAGATGCACATAAACAATCACTGCAGTGTCTAAGGTTATACACAGCAAAGACTTATGCCTATTCTTAACTCCAAAATATGTTCATTTGTTTTTCATTCAGTGAAGTTTTTCATGTGCTGAAGGTTAAATTTTGTTACGATTGAAGCTTAATGGTGAGCGCTGCAACTTTGATGTTTCTTTGTTTCATAAACCTAAAAAAGACTCTTATAAAATTGTCTCTAAAACAGAATAGTGTTTGAAGTTAAAAATAGAGAGGGTTTGAACATCATGGAGCGGGTGCAGAGAAGGGCAACGAAGCTGGTGAAGGGCCTGGAGAACAAATTGTACAAAGAGCGATTGAAGGAGCTGGGACTGTTTAGTTTGAGGAAGAGGAGACTGAGGGGGGTAGATGGTCAGACTCGATGATCCCAAGGGTCTTTTCCAACTCAGATGATTCTATGATTCTATGATCATTTGTTGTAATCTATAACAAGTTTGACTGCTGAACTTTGGGTTCCACCAAAGTATGAGTCCAGACTTGCAACAGACTTTTTCCAACAGCTGCTGTTGCCCCACAAATGCTTATAGTTAAATACTATGAAACTTTGGGTTATTTGGTCTGGTTGGAGTCCTTGTTTAGTTATTAGTGCTTATCTCTCTTTGGAAATGTTGGTAACTATTTATTTTTTAATCATCCACTAAATGACCTATTGTGAACCTTAAATAATGAGGTTGTGAGAAAAGAACAGAAACAGAGGAAATTCTCCATGAGACAAATATCTGCTCAAAGTCTGTTCTTCAACACTTGTTTTATTGTGTGTACCCCCGTTTAGAAAGCCAATCAGTTAGCTGCTGTAATGAAAAGATCACAGAATCACAGATTTGTTTAATTTAGAAGATACCTCTTGAGTTCATCTAATCCAAATCCCCAGCTCAAGCAGACTCACCTAAGGCAGGTTGCTCAGTTGGGATTTTAGTATCTCCCCAAAGAAGACTCCACAGTTTTTCTGGGAAAGCTGTTCCAATGTTTGCCAACCCTTACAGTGAAGAATTATTTCCTTGTGTTCAGAAGAAATTCATATGTTTTAATCTGTGCTCATTTCCTCTTGTCCTGTCACTGGGCACCACTGAGAAGAGTCTGTCTCCCTCTTCTTCATTCTGGCCCATCAGGTATTTATACATATTGATGAGATCCCCCCTGAGCCTTCTCTTCTCCAGGCTGAAGTGTCCCAGCTCTCCCAGCCTTTTCTCATATGAAAAATGGTCCAGTCTTTAATCATCTTTGTGGCCCTGCACTGGATTCTTTCTTGTACTGGGAAGCCCAGAACTGGATGCCATACCCTAGATGTGGCCTCACCAGTGCTGAAAAGAGAGGACGGATCACCTCACTTGACCTGCTGGCAACACTCCTCCTAAAACAGCTCAGGATGCTGTTGGCCTACTTTGCTGCAAGGACGCATTGCTGGCTTATGGCCAACTTGATGTTCATCAAGAACCCAAGATCCTTTTCTGCAACATTGCTTTCCAGTCAGTCAGCCCCAGTATGTACTGGTCCATGGGATTCTTCCTCCTCAGGTGCACATTTCACCTTGTTGAACTTCAGGAGACTCCCCTTCATAAATCTGTGCTGACTACTCCCGACTACATTCTTGTCCTTCATGTGTTGGAAATTATTTCCAGGATTAGTTCATCACCTTCTGAGGGATTGAGGTCAAGTTGACTAGCCTGTAGTTCCCCAGACCTCTCTTCCTGAGAAAAGAAGTGAAATTTGCTTTTCTCCAGTCTTCAGCCACCTTTCCCAACTGCCATGACCTTCGAAAGATATTTGGCAGCAGCCTTGAAATGAAATCAGCCAGCTTCCTCAGCTTTCATGGGTGCAATCCATAAGGCCACATGTATTTACGTGTTCAGTTTGTCTGAGTACAAACTTTGTAGTACTGAGTACTAACTTTGACCTCCTCCACCTAATTTCTCTTGCTCCATATTTTCCTTCTGGGGCCTATGATTCCTAAAGTCTGGCTTACCAGTGGAGATTGAGGTGAAGAAGACATTGAGCACCTCAGCTTTTTCCATGTCATCTGTCACCAGCTCTTCTGCCCCATTCAGGAATGGACTCGTATTTTCCCTACTCTTCCTTTTGCTGATTTGTATAATCCTTTCTTGTTGGCCTTTGCATCCCATGCCAAACACAACTCCAGGTCAGCCTTGGATTTCCTAGCCCTATCCCTGCAAGATCAGACAGAAAATCTGTGTTCCTCCTGGGTGACCTGCCCTTCCACCTCTTGTACACTTCTTTTTTCTGTTAGAGTTCAGTTAGTATCTCCTTGCTTATCCATGCTGGCTTCCTACTGCCTTTGTTTTATTTTCTATTCATCGAGATGGACCATAAATTACAAATATACTGAGATTTGCAAGTTGAAGACTGAGCTCTGGACTTGCATCCCAAATTCAGTACATGTTTTCAGTCCACTATTCCCAATGAATTTTTCCTTGTCCACTTCTTTCCTAAGAACCTGCTTTTCCTGGTGATCTGTTTCCTGAGGCACTTGTTTGTGTGAGCAGTTTCCCTGAGTTCTTCACATATGCTGTCTGTTGCTTGCTTTAATTGGATGTGTTTGAGACAAGCAAGGGAAAAGAGAGACTAGTTGGCACTATACAAATAATTGCTACTGCTGTAGTGCCACGTGCATGTGAAGTGATATAAATTGGCAGTGATAATAACACAAAATGATAATGAAGAACTTGGCGAACATTTGCTAAGTACGAGCATAACCAGTCACAGCACTCCTCCAACACAGCTGAATGGATTTTAGAGACTGCATTCAGTTGAGAATATCAGCAAATCCGAAGTGCCTTCTATATATGCTCTTATTCACTCAACCAGAATAGAGCTCTCATGTAATTGTGATGTACCTACTGTAAAAAAGGGTATACATAGAACAGGAGATAGTGGAGACTATATATAAATATATATATTTATGAAAGATAAAGACTATATATACATTTGAAAGATAAAACACTTGGAAAAAAATGTGATAAAGAAGGAAGCTGACTTTGGACTCAGAAAACTTGGTGCAAGCTGCCATGTTTTTTGTGATAGCAGAACAATTAAACTGAGTTTCGACAATATTGCATCCAAGTCTGCTAAAAATTCTAAACAAATAGACTGAGACATGAGCTTATTTTGCACTCATTTGAAAGCCTTACTTTATCACTGGTTTAATAATATTTGAGACAACACAGACTTTATCATGAGATGGTGCCATTAAGTCTACAAGCGTACAAGCAAATGAGCCAGAAAAGTAATTAATTTTCTCCTGAAAAACAAATTATCAGAAAGCAGTTTTAGAAATAGACCACGTGGAAAAATGGATCACTTAATATATAGGAATAAAAATGTTGTCAGAGTCATAGTAATTGCTAGCAGTGTGGTGGTGTGGTAGTTTTTCTACTTTCAGTCATTTATAGTGTAGTAAAAATTCATCCTATTGGTCTGACGTTTTCTAGGCCTCAAACAAATGTTTGTGAAGGGTCACTCATTGTCTCAAAAGTGACCACCTGCAGTGGGCTTTCTTGGAATAAGTTCATCCAACCCTTGTCTTCAAGATTTGGAGAAGTATCATTGCTCCTGGGTTAGAGTTGGAACGTGATGCTGCTGAGCTGAGGAGGTGAACTAACTGCAGTCTTCTCCTATACAAGGGCATGGTGGTGATGACATAAAGACAGCAAGATCTACAGATAGAGAAAAACTATTTTTAAAAGAGATGTACACTGAAAGGATGAGTGACAAGAGTGACACTGTGCAGCAAGAGAAATCCCAACTTGATATAAGCAAAAAATCTCTTCAGAATTCAATGAGTGGCTGGAACATGCTTCTTAGAGAGGCTGTGGAATTTCCATCCTTGGAGATTTTCAAAACTGCTCTGGACAAGATCCTGGGCAACCTGACCTAAATTTGAAATTAGCCGTGCTTCAGGCAGGAGGCTGGACTTGTTGACCTCCAGGGAGCCCCTCTATCCAAAATTATGCTGTGTATCTGTCTTAATGTTCAGCAAACACTATTCAATCAGAATGTAAAAGATGTGTATCTCATGTGACTGTGGGCCATATGCAACCTCTGGCTGTAAGCTCTTCACCCCTAGTCTACAGGAACACAAAACAGTCTAAAGAGTAAGAACTCTTTCTAATTTAGTAGATGACCACCAACATTTAATCACATGGTTTCTCTACCATACCAGAGAGGACATCATGACTAAGGATAAGGAAAATAGCCATAGTTATTACCATAACCCACATCTCAAATGACCTTATCCTTTGCTAGGATATGCAAAATCAGAGGAAGAAATAAAGAAGCTTCCTTTAGAGGGACCAAAGCATTGGCTGATTAGAGCAGGATGAATGAGTAAAAGATGAGCTGCTATCAGGCAAATCAACTCGAACAATCAGAACTCACAAAGAACTTGAACAGTTCAAAACAGCATTGATCAATAGCCTGTAGTTTACACATGTAGAAATATATTAATGAGGTTTATTTCATGAGGTAAACGCAAAGTACGCAGTAAAACATGAAACAGCAGTTATTGGTTTTGTGTTTTGCTTTTATATGTTTAGTTCATCACTGTTCTTTTCTGCCTGTTGCATGGTGGTGTAGATAATGATGAGCTGAGCCAAATGCTGTGGCAGTGCACATGGGAGTGATGAGCAGTTGTTTTTCAAATCAGAGAGGGTTTGTGGCCTTATCTCATCAACCTCCTGGAGGGAGAAAAAGACTTTTCTTCCATGTGTGGATGAACACTAAATTGTCTCTAGTTTACAAGTCTTAGCTAGTTGGGAGCTAATATTAATTGGCGTTGGTTATATGAATATATACTATACCAGTAAGTCTGTAACATGTCTCTTACTACTTTTGTTGAAACAGAAATTTTGGGCATCTTTCAACTTCATTTCAAGTAATTTTTTATTTAATCATTTTTCTTATCTTTCCCCTTTGGTCACCTCAGAGCTAAGTAGAATTTGAAAAGGTGTTTCAAATAAGCATAAACAACTTAATTCTTTACAGAAGGGTTTTCATGTTCTCAAAAGATTTTTTTACATAATCCTGAAATATATTTTTATATATTTATAAAGAAATAAAGGAATTAATCATCCTTTGCTCTTAACAGCATTTGGAGAAATGACTGTTGTCTTTCTGAGTTTGGAAATAAATGTATTTCCATTTCTTCACAACTTCTATTAAATATTTCGCAAGCAGAAATTACAAATCCCAATAATCAAGGCTTTTCCTTTTTCCAAAAGGACAAAAGAAATCTATAGTAGGGTAAGCAAAACAGACGTTGTGAAGGAACATTTCCAACATTCCTTCATAACACTTGTACACATGCATTTACGAAGTTCCTAAATCTTGGGGGTTGGTCTCTTGAGACTTTGCTGGCAGAACACACAAACTTGACATTACTTTGATTAGCTTGAACATCTTATTTTATAAAATATGTAATTCAAAGATAAGTATTTGCTATTCTCAGTCACAGTGGGTATAATAGTTTTCAGTGTACCTTTTAAGCACAGGCAGGTTTGTAATGATTTGATCTATGAAAGAACAAAGTTACTATTTTGGGCACCTACACCAGCCTATACTATACCTATATTATATTCCACCAGGTATGGTGGAATACCAGGGGGTTTTGAACCTTTATTTTTCTTCAGTTTCTCTGATACCTGATACATACTGCTTGTCATAAGCTACATACAGACTACCAACTGGTATTTCTTTTCTTGTTCAGTTTTTTGTTTCTTTCAGGTAAATAAGTGTAATAATGCTGTGTGCTATACACTTGCTTTATAAAGGAAAGAGAAAATGCTGCTTTTCTATCGCAGCAAAATGTAACTCCCTTTGTATATAAACTCTGCTTGTACAAATTACAAGGCAGTTGAATATGGGATCCCAGTTACTTGGAACATTAATCTTAGTAAATGTTATATTATCAGCACTTAGGTACCTGCTGACTTCTCTATGCTATGTGTCATGCAGAGAGTACAGAAAAGTTTTCTCTGCCCTCAAAATCTCTGAGGACAAGCAGAAGAACTGGGAAAGCTCCTGGAGTGGTGCTCGCATTGGAAGGGTGAGGGGTCAGTGCAGCTGGGCAGCCACATCCCCGTGTCACCCTGCCTCACCTGCAGCTGTGTTTGTTGTGCCTTTATCTTGTCTTGTGAGTGTGCTGCCCTGACCATTTCACCTCATATTTCCTAGAGAGACCCTAATAGCTTTTTCTGTTGTTCTCTTTCCAGAAACAGTTTCTATGCATTCTTCTTTTCTGCAAGCCTTAAGAGCTCCAGAGAAACCAGTCTTGTCTCAGTATGTTCATGACGTTCACTGGGCATCTTTATTATGCAAATACAGCTGCAGCATTGATTTCCTCTGTTTAGCAATGTAGCAAGAGACTCCTTCAAGTTAGGAGTCATGTAGAACTATACATAATGTAAAAACAGAGTCACTCAGTTAGCATTTTGCTGGTAAAAATTTGTTTCCTTTATCTGAAAGCCAAGCAGAATCATCTGTGGCAACATGATGCTTCACATTGCAGGAGAAAGCAGGTCTTCATTCAAAAGCTTGTCCTTAAATAAAGGTCCCAGTTTTCAGCTTTGCTGTTCCTTCCAAAAAGAGTTCCCCAGTTCTTGGGATCCACAGCTTACTGGCACAGTTTCCTAGAAGATTGTTATAGTATTGGCAGTCAACTGCTTCTGGAAATTTTCTTGTGAGATAAAGGCTCAAGGAGATCTGGAGATCCCTGGAAACATCAGAGCTTTGAGTCTTGTGAGCCTGGTTTGGGATAAGGGCTCTGGCATTTACACTCCTTTGTGAAGTTAAAAACCTACTTTTGAACAATTTTTCCTATGCAAAGGAAATTCTCATTGATGAACAGTGGTAGTGGTAATGGGTAATTCAAAACCCGTATCACCACTCAAGACCGCAGCACCGGTGAAGCAGTGTAAGTGGAGGTGACTCTTCCCAGAGAAACAACACATTCACACAACACCGCACAGAGGTGCTAGCTTGGGCTCAGGAAGCCAGAGTAGCCTAATTAATGCCAGAGAGAATAAACTCTGCTTTCACAAAAAAGGCAACGCCGTGGTGCCAAAACTAAACCTGTGCCTGGGTGAGATGGTTTCTTTGGACTTAGTTCAGACTTCTCCAGGAGATTGCATTAGGCAGTCCAGACACAGCCACAGGATTTCTTTTAGGGAGACCAAGCTGACCAGTTAATGAGGGTCAAACTATTACCTGCCTGCTCTCTCTTGGACAAGCTGACTTGGCTTATGCAAGTTTTCCCTGTTGGGATCTGTCTGTGTTTGAAAGGTTCCTCAAAGTTTTGCTAATCCAGGCCAACACTGAGCTGGTCTGCAACAGATATTGAGAAGGGCTTGCAGAGGGAACCCGCAGGGCACCAAGACACAAGACCAGTTCTTCAAGCCTTTGGCATTCCTTGTTTTGATTGCAAAGTTAGGAACCAATGCGTTGTTACAGTTCTCTGTTTTGCACTGTTCTGGGACATCTATGTCTACACTGCGAAAATCTACAGTCACTAGGGCTTCATGTCACTAAAAAAATTACCTCCTCCTTTTAATGCTACAGGGGAAAACTGGAAAAAGATCTTTCTTTACATTTCTAATTAGGAGCTACCAAGACTTAATCATTTATCATATTCAGTACAGAGTAGAGGTATTATCTGAATGTCTGAAGTATGCAAATCTTGCTTTAACTGATTACCTCGGATTTATGAAGTTTAGTTTGGGCTTAATGATGAAATTTTTACAATGTGTTTTTCCTCTTAAATTAAAGTAATATATAAAATATCCATCATGATGTCCTTTTCCCTAGGTAATACATATAAAACAAGAGCTCTGGAGAGTGGGTGCCTCATCTGGCAGGATTTCAATGAAAAATTACCCTAGCTAACTAAGATGAAGGAATACAAAGGGGAAAACCAATCTTAATAATTCATCTGTAACTGCTTTTGTGAAGACAGAAATACAAATAATAAATACCAATATGATATAAATACAAAAAATAGATATTATTAAAACAAATATACAGATATAAATATGGAAACAGATATAACTTATTCAGAAAGTGCTTTGTTTAAATTTGTTTCCATGGAGGGTTTGTTCTATGGTAGTTTATCTTCCAGTCTGAAGATAATCAAAAATCCAATTCGCTGTTGCTAGGGGCATTATTATTTTATCTTAATTTGGAGAAAGCTTATTCTAATGCATTAAAATTTTTCTTCAAGTGAGAGAAAGAAGAGACTAGCTCTGTAATTAGAACAGTTTTCCTACAACTGGTTCATGACACTACTTAAAAAACAAACAAAAATAAGAAACAACAAAAAGAAATTCACTACAAGTCATTTCGTCTTTCATTTCAAGGAGGATTAAAACTTTGTCTTTACAGTAATTTAGTAATGTATTATTAGTATTCAATGTCAGCCACAATGTTATAATTCATTCAGTAAGTATTTCTCAGTTACCTGGTTAACATAAAAATTCTAAACAACCTCTGATTTTACTTCAAAAACCAATCAGCCCTTTTGTATGTCATTTGCCTTTGAGCAGATAAGAAGCTTACAAAAGTAAAATTACAGTGCTTACTCAAAAAACTAATCTCCACTGGGCTGATTTGCCACCAGCCCCTCCCCAGTCTGCAGCAATATTTTCAAAGATTCATTTTTCCCATGGCCAATATTTCACTTGCTGTCAATTTAAATTCTTAGACCAATAAATCAAAACCATTTATTTCCTGAAATATTGAAAAAGCAAGCAGCTAAAAGGGAATACTTAATTTCTTGTGTAAAGAAAGAATACTGGATTTGTATAAGGGAGAGAGACAGAGGACAAGACTGTGACCATCACAAATGAAACCAGTCAGGAGCTGGTACACCTAGTCCTGTGAGTCTTTAGCGCAGAGCAGGAGCAACAGCACTCGGTACCCAGCAGGACCCGGAGTAACTCCTGCCCTGTGATCAGTAGCTTAAAAATTTGTAGCTGCAGGAGCTACTTAGTGGAGTGGTCATCAGCTCCAGAGGCCCTCTGCTGTCCAAGGACTCCTTTAGGTCTTAGACTCGTGACTTCACTGCGGTAAACTAACTCACCCTCCAGAAAATCTCTTGCAATGGTCTTGTTTGCAGCACCTTTAGTTGCACTCTGATCTGATCCAGATAATCAGAGAAATGCCATCCACACAGGTTTGACCCAAATGGATTGACTGTGCAGGGAAAACAGAATTATCCATGGCTATATGCATATGATTAGCATAATGGTGTTTGTCAGGTACGATATAATTTAAAGTGGGTGAAAAAATCTGATGATATACTGAACATCCACAGCATCATTTTTTTCAATCTAGACCTATACAGCTTTTGTCTTAACTATACCAGTATACAACACTTCTGACAGGATCAGCAGAGTTATCACAGTTGTATATGAATACAAATGAAAGAAAAATCTAGCTCCAAGTGAAAGAGGTGAACACCTGAGAGGATATACAGAGTTCCCTAAGAGCTGTGTCTCAGTGTGCATTATTCTAGCTTCAATGTCTAAATAAAACTGGTCTGTGCTCCATTCGCATGTTGTGACAGATACAGAAAGGCTGATGAGTGCAAACATTAGCCATACTTCTGAATCTCTTCAGGTTTGGTTTTGGTTTCTTTGTCTTTTTGCATTCAAAAAAGTATTTTCTAGAGGAACAGTCACGGCTGGGAGCCTTGTAGCTCTGTTTGTGGGGATTTTATGTGCTTTAATTATTTTTACCTGAGGTGCAAGGTGTAGTGGCAGGAGACCAGTCATTCACTAACGAGTCTGACAGGTCCCAGAACAAAACCCATCTTCTCATCATCCCAGCCTGGATCCCCAGAGATGCCAGAGTCCCAGAAAGTCCTGGAGCCATGAAGGGATGGAGGCTGGTTGAGTCCTGGAGGAAAGCTTTATATATCTCCAGAGTGTTGCTTCTTCCAGAGCGTCTGCTCTCTGGTGACTCCCAAGCTAGTTAGATGTTTAGTCCAGCCTAGTGTGGTTGCTCTTACACTGTTATAGAGTGTGAGAAGAAATAACATGCAGTCCTCTGCACCTGACTGTAGACATGCTCTTCTGTGCAAAGAGTATTATTTCCTGACATAATGGAATGAGGTAGAGTCCCAGCTCTTTCCAGTTTGACTTTTTGATCTCTCTTTTAAATCATTCACGATTTGCAGATGCACCAAAAGCTTTTTTGGGAGATAAAAAAGGACTACCACTCCCCACTCACAAGCACAGGAAGCCAGAGTGCATCAGCAGAAACACATGCTTGGAGTGAAAACCCAGTTCCATTCACCTGGTTGTAGACAAGACTTCACATTTATTTCTGGATTGTTCTGACGGCTCTTTTATCTAGACTAAACATTCATGGGTACACTTTCAAACACACTCAGCATTTTCCCAGAAATGGGAATAGTGGATGAATTTCAAAGCAAGTTCACTGCAATCACTCTTTACCCTGCCTTCACCCTCTGCCTCACAGTGGCTGAATCACTGAAGAAATGACTCAAGACATTTTCCTTCTCAAGATCAGAGTTGCATCAGAACCATTTTTACTGATATGTAATCATATGATTCTAGACACCAGCAGAGCTCTTTAGTCCCAGACTAGACACACTATTTCACTTATACATTTGAGTTTTCATCTGTAAATTTTCATTTTGGATTTCTTTTTTAATATAAAAAGGAACCAGACAAATTCTACACTTTACTCAAGCACTAACTGAGGGAAAAAATAACATCTCTCATTACATCTGCTCAATGCTGCAACTACTTCATTTAAAATAACAGCAGTATCAAAAAAGAAAAAAAAAATCTTAAACATAACTACGTATTTAAGCTTTCCCTTTGCAGTTGCTCCAGGCTCAGTAATGTGCAACGTTCAGAGTAATTTGAATATAATTTAAGCCGTCTTTTTTTTTTTAATGTGTGTGTTATGAAATTCTGAGCCTCTGGAGGTGAGCAGACACCATGTGCCACCTACTTTACTACTTTGCTTCAGAGATTTGACTTATTGAGAAGTAAGCTTAATGCAAATAAAATGGCTTTCCCCTCCTGGCATTGGCAGGCATACAGAAACGCAACAGAGGAGCAGAGCACCTAGAGACAGTCACTTCTCAGAACTGTGTTTGGAAAGAATAGAAAGCATTTACATTCAGAACGAACCATGTGTGACGACCCCTAAGCAGTGCCTCATTTCAGAAAGTGCAAGCCTGGGAATGAAAGTGAAACTGTATGTAATTGTCAATTAAAATAACCTAATATAGACTTTTCTTGCCTTTGGGGGAAGGGTGGGCAGAGACTTTCTGGAAGCCCACTATTTTTCATTTCCTTAGCATATATTTTAAAGTTCAGGAGAACTGAATCACATCTGTAGCCAACAAATATTACACTCCTCATGGGAGAAAAGGTGATGGAAGAGGCACTATCATTTCAGATCACCTCTCAGCAGTTCATATCTACAACTGGTATGAGCTCATATAGCTTCACATCAAAATTAATTCTAAAACAATTCCGAAGAGAAGAGTGACTTCATATTAGAATTCAACAATCCCCATTTGGGAAATCTAACATACTCTATCTTAGACAGTTGCATTCAGAAATGAAAGCCAGAGAGTTTCTGTAAGATTACTCAGATCAGAAATAAACATAGCAATGGCAGCATAACCAAGGTAAGTAGAAACATATGGAAATTCCTGCTTGCCCAAGCATTATATATACACTATACATTGGCTGGCGGCACCTTTGGATTTACAGGATTTAAATCAGATCAGAATTTGGTCCTGGGAGTATTCAACAGGCAGTTCTGGGAAAGGGTCCAGAAGAATTCAGTCAGTAACCATGAAGATTCTGTCATTTTATAAGATATAAGTTGCAGACTGAAAAAATATGTATTGTTAGGCAGTAAAATTATAGTTTTATTTATTATTGAATTTGAAGCTACACTGCAAGCTGTAGAAAATACTCAGCTAATAGAACGTTGTGTATATTTACTGAATCTGGAAAATACCCCCAGGACAGCAGCTCTCAATCCTGCCAGGATACTTTCCATAGGCCCTGAGCTACAGTTGTACGTGTGTGAATACCAAGTGTGTTTCACAGCCTTCCACTTTATTACTGCTATTTAGTAAGCCATTTTGTCAACTGTATGAATATATAGTTATTTAACAATGTATAAACCTGAAAGGTATTTTAAATACTGTTTTAGTAACATTCAGGTTTTAACCTATGGTTAAAACAGTCAAGGTCATAGTACAGCAGCAGCTCAAGCTCTGCCTACCTCGAATACGCAGAGGCCCACCACAAAGTCTGGTTGCAGGGTTGGACCACAACAGTGAGAAATCAGTATACGCCATGGACTTGTCATGAATAGATCTACTTACGGAGAGCTACCCCAGGGCACAGCTGTGGCTGCATCACCGACCCTGAGATCTCAGCTGTAACTCTTTCTTCCAGGTATTCCTTCCAAGACGAAGAAGACATGTTCATGGTAGTTGATCTCTTACTCGGAGGTGATCTGCGTTACCATTTGCAGCAGAACGTCCACTTTAACGAAGGAACTGTCAAGCTGTACATTTGTGAGCTGGCACTTTCCCTGGATTATTTGCAGAGATACCACATCATTCACAGGTGAGTGAGTTTCATTTGAGGAATGGGCTGCTTTCTTTTGGCAGAGCAGAGGAATTTTATCACATACCTGATTACATGGTTCTGTTTATTCAAAACCTCTGAAAAGTTTTTATTGTTATCCAAGTGTGGAATTTGGCTACAAAAAGTGTTTTAATTTTAAGTGTTTTATCTCTGCCTTCAGCCAGTCAGTAGCCCCATATCCTTCTCACACTACCCTTTTCTTGTTTTTTATCTCATACCATGAAGTATTTATTTTACTATGGTCTTTAAACACTAAATACAACTCATAACAACCTCCTGGCTGCTTTTAATTTATTTTTAGTTCTCCAGTGCCCCAGTGTTCCTGAACACAAAATGTTGTAATTCAGTACAACAACTTTTGCACAACAACATCACGGAAAGACCACAAAACCAAAGGCTGAGAACACAGAACAATTTGTTTACTTGCAGATTCTCCATGAAGGTCAGAAGCAGGAAGAGAAGGGGGGAAATAAGAGAATAGTAGAAATAAATTGGAACAGTGATAGATGGTACATCCTTTTTTGCACTTCTTAGATTACAACAATCTGTTATTTTCACTGCTTTACAGCTGGCAACCATAGTATTCATGTCAGAAAAGGTGTTAAGCATCAGAGTCTGTTTGTTTTCCTTAAACAATTTGGCATTTAATTGAAGCAGTGGGGTAACTTGTCCTTTTATGTTAACACAACAACTGTGACATTATAAAATGATCGGCTTGATCCTCTATTTTACTCTTTTTAGGCTACATTCAGGATATTTCTCCCTGATTTACAGTAGTCTGAATAGAAAAATAATTAGGTTTGTGTGTTACAGAAGCTGGATGTGAGTTTCAGAGACCAAATTATACTGAGTTGTGCCATAGATCTTCAAGTGTCAGTATAAGTATATTTATTTATTTATTTTATATATATATACACAAATATATTAATTGTTATCATCCCGTCCACCTGCCAGAGCTGCCACATGATTTTGTAATAAAGAACCAATAAAAAGTATGATCTGACTTTCTGAAGAGGGAGGGTCCGTACAAAATCTCTGTGGTCTGAGTGGCAGTGGTAGATGGGTGTTCTGTATTGCTGAAACTGTACGAGACAAAATTTAAGTAAACACTGAAACAGTAGTTTTGTTTGCAATTAAAACTCCCACAAATGTTGCAAGCAATTTCTGAAATTTTGTATCTTCAGTACATTGTTATTATTTTAGTACATTTCCATGTATTTTGCATACTTTTTCCTTTCTCGGTGAATATTTTAAAAGTAGAGCTCAGAATTTTGGCTGACCTTTGTTTCCATGCCTTTCTTGGTGAAAAACAAATTGATGAGCATTTTTCTCACCTCATTTTAATGACATTTTATGCAAATAGGCTGTCAAAACATTCATCAGAGAATCCAGTTGGTAATAAAAATTTGTATTTTGCTACAAGCCTGTGACTTAAAAATGTTTCACAGAAAAGCCTCTGAAAGGTGGTAGATGTCTTGAGAGAATGAAGGACTGAACTGAAGTCATTGTGGTTGTTCTTAGGTTTTTGTGACAGTGTCTGCATTGCCATGGTCTAATTGTGAAATTGGGCAAGACACTTTGCTTCTGTATTACTTAATCATAGATTCATAGAATCATAGAACTGTCTAGGTTGGAAGGGACCTTTAAGATCATCTAGTCCAACCATCAACCTAACTCTGATAAAAAACCATCACTAAACCATATCAATAAGCACGTCAACCTGTCTTTTGAATACCTCCAGGGATGGTGCCTCAACCACTTCCCTGGGCAGCCCATTCATGACTAGTAAGCACTTGATTTTACTGAAGTTTCTCTTTTGCACTGGTTGTAGTATAGAGTAACACCACTGGCTTTAACACCTGTTGATTTTCAGCAACGGGGAAGGCACGGGGGTTTGGAGCTGGTTGTTGGCTCCACTTGGGGGCAAGTTCTGGGCTTTAGTTTTTGCTTTCACTCTACACCAAAAGTTTTCACAAAAATAGACATGTCAAAGTACCTGTTTCTTAACCTGTGGTGGGTCTCAGTGGCTGGTTAGCTGGGATTATTTTTTAGGGTATAAAGGATCTGGTTCAGAGCTCTGCTGTGTTACAGAAAAGATGTTTATTTTGAAGCTGGCAGATTTGAGATCTGAGCACAGCTCTCCCAATTCACCACTTACTGCCCAAGGTCACCCAACTGTGGCACAAGGAGCCTTTTGTCTCTCATCTTCCCACCAATTACCATAAAATCCCAAACAATCCATGCTCCGGTGAACATGTTGTTTAGCCAGGAGAGTCCCAGCACATTCTGCCTTCTGCCTCACTGCCACCTGGAACAGCACTCTGCGGGATGGGTCTTCAGCTGCCATAAATCTCTGCAGCATGGCTGGCATCAAGAGCTCAGTGCTGATATAACTGGCTCAGGAGCTGAGCCACCAGCAAAGCACAGTGAGGAGATGTGTAGCCGTTACTTTACTGTTGCAAACACACCGTCTGGGTCAGAGATGAAACCAGTGAGATGGTTGGTGTTTATACTTCGTTGTGACCAAGTGCTTCCAGTCAGCATTCGCATGCTAACCTACAAAACTGTGCTAGATCTTTCACTTTTAAATGAATGCATTGGCAGCAAAAGGGAAAAAAAAAAAAAAAAGGTTAGTGAGTCACAGAGTCATTGAGAGAGCCCCCTACTAAATTTTGTCTGGGCTACAGAAAAAGAATAGTTGAATGATTCATCAGACTGGGTAGGTGGATTTTCAAATTGCAGTATTATAAAGGGCTGAATATATGATGTGTGAGTCAGGAACTTAACTCCTCCTCAATATTTACAGATGTGTATGAAATGTGTTCAGGTTTCCATTACGATTGCATCCGGCAACATGACAGACTGCTTTTTTCAAGATTAACCTGCAGCCCCAGGAGTTTACTATAAAAGGAAGTGGTAATGAAGGGGACAGGAATTATCAGGCATGTATGAATGGATGTAGAAGTGCCCAGATCAGTGCTATGCCAGTTCCGCTTGGAGATGCCTTGCAATGCCTCTGTATTTGCTGATGTGGTTAGAGTTGTGTACTTTGAATGTAGCAATCATTTCGCCAATGGAAGTATTGTTTCTGCAGGGACAACTTTAACCATCCTTAGTGTAAAAAACACTGCTGTTCTGGTAAGTTTATGAAACTTGTCATTTTTATTAATCACATCCAAGTATATAAATCCATGTTTGTCACACACAATCCTGCAATGGTGGCTTTATTTTTTATGGCATAATAATGAATGCTGCTTTGTGTGTCTCACTTGCAGCTCTATTGTAAATGCCTGTATTTACATAGATGTTCAGCCAGAATTGTAAACACTTTGAAAAAAAAAAAAACCCTGTAAGTTTCAAGCTATGATCTGAAGACTCTTCTGGGCAAATTTTTCATTTACACAAGAGCTAACTTAATATTGAGATATCTCTACATTGTTGGTCACAGGTAATGGCTACATGACAAACTCCTATTTCCCCACAGTCCTGCTATAATAGTATTTTAGCCATGTTTCTAAAATGAAAAAGTAATTCTTTAAAAGCTGGATGAGTGGTGTTTTTTATAGACCCTTGGATCCAGTATACACAGAAAGTCTTCTGACAATTCACGTGGTCTCATTCATTCTCAAATATTGGATCAAATCCGGCATTCTGCATTAGCAGACATCAAGTTTCAAGACGGTATGACTAAACACATTCTTTCCAGTGCTGCTTGTATAATGCCAGTGAATAATGTGTAAGACAAAAGTTTTCCCATCAAAGGCTGAATAAACTTATTTCAGCCATGAGTAACTCAACCTTCTCCTTTCACAAATGTTGCTGTTCATACATTTCAATAAAACCACCTGCTTCCTCACCAAAGTAGGCTGCCCATTTTCATTCAGCTGGTTCTTCAAGCAGTAGCTCCACTGTTGTCTCTTCCAGGATGCTCTTGCAGCTACAGCCTTGGCTCGGAGCAACGCTGGCCCAGTGGTGCTGGGGCTGCTGCCCAAGTAACACGCTCATGCTGATAAAATCACATTTTCTCTTTCTAAGGGGGCAAGCGTTAACTGTGTTGCCCTTACAACTTTTCATCATCATTTGGCTCCATTGGTTTACATCTGCTCAGAAGGGAGGCTGGATGTGGCGGATGTCTGGAAAGGAAATTGCAGTAACCTTCCAGCACAATTTTAGGATACTGTACTAGTTATTTGATCTGCATGCCCAGGTCTTGCAGTTTTATTTCAGTGGGTTTTTTTTTAATGCAAAACCATTTGTGTGTGTATGTGTACATATATAAGCATACATATAAATTTTTGGTTGAAGTACAATATGACTGGAATCAGTTCGGCTTGGCAGGTCTGTGGTGTGTGGCTGTGATCACCACTCTGTTTTCCATTCCCACAAGTTCTGCATCAAATGAGGAGTAACCCAGTTCCATATTCCACTATTCCAGCTCTGAACAACTCCTCAGCAGAGTGCAAGGTGGGCAAAAGCTAACAGAGAATCATGACAAATCGAGCATTACATTTTCTTCTGCCAGCTGATGCACTGCAGAGTCAGGGTGTCTTGCTGCTATCAGCTAGACAAGATGTACTCTTCGTTCAGCACTGCTAGGCTGGGATACGGTGTAAGAGATTCCTATTTATTCATTGCCATTGAGCCTTTCAAGGTGTCCAGCAGTCCGGTGAAATAAGATAATACGTCTAAATGATTAGACTCTTCTTGAAAATGGGCCTTCCCAGTCTCACTTGTTACACCCTACACCAAAAGAACAAACTTTAACTGAAAATGTTCCCTTCATAACACTGTCCATTTAGTATGTAGGGAATTTAGTAGGTTTATGAATTATTTAAAAATGGAGAATTTGCCCTTTGTTGTTTCTCACAGATGTTACAGGCAGAATAGTGCCAACCTGAGATTTAGCAGAACATATTAAAATGACATAGTTCCACAGTTCCTTACGGATTTCAGCTAATACTAGCAGTCTCTTTCTTGCTGGTAAGCATGTGCAGATGAAGAAGAAAATGTAGTGAAGTCTGAAGTAGATGAAAAAGGGAAAATTAACCATAATTTGACTACTATTCATAAGCACTACCAAAGATCATGACAGGTCAAGAGACCTGTCCATTGAATTTTCTTAATTTGTCTTCCCATGTCTCTTCCATGTCTTTGTATTAAGCTCTTTAAACAAGTGCAAGCCCCCATTATTTCCAAGGACAAAATGCAGGAACTGAGCAATGAGTTATGCGAGAGAAGCAAATTAGAAAACATAGCAAAACCAGCCAAAAAAGTACCACTATGCAAACCATAAAGAACAGAAAACCTGCTGAATGCTTATGAGCCAGCACTGATCAAAAAGAAAGTGATTCACAAATTCTAGGCACAAAAGGTATTTAAATCTCAGTCGTGTCCTTAAAAAAAGAATTAGACATCACAAGTTATAAATATGCAGAGAAGAAGCCTTTCAACTTTTGAATGGAGTTCTCTACCTACAAGAACAAATTAATTTTACTTCTGTTTGGCAACAGTAAAAGTTATTTGATATACCAGATGACATACTGCAAATAAATGAAGTTGTTTCGGAAACAGACTGAGATTTCAATATCCAGAGAGTAGGTTATTAATGAAGTAAAACTGCCTGTATTGGGGAAGAGAGACAGGGAACATTCTGAGATGTGTGATGCTCCATTAGGTGCTCCAGTCCTGCCACTGATATAATCTTTTATTCTGGGCATAGTACGCTCTCCCTTCATCCTCAGGTGAAATACCAGAAGATACCCACCACACCCTCACTCCTTTCATACCTCATTGCCATGGGTTCCTCATCGCAGTCATCAGAGGATTGCTTGGTTCCTTACAGTGTTAAAGTGAGTTGGTGAATTTGGCCCCTTTTTTCTCATTATTGCAAGTTGTAAGAATGTACTTACATGAAATACTTTGCTTAGCCGAGGAAAAGTCATCCTACAAGCCCTACACCATTTAAAATTTAGGTGTCTGGGCAACACTAAAGAGGGAAGATCTGAACTGTGGACTGAGCTTGGCCAACTATCTTGCATTAAGTGACAAATTTCCAGTGGCCAAACATAACTTAAATTGACTCCATCCAAAGTGTTTGCTTGTGCTGTATACAGTTCTAGAGTACAAGTGTCCTTCACTAAAAAAACCTTAGTTCTGTGACTGTAGTTGGCTTTCTTATTGCTTGCTTCTCTGTTTGAAAACAGACACCCAGGCAAGCGTAGATAGGATGTAGACATAGTCTACGACATGCATCAAGAAGAAAAGGTTATGTATTAGTTCTTACTAATTCTTCCATAATGTAACTAGAAAGGATTTCAAACAATTTAACCTGAATTCTAATTTTTGCACACTGATTTAAAGGTTTTCCTGAATCCTTTCTCACCTCACTGTCATTTAGCTGCAACCAACAAATTAAACATAAGAAGTCTTGGTTTTTTTCCTAAAACTCTAAAATCACAGTACCATCACTAGAGCATTGTGGACTTATAAGTGTCTGACTTGCCCCTACTAGTTGTAGCTCCACACTCCTCACTACTGGAAAACACAGTTCTCTTGAAGGAAGATAAAGCATTTCCATAGAGGGAATCAGCTGTTCACAGCCAAGTACACAGGAACAGGAGACAGTGTCAAGTGAGTTTAATATAGGCATCTCCTCCTAACTTAAGTACACTACCAAAGATCACTATTTTAATAGCATGTTGATATTGTAATTTTAAATATAATAATCAAGAGTATTAATAACCACGTTTAAATAATTTTCAATAAGTAATTAAAATGATTAGGCACTCATTCTAGATAGGAATAACAGTATCCACGGTACTGAATGCCTGCCTTACATGATACTGCCTGGTTTACCCTGGTTTTGTGAGCCTCCAACCTCCACCTGCCACCCCAGGCTGGTGCTGCTGCCCCAATCTCCCTGTGCCAGCTGGGAGAGCTCTTCTCACCAGCAAGATCAAATTGGCAATTAAATGAAGTCTTAATTAACAGGGTAGAGAACAAGAGACAACTCCTTCTGATACAATATTGATCCTTTTCCCCAAAGCTTTGGTGTTAAAGTTATTTTAAAAGTATTCTGGTATGTTTGCATCTTGGAAATTTCACAACATCGTGACAATATGCAGGCATATTCTCTTCACTGAAGTGGCAGATTTGCATGCAAATGCTTGAGTCATTTTTTATTTGTAGTCAGTGAAGAAATTTAAAATCTTTGATTGAAGTATGTAGATGGAGAGAGGGAATATGGAAAAAGACAAAACTTCAGGCTGAGCAAAGTATAAACAAATAGCAGCATATGGACAATTGCTTCTTTCTCCTGTTTCTGCTGTAATGGTTGCAACATTTTTTCAGCTCAGATGAGCAATACATACATAGAGTATTCTATCATTCCCTTGGAGATTTCCTTGCAATGTAAGTTTTGTTTTAATATATGGCAAAATGACAAAGACTTAAGGCAAAAAGTGCACATTTAAATTATTTCCTCATGATTGCAATAGTCTTTTTTCAGGAGTTGAATCGATTGTCCATGGTGTGGTAGAAGGCATTTCATTAAAGGATATTGCAATTTAAGCTTCCTTCTTGCCTTAGAAATGCATTCAGCAGCTTTCAGTACAGCTTTGATATTTCAGGTGAGATGTGATCTTCTTTGTACAATTTTTGACTTAGCAGAAGTACAGAGGGATGAAAAAGAGTGGGAGTTGTAACACTGATCATCTGACAGAGCTTCATCTTTCAAAACTAATCATTTGGCGCACGGGGACTGTAATTAAGATACAGATTGCCATGAGATTTGTTCTGCTGAAGTTGCCTTCTTTTTTTCCCTCTTGCATTTATTCTCTCTATCCTTTTTTGGGAGCTCCTCAGGGTATTCCCTCAAGGCTATTTTCAAACATTTCTGTACCCTCTGTGAACTCCTGTCCCAACTCCCCAGGATGGGTTTTACAGAGGAGACAAGCACAGCAGCTCAGAGCTTTGATGCTGTGTGACAGACAGCCCTACTGATCAGCCCCTACTTCTCCCAACACATGTGTGCACAGCTTATATTCATCCCCAGGGGAATTTCCTAATGACCCAGTGGGGATA
>KZ506067.1:219188-250187 GCA_002844005.1 Limosa lapponica baueri
TGAGAAGCTTCACTGCTGCATTGAAGGGATGACTGCCCAGGTGCTCATCAGACAACTGAAACCTTTGGAAGTTGCTGTCACCTTCCTTGGCCTGCATGTGAAGTCCACCATGCTGAAATGTGCTTTAATTCAAATGTACTTAAACTGAAATGTATTTTAATTGTGGATACTGCTGTTCTAACAGGAGTATGATGAACTTTTATGTATAGAAGTTGGTAGGGCTTTTAAGGTGATCTTTAGGGATATTACACAGTAATTACACACTATGAAGAGTGGCTGACTTCAGCACGTGTGTTTGGAATTCTGTATATTTTCTTTTTGAGTTTATCTGATAAGCTGAGCAAACTCTTGGAGACGTGATACATCTGAATGCATCTATTCTGTGTTTCATGCAGTGAAAGACAAAGCTACATGAATTTCATCTGTTGCAAAACACTGCACTTTCAATGCTAGCTTTTTACAACAGATAAAGGCAAATGTGCTTATCAGTAGCAATGGTCTCCTGATTTGTCTTTAGGCAGAGGACAAATGTCATCAATTTCTTCTCTTATTTAGTTTCACACATGGGTTTCTGCCTGTGTAAATTGGAAGAGTGCAAAATATGCCTTTTACTGGAAGGAGATGGATATTCATGCAATTGCTGGCGGCGCACTTGCTGAGTATGTTCTCTCCCTTACTCCTAGTCAAAAGCTCTCACATAGTATCACAAAAAAAAAATAAATCATCATTTCAATGTATATCCTTTCCTCCTGGACCAGATAATTCTTTCCAAATGCCACACTCCAGCTAGCATCTAATGAGTTGTGCACTTCCTGTGGTTATCAGAGGTGTCACCTGTTCTTGAAAGCTGTTTCCCGCGTAGGGGTATGGCCCTTGTACACACAGCAGGTCTCAGCAATACTTGACACTACAACACAGAAAAGATTAGAGTCATCGGTTATGAGATTATCAACAAATTACTGCTACGTGGTGATTCTGCATGACTCCTCCATGTGATCCGGAGAAGCATTTGGCTGAAAAGCCTTTTTATTTGAAATGTGGTGATGTTTTGGCATCATCACAGCATTGACAGTTGTTCAAGATTCCCTTCAGAGCTACCCAAAAGTCCAAGGGCTGTTGTCGTGTCTAGTGTTAGCTCTAGAAAGCAGTTCTAGCAAAGGATGTGGCAAATTTGTCATAACTTTGAGTCTTTTAGGCAAGATGAAAACTAACCACATCAGATTTCCTGGAAGTCATTTGTGCTGGTTAATGTTCACTTGGAAAAGAATGTCTGTGCCCAGAAGAGGAGTCCTGGATAATAAAGTCTGGGCTTTGTTATGTAAAAAAGCTCAATGTATATGGCCACAGTGGTACTTTCTAGTCCCAGTCTCTAAGACATTATACAATGCAACACAGAGGAGGCAAATAACAGGTTCATATTCTCTTTGGGACAAATCTCACTAGCTTTTATACCATATAAGAATCTTCATCTATTTTTCTTGATATTGCAGTATATAGATACCTCTGTGGTGAAGTCATATTGGATCTTCAGGAAGAACAGTATAATGATATATTTTGTGTTTAATATTTTTATTTCAATTTAGCCTCTATGCAAATTCAGGAGATGAACCTAGCCAAAGGAAACTATTATCTGGATGCATATACCCAGAAATGTGAAAGGTTCAGTATAGGATTCCTGTTTTTAAAAAGGTAATTTTCTTCATCCTGGGACAATAATATCTAGTACAACTGTTTCTCTAAGCAAAAATTGACAAATACAGTGTTTCCAGAGACCACTGGCCATTCAGACAAATGTAGATATCATTACTGCCACCTATTGTTACAAGTAGAGAATTGAAGATATTTTCATAATTGTATTTTTCCAAATGGAGATAAAATTGGAAAATAACAAGCTTGTTCCAGTTGAGGTATTTGTAAATAACCATGTTGTGGTGCCTTCTTTGACAGCTTTATTTTCAGAGCTATATAAAATTGCTAGTACAACTGCTCAGAAGATCTAAGATCTTCATGGACATGTGGTAAAAAATAGTACTAAACTAAAAAGCAACGAAAGGCACCATAATGCTCGGCATCACAGTAATGTATTTCTATATATCTAAGTACTAGAATCCCAAGCCTTGAGCCAGGTGTCCAGAGACTCTTTAGAGGTACATAGGAAAAGGTAGGGTCTTCATGGGCCTTCATTAGTGAGGGCTTTTTCACTTGCCATAATTATTACAACAGTTATATCCTGCATACATACTAGAAAATGGTCTTGTTGCCACACAGGTTGCAACACAGAAGGAGAAGGCTCCAAAGTGTGATAATGGGCTGGATGATAGGATTCTGATTAGTGTCATGTGAATGCATGCCACCAGATAATTAGTTAGAAGTAGTTATGGAATTTTTGTTTCTGCATTAAAGCCCCAGGAGTGGAAATTGAAAAGAAAGCAAAAGATTTCAAACAAAAGAGAAGATTTTAAATAAGAAGACCCAATAAAAAGATTATTTTTGCAAGGCTTACTAACTTGTTGAGTACCTCAGGTTCTTGAATAATGCATCACAGATTATACAATAACAAAATTGCATATTTCTAATTGGAGATTAATATATTATTTGGGATTGGATGTATAGAACCTTGTCAGAGTTGTTTCAATTTTATGGACTGATTTTCAAATCCTGAAATCTTTACTCATTTTTTTCACACAGAATTCTGTGGAATTCTATTAATTTCTAGATTTAGAAGTTGCCTGAATGAGTACTGTGAGATTTGAACATGTAATTAAAATATCATAAAACTATCAGAACACTGTGATAAAACCAGGTTACTTTTTAAGTGGTAATGTTTGTTAGTCTGAGCCTTTCTAGAAGGAAAGAGTTGATTTTTCTAAGACATCTGATATCTCTCTATCCATGTACATATACTTATTTGACAAAAGCAATCTTCTACTGGAAGTTGATGATTCTGAAACTGCATCTGGTAAAACACTGCAAAACTGCAAATTTGGCTCCATGCCTTATTTGGAGTATGAAATGCAGATTTTATTTTTTTTCTGGATGGAGATGACACTGATTAAGTAAGTTCCACTGGACGGAACTTAGACTAATTAATATTTTAGGCTTTTTGACATTTCAAGCTATAACAGGACACTGGAAGAGATGCCCTTTCACATTGCAAGTCCTCTGTGTATAAAAGGCTCCAGAAAGTGCAAATGGAAATGGCTGAGTTGAATGAATGAATTATTGCACCCTTTGCTTCTCAGAAGATAAAATTATGCATGGACATCCTGGCACAAAATAGCAGTTTATTTTGCTTTCAAGTAGAATTAGTGGATCTCACCTGTGCTGGAATTTTCTTCTTACTCAAGAGAGAAATAGCTAAAAAAGGTGCATTCCTTTTTATTTATTCCTATAAATAGCTTAGCTCACAAAAGCCACAGAACAATAAACTATCTGTGTAACTTGTCTCTGGTTGTCAGTGAATTAGCCCAAGTTTAGATATGTAAAGATCAGGAGCAGTACTTTAATTTTTCATCATCTCAATTGCTTGTTTCTGCAATTGCTGTCCACACCTATGACCAGTGACTTTTATTAACAGATACTGTTTCCTCATTCCTGTTTTAGTCATGTCACCATGAACTGTGAAAACCTATTTTTGAACTTAATTATTCTGGTGGCTTGAGTGTCAGATGTGGTGCCTTGTGGAAACACATCCAGATACAAACAAGCACCATAAAGATGTTTTTTTTCTTTACCAGTCTCTCATAATCTAATAGCACATCTTCTCAGCTAATTTCCAATGTTACTGAAGTCTTTAAATTTCAGAATTACAGTGATTCACAGGGGCATGGCATGGCATGACATTCATTAGAGTAGGAACAGAAGGCTCTGAAGGTCCTTTTATGAAAGGACAGTAAGTGACAGCAATTACTGGTGAGATCTGAGTGAAGGGTTTGTGAACTGGCAATCAGAGGTCTGGAGAGTCATAAGTCTTTAATTCCCATCCATTTGATAGGAAATAGTAGTAAAGAAGTCTGAGAGTCTTACTATGACTTTGTTTTAATACCATTGAACGTTTCTTGAAACTAGGAAGGATGTTGGTCAGGAACAAAAACTGAAAAAGATAAATGAATGATGAGTGTTGATGAAAGGAAGAGAGGATGCATCAGGTTTCACTAAGCTATTTCTTGAGCAAGGACTCTTAGTAGGTAGCCTGTACAGTTCAGCTCTGGAGGATACATCATTCCTCTGCTGCCCTTATAAAAGCAAAACACCTCTGACCACATTGGTCTGACCAAATTCCTGGCTGTACAAATGGCCAGTTTACACTGACTTTTTCTTCATCCAAAGCTTCGACAAACTTACCATAAGAAAACCTCACTATATATGCACTCACTTTCTTTATGAGTTGCACGCCTTGGACATGTGTATTATTTGTGAATCTAAATATCAAATAGGAAGGAAATTAGGTCCCTATCTGTGAAAAATCAGAATTTGTTCACATTTCTTTGCATAATCGGTAGAAACTCCTTTATAATGTATGATACGGTTCACTCCAGTGCTCTGATATAGCAATAAGTCTCATGTGAACTCGAATAATCCATAGCTGAAACTTACATTTACCAACTCATTGCCATTTTTATGGCTGTTAAGAACTGTTATACAGCTAATATTAATTTTAATGAAAATTGTCCAGAACTACTCATGTCACATTAGTTTATTATTACGTGGCAGGTATATGTTTGTGATTTAATGTGAAACATTGGTGTGACTAAATAAACCTAAAAAAAAACTAATAAAAAAATAGAAGGTTCTGGTCAGGTATATTCTGTAGTATAGAAATGGGTTATGAGCAAATAATTGAGAATAATTTAATATTTGAGAGAATCAGGTATTCAGTAAACTGAGGTTATTGGAATTATCCCTGCATGACTTCAGGTTGTTATCCAGTTGTTGTTGCATTTTACTGCATTTTTTTAATAGTAACAGCTGTTTTCTAGACTTTAACACTTGCATGTAATAGTCAATGCAGACTCCTAGTCTTCCTATAGCATTCCTTATATCCAGTGCTCACCGTTGCTCACTTTCAGTAATGTTGAGCCTGGAGAAGAGCAGGCTCTGGGATGACCTTGTAGCAACCTTCCAGTAACTAAAGGGAACCTGCAGGAAAGATGGGGAGGGACTCCTTATCAGGGAGTGTAGAGATAGGACCAAGGAGTAATGGTTTTAAACCAAAGGAGGGTAGATTTAGATTAGATATTAGGAAGAAATTCTTTATTGTGAGGATGGTGAGACACTGGAAAAAGTTGCGCAGAGTTGTGGATGCCCCATCCCTGGAGGTGTTCAAGGCCAGGCTGGATGGGGCTTTGAGCAACCTACTCTAGTGTGAGATGTCCCTGCCCATGGCAGGGGGGTTGGAACTCGATGATCTTTAAGGTCACTTCTAACCCAAACCACTCTATGATTCTGTTGGGGCTGTTTACACAAAGAGAAAGCAGACAGGATCTTGAAGGTCATTGTAAGTTAAAAACTAGTTTGTGACTTTCTGTGATCTTAACACATTATTTTTTTTTCTAAGTGAAAGCAGTAACTTCAAATGCCTATTTCTGCATAAGGAAAAAAATATTAATATAAGAAATGAGCTTCATAATTAAGAAAAAAGCCTTTAAACTCAGTTTTTCAAGGTTTATCCTACACAACATAGAGTTAGATTGTCAGCACTAAAGAGAAAAAAGCATGAGAAAAACTTCATCAGGGTTGAAATAATGTCTACTGAAACTGAGGTAATCCTTCTATTGACTTCAAGGGCCTTTGTCTGAAACGTGCTTCTTTTGCATCCTTATGCAAAATCCATTTAATTTAATTTCTCTGTTGGATATTTTGAAACGATCTCTGAGAAAAAAAACCCTTAGCATTCTGCAAGGGCATAGGCTGCCTTAAACCAATGAATTTTAGTGATATATGTGTAAATATGGGTTCACCACGTCCAGACTGAGACAAGCATATCTTGTGACCCACGGAGTTTTATTGTCAGTATGCTCTGGGCATTACTGCTACCCCTGCAGGAAGTTTGTTATGGGCTACAGTTCCAGTTGTGGTTTATAAGAAGCCACTCAGTTGCTGATCCTGACCTAAAGGGTGGAGAAAGACCTCTTTGCTCCCTGCAGAACTTGCCTATACATAAAGGATCATGGGAAAATGCAGGTTGAAAGGGACCTCAGGAGGTCCTCCCTCTGGTCCAACCTTCTGCTTAAAGCATGATCGGATGTGATATCAGGCCAGGCTTCCCAGGGATTTATGTAGTCATGTCTTGAAAAACTCCAGGGATGGTGACCACACAACAATTCTGGGCAGCCTGTTCCACTGTTTGTCCATCCCCACAGTGAAAGTTTTCCTTTATATCCAATCTGAACCTCTCTTGTTTCAACTTATACCTGTTGTTTGTGTACAAGGTTTTATCTTTTGAATGAAAGTGAGTACGCGTCTTCTGTCTATTAAAATGAAAGCAGTTAGGAGCTGCTTTAAAAAATTATCTAAGACTAAGTTTTCTCTGTAAGTTGCCTTTGGTTAATGAAGACTTGAAACCACAATAGTTCTTGTTCAGAGAAAACCACCCACCACTGAAAAGTGGAAATACTCCTAATAAGTCACGCTGGTAAAACTGCTATCAACTGAAATGCTCATAGATGTTACTGTGGGATTTTAGAAGCTCAAGAGAATGGAAAAACGATAATACATTAGATCCTGCTCTGAGCCAACAAGGCAAAGAATGAAATCTGTCAGATATAAAGTTGAAAGACTGTACTTTTCCTGATACCAAATAAAGTGTTAAGGGTTATTACACATGTGAATTCAGACCCATCCAGAGCTGTTATAACTGAAATAATTCCATTGATAATATTAAAAAGCTGCTTGGACAGGCAAAGAACAGCTGTCACTGTGTTGGAAACACATCAAATCTTTTGATTAAATAAGAAGAAAATATAGACAAAAGCAAAAAAATCACAAATTTAAACGGCAAAAAGCCTGTGCTGTATGTATGTTTGCTGAAAAATATGAAAGCAGAATAAAACAGATGGGCAGTGTTAGTTTTTCAATTCTCACAGGTTTAAAGAAAAGCATAGGTCTTATGATTGGTATTATTATTGGTGTGTTTCAAAAAGGTGAAGGGAAGACAGCATCTGTACTTGCTGTAGAAGTGCTTTCCTAAATCAATTAGATTAATCTTAGCTGGAGGAACCCTAGCTGGTAGTTCTGTTATTCACATCAATGACTAAATCTGTGTTTAAGCCTCTGAAACATTTTTATGCAATTATGTCTTGTAGTAATCAATTTGAGTTAATTCTCAGTTGTATAAATAAAACCCTGTTTGTTTAGTTCACTTCAGTTTCATGAAATACTAACCTTGCCTCCACGTTCCAAAAAAAAAAGTTTTACTGACCATCCAGATACTAGTTATTATTTGATACGCCTGTCACATCACATCTTACAGATCTCTTCTGCTAACTAAACATCCCTAATCTATTTGTCCTTTAATCTCAGGGAATCTTATTGTTCAGCCTTTCCCAGACCTTTTCTTTTTTGACTGTTTTCTTTCAGATGCTATGAAATCAGGTAATCCGAAGGACCCACCTTTATTTTAAATTGGAGCATAACACTTTTTTTTTTTTTCAATATTTTTCTGCAACCTACTTAGAATTAGTTGTTATCCATGTGAGGTGGTAGTCAACAAACCAGCCATTTTTTTTTCCTTGAAAAAACTGGGCAATTCATGGTTGACTTCACAAACCACACACCTTTCATTTCTAGATCGATGTGTCAAGTCCAGTGAGAAGTTACAATGTCCTGGTTGCTAATTCGTAGCAGCACACACGAATCTTTTTTGGAGATTGTGCTGGATTTCAAGATTTAGAGCAAATGGCATCATCACATGTTTTTCAGTCTTCTTTTCTATGATTATTTGACCTACATAAGGGATACAAAAGTGTGTCCTCTGGATGGTTATTTATGGTCATTAATCATGATGAGTAATCAGTTTCTCCTTCTGATGTGTATATATATGTAATTCGTGTCTATTCTTCATTTTGCCTAATACTGGTAATATAATCACCTAGTTTTGCTCACTCTTACTGAGGTTTCTCAGAGCCCTCTTCAGGTGAAATAATCTTCATTCTTTTACCACTTTACATAGCTAATAAACATTATGTTACACCTTTCCAGTGTTGAACTGCAGTACATTTCAATTTTAACCTCCTTTCATGCTGAAGATAGGCTATTTATTCCTACTGTTTTCTTCGTGAGCATTCAAGCCCCGTGACAGAATTTAGGA
Organism: Limosa lapponica baueri; assembly: GCA_002844005.1. Classification (NCBI taxonomy): domain Eukaryota; kingdom Metazoa; phylum Chordata; class Aves; order Charadriiformes; family Scolopacidae; genus Limosa; species Limosa lapponica. The sequence continues at coordinate 227,497 of KZ506067.1, forward strand.
TATCAAAGCTCTGAATAGCTTCCAACTGCAAAGGGCTATACCAAAGACTCACTAAATTCCACGTGTACAGTCCTCTCCCAAGTCTCTTCAATCTTTCATGAACTTCCTTGTATCCAAAAGGAAGGGGAATAAGAACGATGGACTTTGAACTTGGATACATTATTTTTCACGTGCTCACAGATTAATTCCAGCTGGAAGAGACCTCCATAGGCCTCTAGCCCAATGTTCTGCCCCAGGTAGGGTCAGCCTTCAGATCAGACCAGGTTGCTTGGGGTTTATCCAGTCAGGTCTTGAAAACCTTCAGATTTATATATCTGCTTTTACCCCACTTAGTAACATCAGAAAGAATCATTGATGGAGGTAGTAATTGAAACTGCAGGTCCTGGAACCTAAGTCCTTTATAATCATTGTGAGCCTTTCCAGGCATTTCAGAGGACTCTGACTGGCATATGCAGTGAATGTGAGTCAAGCCACACTCATGGTTTTCCTCCACACAGAGGTAATATCTTCAAGCATTGGGTGCCCACTTGACCTAGATATTCTAGAAGATACAAATAGACTATTAATCATCCTTCCCTACTTGGAAATTATATGCAGCACCTTTTTACTGTACTTTCATCCTTCAGGCAGCTTTAGTTTGACATTTGTAGCTAAGGCAATTGAAGAAAGCTAGAAATGGTTTCACAGGCAATATAAACAAGGGGAAATTAAACAGTGATTTTTCTAATTTTTTTCTCATTTGTCCACACTGTTGAGCTTCTTGGGCCAGCTGTTATATTAGTTATGTCCGGTTCTGAGCAAAGACTTTGAAGATTTCTCTACTCCCATTTCTATGTTGCTCTGATTTTTCTGTGTATAAAAGCAGTTGGAGTAGCACGAGTACTGACAAAGAAAATTGTGTTTATAAGCTCTGTGACAAGGAGCCTGACGTAGCTCTGCTGGTCATTGCTTGGTGAATGGTTAGGGAGCAGCCTAGGGCTCTTCTGAATCCAAGCTGTGAGTGAGTTTGTTCCTTGCAAAAGTCCTTCTTTTTCTCTTATAAGCTGATTGAAGATACTTGGATTATGAAATGAGTGTTTCAATTCATTCTTTTAGCTAGGTATATGCATATCAGGAAAACCCTGAAGTTAAGGCATTGAATTTCACACCCTATTGTTTGAACATGCTTGCTAAGGGGAAAAATGTTTTCTGAAAAACTGATGTGTAATCAAAACTGAATTTCACTTACTTAGCATGTTTGAATTTAAACAGCTTAGCGAAAGTTTTTATTTTTTAAATCCACCTTCCTACATAAACAGTGTTTTTACTGTTTACATGAATTTAACTAGAGTATTTATTTAAAGGAACTAGCTGTCATTTGTATAACAGATGCCGGAAGCCCTCCATTCTGAATATATCCAGAAACTTTAATCGCAATACTCCTAGACCTGTCAAGTCTTTCCCTTGATTGTGTTGAACCTTCCCTGCCCTGTACCTAGCAGGAGTAGTCAGTGCAAGGGCAGCGCAGTGGCCTTGCTTCTCTGCAGTCTTTGGAGATTTCAACAAGCTGCCTCTGGAGAGAAGAGGTTTTAGTGCCACGCTGTAAACTGGGGACAACCATGTAACAGAGTGTTGCTGGAAGGCATGCTCTTCATGGTGACCCTGTGCTTCGCTTTCTCACCTGCCATGAGGATCTATACATCACACACATCTCCAGGCATGTGATCCCAAAACAGCAGCATCCCACTTAAGAAACTTGTTCACCTTCTGGCTTAAGTTAGCCCATGACTTTTACTTGCTGTAAAAGCAGTTTAAAATAGCCTGTTTGGGGATCTGAGGCACAGTTATGAGTCTATCAAGTCGCCTCAGGGAATGAGGGGTTGTGCTGCTCTTTGCGAGGCAATACATCCACCCTCTTGTACCTACCCCCAGCTACAGTCCTGCCTCTGAGCAACAAGAGCAAAGTCGGCAGAGCCCACGGTGGGGAAGATCCCTGAGGCAGGAAAGGCTTTATGGTCTGTGTGCATCTGTATCAAGTATCACCCATTGCCTGAATTAGTCACAGAAAGATAAGCACAGATCTAATTTTGCCACTCAACTTTCTGAACATTACAGATGCAACTGCATGAAAAATATATTTGATGATACATACAGTTGTCAAGTGGATTTGTCAATGTCTTTTCTGGTGCCAATAAAAATGTATAGTTTGTTTAATGGTGAAATACCACAGCAGATATTCAAAGTGTTTAAACTCATCTTCTTAAAAAAAAAAGATAGAAAAGGCACAGTCTTGTAATGAGCAATCCCTGGGTACCGCAGAGTTATACAAATGGCAGTAGCTCATAAAGCTGAATTTCTCCTTTTGATCAGTTTTTAGGAAGCCACAGAAAGGTCCTAATATACTTGGATGCGACCCCCAACCTTTTTACCCATGTGAGAGCTGCAGAGCCAGATTGTGCTTGCTAAACTTTTTGAAGACAAAGTTTAAAATATTTAATTCAACAGTCCAAACTATGGCGTGCATATTTCCAATGAAAGTCATTGCTGTATTTTCAAGTTGTACAACCACAAAAAACTATTCAATAAGAAATCACAATTCCAACTTTTATCAGAAAACAGTTATCAAAAACCAGAGATCTTTTTCTAGGTGGTAAATGTACTTGATACCAGCTGAACAGTAGCTCTTCCAAAAACTGTCTCATCAATTGAGAGATTAGATATCACATACAAAAATGCATAGAATTTCCTATGATAATTCAACGAGTTGTTTTATAGTATAAGCAAAGATATTTAGTCCTGCAGTTCACCTGCAACTCACAACTTCACCCATATGAAAACAAGAAAAGGAGAGGTTTTTGATATGGTAAATGATATGTCAAATGAATGCAGGGGAGAGGAAAGAGACAAGTCAGAGTTTGGAAGTTTGTGGGTAACATGGGCTCTAGGAGAAATTTCCCCTTATATTACACATATAACTAGAACTGCTGCTGAATCGGGCACACATAGGTAGCCTATATGTTGTGCAGAAGAAATACAATATTTCACACTGAAATGTAGGTATAATTTAAAATTTCCATTCCAGATGGTAATTTGTCATGAGATCTTTTCCTTACACAGACACATACACATCCTACATTATTCCAGATGTGCAGTGAATGATTCAAAGTAGTTTCTTATTTATCCTACGTTTCCCCAGCTGCTGCCACACAAATTGTAAACATAATCTTAGTATACTTCACAATTTCATATGATTCTCAGGAAGGGCTAGAAAGCGTGGAATTCAGAATACTAAACTGTAAGCTTCCTTCTTTTGTCAAGATGTGGAGCTTGAGTGATGACTGAGGTCATATCATGCAAGCCATATACATATTATAATTGTTATTGCTGTCTTATTCCTGTATGATGTTTACTTTAGAAACCATTCTCTAATTAAAATTTAAAAATAAAAAAAAGTGTTCTGGTATATCACATTTTCCTTTTGCAACATTTCACTTTTTTCTTTATTCCATTTATGGGCATATTGAAAAAAACTTGTTAGCAAAATTTAAGTATGCATTAGCATGTATTTCAGTCGGGATAGGATGTCCTAGGAAATGTTTAAATTGGAATAATCAAGCTATCCTTTGGCTAAAAGAAATTACGCGGGTGGACGTGTTTGGAGTTCATTTGCAGACTCATTTGACAGCTTATTTTGACAGTTTATAATGTGTTTTCTTTTGAGATAAGTGGAAAATTCAGCTCAAGGGACAAATGTTTTGCTCAAGGTGGACTAATGCATCTCCCACTCTGGCAATGCCATGCCAAGAACATGGCTTCAAAATTGCATGAAGCACAAGCCACCAGTGAGAAGGTGGCGCCTCGCAACACTGCCACATCACACCCACCAAGCCGCAGGTGGAGCCAAACCAGGGACCCATCCAGGATGGCAAAGGGAAGAGATGATTTTTCCCCAGGACAGGTCCGCATCATGAGCAATGATGCTGGACCAATAAAGAGGGTGGGAATGCCCAACAATGGTGGGGAAGAGCTGTCTCCATCTCTCCTGACAACAGCATGATTCCGTAGATCAACAGAAAATGATCCTGAAAGTGCATCTTTCTTGGGCAATGGTGTTCCCTTGTGCCAAGTTGAGCTGATGCTTCAGCACATGATAATGTCCATCCTCCCTTACTCCCACTTCCTTCCCCAGCATAGTACCTGCCATTACAGACAGCCAAGTCGGGGTTCAGGATCTAAAAAGAGCTGCCAGACTTACCCAATTAACATATGATAGATAGCAGGACTCCACAATAAGTGAGTGATCACGTGTGTGAGCATGGCAGATTAGCGGGGTCTGGCAGAAAGGGTAGATCACTGATGTTTCCAATTAAATGATTTCTTGGGTCTGTCATACATAGAGTCCCTGAAGCAATCAGGCACCTCCTAGATGCAAATCTTCTGTATCGTTGTTCCCGCTGCTATAAAGAATAAAGTACATAATCTTGAAAACCAAATCCATGTCAATGCTAACCATATGACCAAAACCACATGAAATGGAAACCTAGAGAGCCTCTTTAGAATTCATGTTTTCTCAGGGCAGTTAAAAGATATAGATAAAAATCATTTGCCTTTCTGTATGATATGGTTTTCATTGGTTTTGTAATGATTTAAGTGACTTGGCCTTCATACCCAGATGGGGAAAACTTTGAAATTGCAGGTTTTCTTTGGGTATGAAATGTAATGCATTCCTTTCCTTATTTTACAGGGACATCAAACCTGACAACATACTACTGGATGAGCATGGTAAGTGAATATTGACTACTTTCTCTCAGATATCTCCAATTCTTGAGATCTCAGTGACATGCTCATGATGTGCTTTGTAAATCAGCCTCAGATATTGGAATCCTACCTAAATCTGGACTTTCTCTGCAAAGTCCCTCTGTCCACCTTGTGGATTTTATAATATACTACCAACCATAAAAAAAAAAAATGCTGATCTGGCACTTTAGAGACTTGAAGAAGAAGAAATTTAATATGAATTGAGATCACCAGGGACACCTGATAAAAAGAAGTTAATATTTTATTAACAGGATTACTGTGAATCACCATAATCCCTTTCTAGGGGCCTATCAGTAATACAATTCCAAGCACTTATTTTCTCTTTTAGAACTTCTGAAGGGCTAAAAAATTTCATATAGCAAATTATTTCTCATGTGGGTGTCTGAAATTACTTTCCTATATTTAGATATGGAATTTGGAAATTTGCCTGTAAGTCTGCAAAATTTTTATGGCTCTACATGTATTTCTGGCTTAAATAACATGAAAAACACTGGACAACATAATCAGATTTGAGCTTTCAGTACTAATTCCATGATTTCAAACAAAGAAGGTGTGGTGTGAAAAAAACCCCAGCAGATGATTTCTTTAAACTTAAATTTTACACATATTCGCTGTCTATGAAGTATTTTGCTGAAACCTCATGCATCTTTTTGCAATTATTCATAGGAAGAACATCAGAAAACACAGGTAAAGAAGGCATTAACCTTGTATCAGTTAGAACAGAAATGCATACAGGAGGAAGACTAAATGGAGAAAGGAAATGTGTGTTTGCTACTGTGGGAAAGTCTTGTTGTGCTTTGTTCACCTCAGAAATTGACCACAAGCAGTTAATCTTTAAGAAAGTATAAACTTGAAATGATGCCAACATTACCATTATCTTCCAAAATCCATTGCAGAGCTGATGGGTATGTAAGTTAAAGATGTTTAAAGAGGTAACATTGTGAATCGCTGGAGTTTGACCCTGGCAATATGGAATCCAACAAAGCTAAATAATGTGGGAGTTTTAAACCACCTAGAACTTCAGGAACTTAATGTTTCAGATCCATAAGTGTTAATGTTCCCTAGACACTAGTATCAGCTAATAAGCATGAAATAGAAACCTCTTGTCTTTAAGTCCTGTGTGAGTTAAAAATGTCAAAGGCAACATGAAATGACTATGAGTGTGTTAAATCTCTGATTGACAGCCTTTGAAGTACAGTTGCCCTTATCTCTCCTTGCCCCTCATCAAGGTCAATTACTGCACAAAATCAGCCTCTTGCAAGAGCATTCCTGTAGGGACTCAAATGTTGCAGAGAAGAAGCTACACTGGAGTGAGAGATGTGCTGCAAAATGAAGGTTTTTTGGTGATTATAAGCAACAAAATTGTCTGTAGCCAGCTTGGAAATTTTGGGATGGATAGCCCCTTTTCTACAAAGCAGCAAAATACTGCTCCTTTGTAGCACACCTGCAGACAAGTGGTGAAACAACCACGCTTCTCCAGACTCACAGACAGACTGTGGTCAGCAGAATTCATTACCTCATGGATCCTTGGTTCACAGACCTGTTATGTGGTTGGGAGATGTAATTCTCTCAACCTGGATAAGGGTCCACACATCTCAACTCACTAAATGAGGTGACATCAGTAGGACAGGTGTCCATACCGTGCTCGTCACTACAGGCTTCCTTTACAGATAACTGAAAGCCGTAGAGATGCTTTCAGTCATCTGATCTATGTTGGATGTCTGCACTACGCACTAGTATCTATTTCTCTTTGGTGACTAATACCTGGGAAGTTTTGAGTAAAGATATATGTATCCGCCTTGTGGCGGCTTTGCAAGATGAATGTTATCCTTGAAGTCCATAAAAGCTTTGACTAAGCCTCAACATAGTAACATTATTTTTAGGGAATCATCAGATTTCACTTAATGGAAAAATGGGCTGAATGTATGCTCGAAAATAAAATAGGCTGTAGAGGAAGCATAACAAATTCACCTAATATGAGTTTAACCAGGTGCACAGGAAGGAACTTTATTTTAACCTCAGGCCTCTAAGATGACACAACAGTTTCCTATATGCTTGACTTTACCCATAGGTCTTTCTTACAGTTCATTAAACAAACTGTGCTTACAGAAAGTATTATGGAATTGGATATGCATAATATTTAGGACTGAGAGTTTGTCTCAGTAAGTTAGATACCTTTGACCTCACTGAAGAAACCTCTTTTGGCTGAAGTCAAAATGTAGTGTTACGCCATTCACATTGCCTTACATCTTCTAGCAGTTAAACTAATTGAATTTCATAATGTATACCAAGATTATAGATTATAGCTGTTCCTGTTCATTAAAATCAATTTCACTACAATGCATCTGTAGGGTTTAAGGAACATACCTCAGGAATACAGGAGTAGTGAAAACAGGAGATTATTCTTAACTCATAAAAAATTATCAATCATCTAATTTACAAAGAAAAAAACCCACAAAAAGGTATACAGCATATACAGAATCATTCTGGCAAAGGAAGCTTGAATTTTCCCATATACTTTTCAGCAAAGCCACTTCTCAACACTGCTGAGCACAGATTCTGATGTATCAGTGGACGTAAATGTTTGATCATCATGAGAAGTGTAATGTTACATGAGAATGGGGTAATCAGCTGCTTAAGATAGTGTTCAGCCCCTAGCAGAAGATGATTGTCTGGTTTCCTGGAGAGATTCTCCATCCCATAGAGGGGTCTCCTCTGAGGAGAGAAAGTAGGGGTTCACTCTCTGAACCAGAATAAGACCCCTCTAAGGAAATGAATGCTATCCATAAAGCTCTTCTGTTACGTTTCCCCCTTAGCTTTGCCAGAAAGCTCTTTCTCTTCCTCTTCCAACTTACACTAGTCTCTAAATTTAGTTGTAGTGTTCTGTTCTGCTAACACGCATCTGAAACACAATTATTCCACTGATAGCTGAAGGGACTACCTGATGTTCAGGAGAGCTATTATTATTTTATTGTACAGAGAAAAGCATTATAGAATTCTCTTAATAATAGCATTCTGCTTCCTCTACTGTTCCTTTCATTTTAATGCCTTAGAACAGTATAACTGAAAGGACAGCGTTTAGAACTGTAAGCTGGCAAGTCTGTTCCACGTATTTTTTTCTGAAATATGAAAGAAATTAAAGATGTCTTTACATATTTCCATGATCTATTAGCTATGATGTCTAAGTAGATGTGGAATGCCTAAAATGCAGAAAAATAAGCAGTGGAAAACAGACTAGTACATTGCTTTTTTTCAGAGATGAGAACATAATTTCTATAGCTCTTTGCTAGCACTACTGATATTAACATTTCTGGTTGTTCTGCAGAAATTATGAGGCTCTACTTTGGCATCCAGGTTTTGCATTGTGCAGAGTTACCACAGCATTATTACACTCTTTACTGGAAATTTGCAAGGGTTTGATTTCCTCTCAGGCCAGTTCTTCAGGACATCGTTTCATAAGACTTGTCAAGGTCCCTGCTTGTTTTACCAAGGAAGAACTCTCTGCTGGGTCAGATCCAAGACCTCAGCCATTATTCTGTTGCAACCCATGGCAAGAGGAGATACTACTCATGGAACGTGCCATTTGCCATTTGGTAACCAAACACATCAGTGCTTCCTGTCACCCACAATTTCTGTATTAGGAAATTAGAGTATCTCTGTATATTCCCTTTTGAATCTGGATGAACCTTTGTTAATGAGTTTGTCTACTGCTTCTTTGAAGCAGCTACTGATGTTGGCTTCTACAGCCTCCTGGAGCAAGTTCACCATCCTTCATGAAAGAAAAGTGTTTTCTTGTTTGTGCTTTAAAACATTATTCTTTCAAGTAAGCATCTTTTACTTCCAGAATTGCATGATTTGGTAGATAATAGCTTACAATCCAAATCTTCATGATATTAAAAAAAATCCTTCACCTCTCTCCCATCAGGTAAAGAACGTCAGCCTTTTAAATTTCTTCTTATAAGGCACTGTTCTGGTCCTTTTGCCCCTCTCTCTTGCCATAGATAGACTTACAGGTATGCAGGCTTTCCGTTTCAGAGCAGGAGAGCAACCATATTGGATCAGAGATCATCTAGTTGAATATCTTATCTCCAAGAGTCTCCAAAAAGTGAATGACAGAGCAGGACATAAAATGAGACAAGTTTTTGTGTTACTTCCCCCACCTACTCACCCAGCCTCCAGCCTTTTGTGACTGAGGCATTTCCTGAGCTGGATATGGTTTTCACACATTTAGTAACTTTCAGTGGCCTTTCCCATCATCTTTTCTGGTGATCCCTTGAGAGGAAGGAACTTTTAGCATTTTTATCATCTTGTGGCAAAGCAGTCCTTAGCTTAGACACAGAGTATATGAAGAGTCACTACCTGTTTGTTCATTTTGAAGGTGATACCTGCTAATTGCACTGAATGCCTCCTACTTCTAGTCTTGGAACTGTTTCATGGTGGTTCTCCATATTAAAGTCACAGACCTAATATTTCACTCTTAGGCTTAACAGGATTAGTAATACTTTATTAGGTTTGGGTTTTTTTTAGACTGGATTTTTGCATCCATTAGTGACAATTATACTCAGTAATCATTTCTCTTATGAGAGAGCAAGGCAGATTTAAGCTGGCATTCATATGTGCCTTATTATATATGATTATATTGTTTTATGATCATCAAAGTTTTCCTTAAAACTCTATTTCCTTGATTACATGAGAATCTCAGCTCTCATTTGAAAACTAACAGCAAAATTGAAAGATGCAGCCAATGAGCAATCTCGATTTTAAAACCAAAAATAGGATGGAAAGAAAAACCGCCCATAAATTCAGTATTTTGAACCCTGATGTTATCTTCTGAACAACAGAATTGGCAACATTATTATTGTACAGTGATATCTGGGAGACGTAAAGTTTCTGTTAAAGATGTATCTGGAGTGTCTGTGCTAGGGGTGGTCCTTATCACACCCACAGACAGTTTTCAGGGACTGTATCTCATTTAACCCTCCGACGCTGATTAACAAGATGAATGTCCTCAGCACAATTCGTCCACCTGGAGCTATCTACACTTATTTTTAAGTGTTTAAATATTTTTAAATATTTGAAACTTTTACATGCCTACAGGTAGGCCATTAAACAGCCTTTTGAAATGTGCAGCCTCACTGAACCTGTCTACAGTGGTACAAGAAGGTTTCTAACAATCTCCCTGAAGATGTGGCAAAATGCCAAGACATACCAAGTTCACGTGAATATGAGCTTACACTCTTGTGCATAGTACAGATGAACCCGGAGAGAGCCTTTTAAAATTGTTTATAGGGTTTGACCTTCTGAGGGCAAACCAAACTGAATTTGTTGCAAAATGTTACTGTGTTGAGATTTCCCATCAGCTCTGATGCATGCTGAGTCAGTGGCATTAACTCCAGTCTGGTGTTTTTTCTCCCTGCCCTCCCATTCACCCCTTTGGTTTCAGACTCTGAGAAATTCAATGAGGTTTGAAGTCATGTACATTTTCCTCTGCTAAATGTTAGTCAGCCAGCCCCAGCCACCTTTCAGGACTTGTTTTAATTGTCATTATGATTTGTTCAAAAATGAAATAATAGTCCGAGCAAAGATCATTTGCTGTTTATCTCAGATACTGGGATTTCAGGCCATGTGGAAAAGTGAGGCATAAAAGCCACACAGCACTTCTGAAGTGCAGGCATAAAGCTTCTCAAAGTCAATACCCTAAGTATTAACTTAAAAAGTTTCCCTGTTAAAGCCTTAACTGGAAACTGACTGGAGGAATGCAATTTTTAAAACGATTTCCACTGAAACACTTTCTGCTTGCAATGTATGTGTTCATGTATGAGAAATCTGTGCAGCCTGGGATGATTTGAAAAAGCCACTCTGCAGCGAGCCAGAGGAATATGGTCGTTCGCCTTTTCTTCCCTTCTCTCCACCATCATCTTGTTATCATATGGGATCATGCCACCATGGGGATTAAGCAGTGAGCTCTTTCCCTGTGATACCTGAATTTACTCAGCTACTGCTGAATCTGTAGTGCACTGCTCCGCTTCACAGCTCTTCAAAGCTAACCCCAAGTGGCACTCACATACTGCTTGGTTCAATATTGTACCAGATACCCGAGAAGGGAGCCAGGGGACAGACTTGGCTTTGGCATTTAGTTGTTCACAGTAATATCCAGAAAGGGAGATCAAGTATAAGGTGTGAAGGTCAGATGGGAAAACATCGCCATGAATTGAAATTTTGGAAACAGTGTGAAGTAGCTAGTATCCCAGCATATTTACTAGAGCAATAGCAACCTTTCTTTTTCCTATATGCAACAGTTGCAGTAAAAAGATGTCTTAGCGGCTGATTAGAAAGACTCCCATAGAAAATTGGAGTCTAACTGTCCCTTGAAATATTCATACCAGGAATTAAATCTTTAAAAAAAAAAACACAACAAAAACCAAATCATTGGACTTAAAAGAGTTGAAACTGCTGAGTGGTGTGTGCAGGCAGGCAGAGCTCTGCCTCAACATCCCTCCAGCCCTCTTCCACAGGCACAGGGCGTTCATTCTCCACCACTCCCAGCTCTGATTCAGCTCCAGGTGCAACCTCTCTCCCTGCCCTCAGCTCCCACCAAGCACTGTGCACAGTCCCTGCAGCAGCACAGCCGTCTGCCTGCCTATGGAACGCCTTGCTTTCCCTCCATAGCCAATTAGCAGCCCTCTAAGCAACAGGCAAAGGCTCCCTGCAGGCAGCTCATGGGCTGTGGGGTGGCTGTGTGATGGGGTACAGCAAAGGTGGAGTTTTTCCAGCGGTACGGACACGGCTCTGCTGTGCTCTGCTACACATACAAGACCTGAGCATTGCTTCTGTATCAGCAGCAGGATGCAGAGGAACTACGCAGAACCCATCTTCCCCATCCATCCCTTACCTTGCAGAAAGGCATTTTTAACAAAGCCCATCAACCAGTGTATGCAACATTTCACGTGTGCTATTTTGGTTTTGTTAAATGAGAAGAAATCTAATAAAAGGGAGAGAAAACAATGCACGGCAGGAGAGGCAATTTTCATTGCAAATCAACTGTTTGGATCAGTCTGAATGGATATTATGTGATAGGTGTTTTGCAACAGGCTATCATGCTGGCAATCTAATAGGGAGCATCATTTACAATGCTGTCATTTAAATGACAGAACTTTATATTTATCTGTCAAAAAAGGAGAAAATACTAAGCTACCAAGTTCCTTGCGGCTTTTCATTCTATGGCACACACAGAATTGCTTGAAACTTCTGCCATGAAGTGGCTGTATGTGGTTCAATTATCTTTTTCAAGAAGCCTTCTGCGTGGTGTTTTGCTATTGTAGAAATAAACTGGAAACTTGCTACTCACCAGCCATTAGCTCTGGCCACCAGGAAGGAGGAACATCGGCTCGAAATCTGATGGCAGGCTGGGCTGTGAATACTGATTCTGGTTGTGGCAGCCTAAGAATTCCCACCCCTTATAAAGTGATTATTTTCGTCTGCTCACAGATTTTGGCTGCAGTTTTTGAGAAAAGTACAGAAAATATCCAAACCATTTCACTGAAAACTTCTACTGCATTGGAGAAATAGCTTTAAGCTTCTACATTTGGAGAAATAGCTCTAAGTTTAGCAGTGGGATATGCCTTCTTCCTTTCCCCCTTCAAAACCAGCTCTGATCTGGTAAAATTAAGGAACTCAGAATTTCAGTTCATACATGCGTGGCTGCAGACTTCTTAGAGGTTAGCAGAGAAATTTCCTGCGGATTTTGAGCAGGATCTAGGTTAGACTGTCGGAGCAGCATAATCTTTTGTTGAGCCTGCTGTTCCTTAGTCGGGCACTGCAGTAACATTCAACATCAGTCATTCGTTACATTCCTCACCTTTGGCAGCAAATATGATAACAACCACCCTCACTTAATAACTGTATGATGTCTAAAGCCTGCTCCATTCTGTGGACTGATTGAGGTTGAGATCTTGATTTAAAAAAAAATAAAATCACAGGAACCTGTCACTCAAGAGTCTATTTCAGCAGATGATGTATTAATCCTGGTCTGAGCACAGGGCTAAGCTGGGGAAGGGAGTAGTTTTCCCTGTACTCTGTCCTCCACAATGGCATTGCCAGATGTAATCACAGAGAGCACAGTATCTGCATCACTCCCCAGTATAAAACCAGTCCTTAAGTAGAAGATGCAAAACCTAACAGCAGACTTACCAAATTAAAAGTCTGCAGATACTTTTTCAGGCTGGATTTGAATTCAGTTTACCTGCCTAAGGCAAACCAGGATTAACAGCTATTGCTTCGCTGTGGTGGAGCAATTTAACTTATGCTTGTTGTAAACCACCCCAGGAAAAAAGTAATGACAGGAGGTTTGGGCCATCCAGCCTGATTAGTTCAGTTTAAATCAGCTGTCTGGCTGGTCAGGCAAGCAAGACCGCGGGCTGACTTGTGTCACTTATCTTTCATCTTGCAACCTGCTGTCAAATGAGTGATCATTTGGGACCTGCTGCTGTTACACACAAGCTCTTCTGCTACCATGGACCTAATTTTATAGTTATTGTACAATAAAAATACCCTTTTTCTTCTCAACTCCCTTTTTGCCCTGAGGAGACTCAGAAAAAGCCAGGCTGATGGAAACTTGAAGTGGATGTGACAGCAGACAGGTGTCACGACTACCTGAGAATGCGAGGGGTGGCTCTAGTTGGAGATATAAGGAGAGGCAAATTTCACACACAGCTTCACAAAATTCAGCACTGCTCCTGTTGCTACCCAGCTACTGTCCCTAACATGCACCGTGGGAGGAGGCTCAGGGGTGACCAACCTAACAGTTGCTCACTGTGAGCAGACAGTGGACACAACCATACAGGAAAAGTATTCCATCATGTTGCTGCCAATATGAGTTTCCTAGTTATGAGCAACATTTAATAGTAAGTTTCCATGAATTGGTATGAATCTTTCCAATTTAATTTATTTCCGTTATCACTTAAATGTTAAACAAAGGAAGGAATATTTGTATCACATGCTATTTTAACTTCTGTTTTCACTTTTTATAATTGCAGGACATGTTCATATCACCGACTTTAACATAGCAACCATAGTGAAAGGCTCAGAAAAAGCTTCTTCTATGGCTGGCACAAAACCCTATATGGGTAAGTTTTCGAGACGATTTAAAAAATGTAAGAAAACACACAGATTAACGTTAACTAATGGTATATTAAAAGGATTTTAAGTTGTAAAAGCATTCAATAAATGTGATCAACTTCTTTTTTTGACAGTATATATGTGTTAACAATGGAAAACATTGGAGCTGAAGGGATTGGGCAGGACCTTGGTTTGCACACTACTTTTAGTCAGGTTCTGTTCAGTTTTTTGAAGCAAACTCAGGAGAGTCTCAACTGTGTCACTTCCTGCAAATCCCCATAGCTGGAGACAAGAATATATGGTTATATTTGCACCACTGACTATCTATCATATAGCAGAGACCACGTAAAGTCAGTTTAAAAGTATCTAGGCACATCCTTAAGTGCTTTGCTATGCTGAGTTCCTCAAAAACATGTCTGTTAGAGTCCTATGTAACTAACCCCTTAAGCGCTTGCCCTATGGCTTTTAGGGGCATTTTATATGTTTTAATCATGTAATTTAAATGCATAGATAGATTGAAGGCTGCGAGAGTAAAATTCATTTCACCTGTCTGCATGTGTCTAAATGTTAAGCATCTTGGCCAAGCTAATAATTCAAACTTCCCCTGGAGCTGAAGGACAGAAGGCATCTCCTGAAGGTCTTTTGTCCCACCAAAGTTAGCCTAGCTTCCACGATTTGTCCTATTTGTGGCTTTCTACACATCTGCTGTTTTAATAATGTTTGTGTACATAATTGTCATTGTCTGTGGAGACAAATACCTTAAGACTAAACTTATTGGGTTCTGGGAACCAGACTAAGAGATATGTGTATCTCCAAGAGATGTTCTCTAGCAGACTTGCTCAGAGCACATCTAACACTCACGCACCAGTAAAATACTGGTAAATTATCACATTCTGAAAGCGTGATTCAGGGAACCAAAGGCCGCTCCTATTAGCATAGGAACAAAGCATTTGTCCAAGAAATAGGAATTAACACTTTTGACAGTTTTTCACAGCACAAAGAGCACTGTACCAACCTGCACATGAAGCGGACAGGCATCTGCAGGGTGCCTCTGTACCGGCTGTGAGACTGCGTCAGCAGTCCCATACACCAGAGCAGAGTTATATTTTCAGATATGGTGTGGTTTTGGCATGAACCAACTAGCAGTTTCCAAAATAATTCCCAGGGAGTTAGCAGGGGCTGGAGTCTATTTACGCTGAGCAGTTTGGCCATATCTGTCCTGTTTCGGTGGTTAATAGGATAGAATAGCATGTGTGTGGCCACATCGTGCCACCTGGGCTTGTCACCAGCGCACCAACCTGACGCTTATAAATGTACTCAAAACAGACCAAGAAACATTTGATGTAGTCTTGATTCAAGCATTTAATTTATGCAGAGGAATGAGGTTTTAGATGAAAATTTTCTCAGCGTTTGGTATCAGTGAGCTTTAACTGAGTGTCTAATTCAGTGTCTCTACTTAGATGAGACAGCCAACACTGCACAGATGTCGTACAGAGAATTAGGAGATCGAGTCTGGGTACTGAGCTTCCCCTCAGGGCCAGTACCTGAGTGTTCCATGTTGCACCACAGGTTCCCCGTTCATTGTAGTGAAAGAGAGGGGAAGGGTACTGCAATCCCACTTACACCAGCATCTATAGTTTAGAAGAACTTGCTTGAGCATTTTTGCCAATATGCGGTGGGGTTTTTTTAGGAAAAAAAAGCCAAATGAAACCAAAACAACAAAAACTCAAGAAAAAAGTATTTTTCTTTAGAAATAATTCAACTTCCCCCCCAGCACACAGAGACAAATAGCTGTACAACTGACACGCGAAACTAATTGCATTCACAGAATTGCCCTTACATACATGATGACTGAAATGTAAGATTCCAACATTTTTGATATGGTAGTTTTGCATTTCTGTGAAAAGCTTATTTCTCAGAGCTCACACATTCTGCTTAAATAGCTGCCTGAAATCTTCTAGCAGCCATTGTCATGAGGTGTGCAAATTCTTATTACCCAGATTATTCAAAAATACCCTTGAAGGGTAGTCATTCTGCAGGAGCTCAAAAAAATTCAGAATAGACGTTTTCCATATTTAAATGTGATGATGACAGCAGACATAACAATAGAGTCTTTTCTGAGATTTAATTTGGTAGTCAATTAAATGACTGTTTTGATGGCCTTATATTTTTAATCTTGAAGCAGTTGCACAGTTTTACGTTAGAAAGCCTAATTATTATGAAAGCAGAAAAAAGCTGAGTACTTGCTTAGGGGTCAGTTAGCATTTTAGCATCTGTCTGTCATAGTCTGAATGTGTGTCATAAAGAAATCATCTGGCAGCTAATGATCAGAAGCAGATTAGTTAAAACAGCTGTACAGAAGTGTATGTGAGTATTCTTCAAATATTTTGCTGAAAGTTAACAGGAAACTTAGCATCCATCTGCAAATATAGGTGGATTGCCACTTTCTTAGTTCATCAGTGGTCTCAGTTGGGAGGGAAGAAAGAGAAAAAAAGCAGCTTTAAACAACATATAGTTCAAAAATCTGTAGCAAGTGCTAAGTACTGTGATTTTGTATTTTAAGGTTAAAATGATGAAAAATGGCCTTTTCCTTTCGGAATGCCTACCCTTCACCCCCACCCCAAGGAAGAGAAGTAACTTGTTCTTTGTGTAGCTGACATTTGCCAAGAGATGGTACAAGGAAGGAAATTATGAGATTTATCTTAGAAAACATCTATTTATTCTTCATCTGTTCAATGCAGAGATACTAAAGTCTAGTCCATCCTGCCTAAAATCTGCTTATGTGCTTTTCCGTGGTATTCTCCAGTTGCTAGAAAATTCTGCAGTCACAGAATCACAGAATCACAGTCCTTGTATTTAGTAGGAAAATACTAATCTCCATGTTAGATTATGTCCTTATAGCCCTATTGTTTTGTGATCACGCATCAGTTTAACATCATGGCAAATCGTTTCTCTGACCTAAGCCTGGAATGCCATAGACAGCGGAGGCTCTTTACCTTCCCAGGGAGCTAAACAAGCTCCTGGAGAGTTCCTGTGAGAGCCCAAGCTGACCCAAGGAAGGAGAAAATATTAGACTTGGAGTCGGGGGAAGATGAGAGAAGGGGACAAGATTTTACCTTTGCACACCAACAGACTGTTGTCCTGGTTCACCTCAGCTCATGGAGCTGTTCTGCCCCTGAATCCTCCTCCCTACACATCAGGTCTCCCCCATATCCAACAATCTCACAGCAAGAAGAAACAGTAGAAGAAAACTGCTCTCTTTCCTTTTGTGAAGAGACTACGGCACCATCCACCAGCTCACTTTCCCTCTGGTGCCTTCCTCGCCTCTTGGAAATCCAAAAATACTGCAAAAGCCACAAGTGCAGTCTTCTCTACTCAGAAAGTCAGAAGAGTCATTCTTGCATTTGTTTGGAGCTGTAAGAAGTCAGGAAAGCTTTTAGAGCTGTAAAAATCCTCTGTTTCAGGTGAAAAGTGACAGGTGAGGATTCTTTGTGGCACAGCTTGGGTATCAAAGCTTCAGCAAACCTCAGATATTAAGAGCTTGACAGATACGGCCAGACACTTGTTGGTGTTGCTTTTTCCTCTAAGTGTATTGATATCATTTCCTTTCCTCTTTTAGTTTACAACTTTAATTTTGTGAAGAATCACAACTTTAGTGAAATGCTACAAAACCTTTTCAGTTGCAGTGCTCAAATTAAGAAAGTTTTGTCTTCTCTCCTGGTAGTTACTTAAGTCTGCATGATTTCTGACTTGAAAGGCTGTATCAAAGACTCCACATGGCTTCACCTAAGCTATTTAGACAGTGAAAGAACTACAAAAGAAGACTAGGAGAGGTTGGCTCTATGGTTCCTAGTAAGTTTTTATTACCAGGAATTTAAACCACACTTTAACCTAAGTCTAACAAGACAAAATCACCTTCAAGCAAGGCACTTGCTGAGCACCATAACCAAGGGAACTTGGTGGTTCCTGTAAGTACATGCCTCATGCTTTGCTGTTTTTTATGATGATGACAGTATGAGAGGTGATGAAAGCTTTCACCCCCCTCTTGAAGGTCTATGGATGTGGATCCTGTTGTGTTTAAACAGATATAAGGGCAGTCTCCAGCCTTTCCCTTAGTAGCGGTACTTATAGGATGTCTCACTTTTTCCTATAGCCAATTTAAGGAAATAAACAGAAAAATGTTATCTCTAAAGCCTCCATTCCTATTTGAAATCTGATTGAAACAGGATGAGAAATTGCTGGGGAGCGATTTTCTTCCATGCAGCATGACTGCATAAAACTGATATCCAGAAAAAAACACAATGAATTGATATTGTGTTGTAAAAATGCACTAGCTGTTCTGGTTAAGATACCTATCTTGTAATGCTAAGCATGGTGTGACTCAGCTTCTGCAGCCTCTGCTTAATCCCACTTCACATTAGCCTTTTTGCCCCTAAGTCTTTCTCAGCCTGAAATCTTCCCTGCCTATTTCCCTACTTATTAAATGGACAGAATGCAATGTATCTGAACCTGAATGTTTCCCCAGAAACCCTGGTAATTTCTCTACGTTCCCCCTTCCCAGCTGATTCATTCAGACAAGTGAAATAGCTGCCACATGTAGGCAACAAAAACACGGACAACGCGGAATCCGAAAGGAACGAGGCCAGCAGCCTGGCGAGACAAGCTCCTTCCAGCTGTTTCTGTAGTTGTGCTTCTCAAAGCCATTGACTTGAAATGCTGAAGTGAAGTCAGCTTCTTAGTGTGCGAGGGTCTTCAGAGTTTCTGTCTCGTGCTGTTCAGACGGCTGCAGCTGTGAAATACAATGTGTGCCTTAAGCTGGTTTAGGAAACTTGTGTGTCACCAGTGCCTGACTTTATCATTACAAAATTCACTGTTCAGACCTTCTGCAACACACGTGATTGAGGGTGTTGTCAAGGGTTTTATTGTAGGAACAGCCCTTTGAAAACTTATAAGTTTTCAGGCTGCCATCCTAAGCTGGCAAGGAATGCCAAATGTCCTCTGAGACCCAGGTAGGTGACTTTTGGCAGGCATTCCTGTGTCCCACAAAGGAGCACCAGCACTCGCAGGGGAGCCCCCTCCAGTCTGCACTGGGATGTGGACCAGGAAAGCCAGTTCAGGGCAGGACACAGCCCCTGGGCCTCAGCCTGTGCCTGGGATATTCGCCTGCGGCTCGTTCTTCCTGCACAAGGCTATTCATTAGGTCTCTTGTGTTTAACGAAAGTGCGGATTTGCCTGGCTGGAAGCACCTGTGTAAGTGTTTGCCATTTTCAACACTGTTCCATCTTTATGAGTGAAAAAAAAAAGATGTTCCTTATATTGATCCCTCATGGAGGCTGCAGGAAATATGTGTGTCTCAGGGAATGTGCTCTGTGCTGGGCACCCATTTGCAGCAATGGCCCTCTCCCTGGCAGCAGGTTCATCAGCTGCAAATCAAAATGTTAAATACTAAACCATACCTAGACAACACTACAGATACCGCCTTTTGTTTATTCCTCACTCTAGCATAATTTAGGTGTATTTCAGGCTTAGAGCACATGCTTTTTACTCACTGAAACGTTTCCTTTTTGAATGAGCAATTTCCATACATCTGTATATTATTTGTGAGTGTTGCAAAAACTTTCCATTCACAAGTTATAAATTTTTGGGGGTTCAGGTTTTGTTTAGGGATTTTTCCTGTTTCTGTTAGTAGGAGGGTTAGGAGGGGTAGGTAGAGGCTTCATGGTTTTCTTCAGCAGAAGCTGAACTTATCTGATAACTCACCGTGACTTTACTTCAAATCAAACTAATAAAATACATTTTATGATATAAATATACCTGACAAAAACCCAAAGCCAATAAAATCAGCTATAAATTACATGAAAAGTTTCAGCTACCCACTTCCTATCCTACAGGCTTGTTATCTCAGATTTTCACAGCTGCTTTCATAGGTTGCTGTCACAGTGAAAAATGGCTGTATGCCTGAGATTACGAGAGGAATGTGGATTTACAGAGGTCCACTGAACTTCTAAAAATGTATGAGTCATCTGTATTTATTAATTAGTACTGTGTGGGAATACTACTGGAGTCAGAGGAAAGCTAGTGGATGGCTTGATATCAACCTTGCAGGTAAAGTGAAAATATCCTGTAGGGCTAAATTTGTTCCTGAGGTAGTCACAATACAGCAGGGACAAATTTGGAGTTGGGTTTTCAAAGGTGTTCAGCCTTGGTCTTCAGTGCGCTCATACTAAACAGTGCTCTGAAATTCAATAATGTTTTGCAGCCTGTTGCTTTTTGAGTGCAGTTAGTGTAGTGTTTAGGTTTTTTAAAAATCCCAGCCTTTTCCCACCAAGGGTTTGAGTGCATGTCCACAGATTTTCACTGGGAGGCTTCTCTGCTCTTCAGAGAAGAACTTCTCTGTTCTTCTTCACTGTTTGCTCTCATAAGAAAGAACCAAGAGTGGAAGCTTGAGGCTTTGAGGTGCTGAAATAAATACTCGCTGTACTGATGGAGTTTTCACCTTGAGCTAGGAGCACCGTGGCTGAGGGGATCAAGCACTGAGCTGCGAGCGGGTATGCAGGTTTTGGCTGAGCTCTGACATTAACAAGTAGGCACACAAGTAGTTGAAAAACCTCGGGAGATCAGGAAAGAAGTTACTGTCTCCAGCTGCTTTTCACCTCTCCCTGCTCTCCAACCTCCTACCATCCTTTGAGATCTTCCAGCAAAACTGCTGATATAATCATTTCTTTGACTATTTCAGTCATAGAAACCCCACACAGTTCAAGTGCTAGTTTTGATTTTGCCTTTTTTTTTTTTTTTCCAAAACCTGCCTGAAAGGGCCTGATTCAATGCAGAGCTCTGCAGGCAGATCTGAGGGGAAGAGAACTCTAGCAGAGGTGGCAGACAGGACGACGAGCAGGGACTTCCAGGAGCCCAGTGGGGCATTTCTGACCTCTGAATAACTCCCATTCGTTGGTCAAGCCACGCAACCGCCCCAGGTTTTTGCATGTGTAAACTGATACAAAGAGGTTTGCTAATGTGGTTAGGAGCATGTGAGGCAGGTGCTTGTGATGGTCCTCCTGATGTGTCAGGGGCACAGTCTGTCCTGCGTATCCCCAGTTATCCGGACCAGTTTGCTTCTGTACTGGGGCAGAACAGCTGCTGTCCATACACTGGGTTGATCTTCCAGATAGCAAGTGGATGTTTTTGGACACAATTCTTCAACAAGTTCCTAGAAAAACTGGCTCTGCAGCCACTGTGAGCTTTTGGATGGAGTAAGGAAGGTACTTTGTATAATTTCATAGTAGTAGGAGACCATGACATGTTCATTGCTGGTGGGCTTTCTTTCACTGGGCCTAGCAACCTGAGGTTGCTTCTCTGAGGTTGATCCAGATGTTCAATCAGATAGGGTTTCTCTGTGCAAACGCAAGGGCAAGAACTGTGTTTTGTTCAGTGGTTGAGTGATGCAGAGGGTTTTGTGAGGACAGCACTCTGAGAAAGGGCAGGAGAGGTGGTATAGCCATATGGCAAAGTAATAAAGCAGTCTAAATGTGGTGTCTGTATTCAGGTAATGGTATCTAAAATACTCACTTTGATTGAATAATTGCATTAAATATGAACATTAAAACTATTGAGGTGTATTAAGTGAATAATGGTACAAAATCAGTTACACTGCTGTAACAAGTCTAGACCTCGCACTAGAAAATTGCCGGCCCAGCATGGTCAGGCTTTAAG
Source organism: Limosa lapponica baueri (assembly GCA_002844005.1). Classification (NCBI taxonomy): domain Eukaryota; kingdom Metazoa; phylum Chordata; class Aves; order Charadriiformes; family Scolopacidae; genus Limosa; species Limosa lapponica. The sequence continues at coordinate 249,121 of KZ506067.1, forward strand.
CAGCACTTTGCCTTATACAATAGAAGTTAGCAGTTGGCTAGTCTAAAGCTCTGAGTCAGAAAGCTGCCCATTATAATTTAGACCCTTTTAGCACATGAGAAAGTAAACGCTAGGAGGTAAATTGATGGTTTACCAAGTCCATGTTTATATTCAGGGAGAGGGAAGTTGCTTTCTTTCATTTTGTTCTCAAAACAGCTTCTCCTCTAAATAGAAGATCACTTGTCATCACTGTAGTTTGATTTCTGTTTTCTATTTAAACCATGACCTAGAAGAATTACTGACCTCAGAGAAAAGTGAAAATTAATATTTTCTCATCACAAAGCTGAGGAAGCAGTTAATATTTCACTGAAGTGTTTCAGTCTAAGGTTCTTGGAATATTATTTAAAAAATCAAGTTATTTTTTCATTCAGGTCAATCTGTCACCCATTAAGCCTGATTCAGCAAGCTGAAACTATGAATGTGTTATATACAACAAGACATATATAATTTGTGCAGGTGTAGGCTTTTAACAGCTTATCCTGAGATATTCAATGAAAATATTGTTTATACTTTGAGTATTGTATATGTATCTTTTTTTTTTTTTTTTTTTTTTTTTTTTAAGATCAGACACTAGTATGAGAAAGAAGAATGACACCTGGCAGCCTGGTATCATGCTGAACCTCACTTAATGGCAGTGGAATCTATTTGTTATCTATGAAATCTCAGGCATGACAATAAAACCCGTGCCACTGAGGTGTGTTTTGCTACATGACTGGAAGAGTGTATTGCTTTGCAACCCCTGCTGTACACTACAAACCTCTGATTCCCCTTACTGACATGTGTGGTCTTTGCTGAGATGCAAACAGGCTACAGAGAGCCTTAGCTAGTCAACTGGATGACTAATATCAGGGTTTTAATTCTTGAGAAATATTTTGGGCATGCCAAACTGAACTTTATCATTCAAAAAAAATGAGGCCAAACCACTATGGCTTTTTTTTTTAATTTTATTTTCAGTTTGTCATATTAATAACATTGGCATGGGGCATTTTGTAGGAATTAAGGACCAGCTTCCATTGGCAGCATTCAGC